>WEIT01024221.1:3035-100005 GCA_013389985.1 Dryoscopus gambensis
TATATGGCTACTTAGATTCATCGGAAAATGAATGTATGTCATTTTTAATAGTGAGTAGTGATAGCTATTTCTGGAAACGAAAATGTAATTTTTGTGATGGATGCTATGCATTTTTTAAAATAGTTGTGGGATTGTTTATTTAATAGATATCTAACTTGCGTTTGTTTGCTTGGTATAAAGCTTTTTATGACTGGTGTTTTTACATGTTTATTTTAGCCTAAAGTTAAAGACTTTGGAATTGACCCAGAGAACATGTTTGAGTTTTGGGATGTAAGTAAATGTCTGATACTATGTGGTATGATATTTTGTGTAACTGTTAGCTTTTTCTGAAGCAAGTAAGAGGATTCCAATTAGATATCTGGAAACTGCAAAAGCACCTAAATTATAGGAGTTGTGTTCAGTGCACTGAAATACCTGAAAACCTTTAACTAAAGGCAAATTGAGAGCTCTTGCCCGTTCTGTTAAAATCTTCCAGTCAAAGGTCTGAAGAGTAGTCTTCTCTGTTCTTAGCTGTCTAATCAGCTGTTGAGTAACAGGAGATAGTCTTGCCTTATTGCTCTGTGCAAGTAGTTATTATAAGCTGTGACATTTGCCTGTTGGTGTCTATGGTGTATAACCTAGGCCTGGTAAAGGTCAGACATCAGAAATGGGAGCCTGATTGGAGATTTTGTAGCAGATGCATATTTTGAGTATATTGCCCTAAGTCTTGGTCCTTATACTTAATTAGGAACAGGTTGGTTTGTCTCACTAATTGCCTGACAAATGAGCAAGTGTTCAGAAGTTATTTGGAATGTTACCTTTCCCAAGTGTCAGAATTTTGCTGAAGCAGGCTTTCCCTGCAGAGGAGTGATATTATGAAAGCAGTTATACAAGCTGCCAATTCAGGATTTGGAAGTGAACCGGAATCAGTAGATCCGGGAAGGTATCTACTTCAACAGATGTTTTAAAAATTGGACAAGTAGGATACCTTCAGATTCTCAGAAAAGGCATAAAGATTCATTAGGGTGCACTGTAAAGTGCAGGTTCCCTTGACTATGCCAAATACATATGGTGAACTGTCACCAGAAAGAGTATTGATTTTGCTGGGAACAGTCTAAACACATGCTGCTGTTTTCTAATAGTTTGAATTCTCAACCGTGTCTTGTTTGCAGTGGGTTGGTGGCCGCTACTCCCTGTGGTCTGCCATTGGTCTCTCCATTGCCCTGCATATTGGTAGGTATTCCTGTGATTTCACCATGCCAAGAATTGCTGTTTGCTTCAGGAGTATAACTATGGAGTACATTAACAATAGTAGATTGTGAATCAGATTTGGGGCAAATACTATTTACCTGCCTACTCTGGTTGGATGTGGGTGCTAAAAAACGACCTGGAATGCAATGGAAATGTTGATATTTTAGTACTGCAAATACAGTTTTGGAAATTACCCTGTACTTGGGTACAAATAGTCAAATTGCATTGCTGTAGTCACATAGCCAAAAGTGCCTGATTTATGTAAAACTGTGTCAGTGTTAAATATCAGACCTTGCAACTGACATTCCTAAACTCTGTGAGTATACACACACTAAACATCAAAATCCTGTCTCCAGTTCTGCATATGAGCTCTGTTTAGCGTTGTTAACTATCTTCTCCTCCTGTTAATTGATTTTGTTCCCAGTACTTTGTCTAGGCTATAGGGCCTGATGATTGCATTTCTTCCCTCATCACTTCTTTCAGATGTTTAAAGTCTGAAACTGTAATGTTATTAATTTTTCTAGACAAAAGCTAGAATTCCCTTAGGCTGGGGTTAAGAGAATAACATTGGGTTTGGTGGTTTTTGGTATTATATGACTAGGAGTTTTCATGTGTAGGAAAACCTATTATAAGAGCAAAATAAACAAGTCAGGCACTTACTGTTTTGTCTGTAGTAAACTGTTCATTGCTGCTGTCAGACAGATTTGGTGCTGACTGCTGACGTGCCAGCCTATCTGCATTTCTTCCTCTTAGACCCTTCATCTCCCACAGCTGCCCTCTGACCATAGGTAGAGCTGCTGCTCTGATTCCAAACACTTCACCTCTCAATTGCTGTGTAAGAATCAGGATTTCTGTTTTTGCAGGAAGGGCTTGCCTTAGTGAAACTATTCATTTGGGAAAGTGAATGAAGGTTTAAATACCCTGACAAAGTGAAGAAAGCTGAGGTGAATTGTTAAGAGAGAACAGGGAAGGCAGGGGTAGCCTTTTTCTTTGAGGATATCTTACTAGAGCTGTTTTTCCTCACACGAGTGCAGAAATTCCTGCAGTACTACCCTTGCCCCGTTTTTGGGGGGATGTTTCTCCCAAGGGCTGTGAAGTGATTAAGTGTTCAAACTTGCTGAAAACTATGGCCTCAAAGCAGGTTCTGTGTTAAATGCCTCTGTTTCCCTTCTGGTTGCTCATTCTGCCTGAATAGGGATTTTAGGCAAAGGTTTTTGAATTGTGTTTCATGAAGTTGGACTTGCTCTGAAGTCTGAGCTTTAAGCATAAGCAAATGCCTGGCTTATGGGATGCAAGTGTCAGAAGAAGTCTAAGTGCAGCTTTAAACTTGATTAGTAGTTGGGAGCCCTTGCTGCATACAAGGAATCAAAACTGTTTCACAATCGTCTCTGTAAGAAAAATCAAGTTTGAGTTGTGATAGTAAATACAAATTGACTTCTTTCCGTTGTTAGGTTTTGACAACTTTGAGAGTCTGCTTGCAGGAGCCCACTGGATGGTGAGTGTGGGATGCCCATTTCAGATTTTAGAGTTGTTAGTAAGGAAACTGAAGGCAGGTCGGTTCTGCAGTTCAGCTCCCCATGTCCTCTCAGTGCTGTTAAAACAGCAGTTCGGGGGAAGCTCTCACTGGATCAACACAACAATAAAAACAATGTAGGAGTTGGGAGGGATGGCAGTTGCTTTATCAGGATTGTAACTTTCCTTTGTGTCACGTAGGATAATCACTTCCACACTGCCCCCCTGGAGAAGAACGTGCCTGTTCTGCTGGCCATGCTGGGGGTGTGGTACATCAACTGCTACGGCTGCGAGACCCACGCGCTGCTGCCCTATGACCAGTACATGCACCGCTTCGCCGCCTACTTCCAGCAGGTGGGGCTCGGCAGAGCGAGGCTTCCTGCAGCCGAGTGGAGATAAGCTTCTGTCCTGCTTCAGGGACCTGAATGCATGTGTCGGTTATAACTGCACTCAATTCATGTAATCAATTCTTTAAAGAGACTGGTGCCGAGATCGATATCGGCTTACTTACTCACTTAAAGACCTTTTCCTCATACCTCTGTTACCTTGATGTCCATAAATTAAGCAGCTGTATCCCTCATGCCTAGAAAATTTCTATAAACAAGCACTATTTATTGTAGTTGAAGTATGTATGGAAACTTATACTGATATTGAGTGATTCTGCCCTTCCCTTCTTTAGGGTGATATGGAGTCTAATGGCAAATACATCACCAAGAAAGGCTCTCGTGTGGACTACAACACTGGCCCTATTGTGTGGGGAGAGCCTGGCACCAATGGGCAGCACGCATTCTACCAGCTCATTCACCAAGGTAAACAAACTATTAAATACTTTGTTCTGGAATTAAAGCCTGGCTACAGAGCTGCAGGAGTCTGCAGAGTTTGCACTTGTTTAGAGGTTGGACTCTTATCTAACCTAGCATCACATTGCTATGGGGTTTTTAATTAGTGGCTTGTGAAGGCTACAAGATGCAGGTTTTAACTACAATAAAGAGGTCAAATAAAGCTGAAACTACTGAGCTGTATTGTTACTTACCCCTGCTGCAAATAATAATGCTCTTCTACAAAGCTTTTAAAAATGACTGAGTCTGCTAGTAACTCTGAAAATGGGGTCAGAAGTGAAGGTTTTTCTAAGACTTACATGTTGCAGGGTTATTGACCTGGCTTTTCTTACAGGAACTCGCATGATTCCCTGTGACTTCCTGATCCCAGTGCAGACCCAGCACCCCATCAGAAATGGCTTGCATCACAAGGTAAGTTCTTTGTTAGGGCACCATATTTTTTGTGGCTCAGGGCACTGAAGCTTACTTGGTATTGCATTGTGTGATATTTCTAAATGTCCCTTTGAAACTATACGCAAAAGCTCTGTCAATGTTCACAACAGATTTAAAAATATCTAAATTATAATCGCATGTTCTATGTAATATATTATGCAGTGGTATGTTTATTCTTGAAGCAGTTGCAGTGACAGCTTTTGAGGCAGCTCAGTGGTGTTTCCTGTGGGCCTAATGAAGCTGGAAAGAGTTGAGCAATTAAGTATTTGGAGAGAAAATTCCTTGAAGAATTGTAAGGAATATTATAATAATATAATAATTCTTGCAGATCCAGAAGAAGCAAATTCTCTGATGTAACAGCATATCTGAGGAAGCTTTCAAGTCTTAAATTCTAGGACAAAATTTGGTGAATGTAATGGTATGGCTGGGGTGATGGCCTTCTACACAGATCTTTTAACCTGACCATTTTTTAGTTTAATGTGTTATCTGAGTAAGGATTTTCAATGAACTAAGATTTTTTTTTTAACTTCCGAAGGTGGAAACATGTTCAGGTCAACTATTTACTGCATACTGCAGGAAAAGCATATTTACTCACTGAATTCCAGTCTTGTCATGATTTCAGTATATGAGTGCTATTTAAATTGTGTAATAGTAATTTTTTGTCAAGTAACACCAAATACGGGTGCAAATTTAGAGTATGACTTTGCAAAAGAAGGGGAAAAGGTTTCATTTGACAATTAAAAGCTTCTTGTATCTTCAGGTAGGACAAAACCACAGATAGGTTTGCAGGCTAACGTTAGACAGAAAGCAATAAACTAAAATCTTGCACTGCATTGGTAGGGATTGGTGTATGGTAAGCTATGGGGATTTTCCTGCATACAGATGAGTAGGTACATCTTAGCTGGTTACTTTGACTAATGTTTGCACATTTCCATGTTTTTCCATGATAATGTGGCATGAGATACAATCATAGACTATACTGGGTGAAAGGGCTGTGTGAAGTCCTGGCTCCTCGGGTCTCACTTGCTGCCAGCTTCAGCAGGGGCAGGATTCTGCAAAACTGTCCTGGTTGTCTTTGGATATGTGTACTTTAAAATAGTAATTAAGTCTCTTGGCACTCTGAGATGAGAAGCAATATCTAAAACTGCTGCATATTTTACTGCCACAGTGTTAAAACTGTCTTGTAAGTCTGGACTAGGTCTTGGTATGGGTTCAAGCACCAGGTACCACTATTCCAGCTATGCAAGGGGTAACTTGTGTTTATTTCTTCCTGCTAGATCCTTTTGGCCAACTTCCTTGCTCAGACTGAGGCCTTGATGAAGGGGAAGACGGCTGATGAGGCTCGCAAGGAGCTTCAGGCGGCCGGGCTGAGCGGAGAGGCTCTGGAGAAGCTCCTTCCCCACAAGGTACCGCGAGGGCGCAGGGGGTGCTGTGGCAGTGAGGGCTCTGCTGGCGGTGGTGGGGCAGCCGAGATGGGGTGGCACTGGTGGGACCTTGGCACGGCACTTGGAACAGGCTGTGAGCAGCACTTTGGCTCTGCAGCCTTGGGAGGCGTTCCATAAAAGATGGGCTATCTCAGCATTGCCCTGGGCTAGTGACTTTTGGGTTACTTCTTGTAGCTGACAGTAGCCAGCAATGGTGCTTGGAGACACGTTTGCCACTGTGTTTGTAATAAAACATGGAAGTGATACAATTTTATGGTTGAAGGCCTTTAAAGCTTTCAGGACTTTGTATTTGCTGCTAATGCAAATAGTCCAGTGTGGGACTCTAAGGAAAATTAAACCTGCAAGTTTCTGATGTAAGTTTTGCAACATACTAGATGACAGTGTAACTCTTGTTTTGAAAGGTCTTTGAGGGAAATCGACCAACCAATTCGATCGTGTTTACAAAACTCAACCCCTTCACCCTGGGAGCCATCATTGGTAAGTAAATAGATTCTTCATCTGTGAATGCTAATGAAGACTTTCCGATCAAGTTTATTGATAAATCTCTTTCTGCTTATAGCCATGTATGAGCACAAGATATTTGTTCAAGGAGTTGTCTGGGATATTAACAGTTATGACCAGTGGGGGTAAGTTTCCTTGGTTTGTTTCTTTTATACTTACTGACAGATTCTTGAATCTGTCATGAGTCAGAGAAAAGACAATGAAAAAGTTTTATACTTAGAGTGCATGATTATGGGATAGTTTTAAATGAAAACAGATTTTCTGGGGATAGGTTACCATGCCATAATGCATTATGCATAGGTTAGCCATGCATAATGACTTGTAGATAACAATTTTGGCTAAGGACCTCTGTTTAGTTGAATTTAAAAAATTACTATGAATGTAAAAAGGATGCAGTAGTGAGGAAAACATTCAAGCAG
Source organism: Dryoscopus gambensis (assembly GCA_013389985.1). NCBI lineage: Eukaryota > Metazoa > Chordata > Aves > Passeriformes > Malaconotidae > Dryoscopus > Dryoscopus gambensis. The sequence goes on from WEIT01024221.1 coordinate 9,414, forward strand.
GCTGAACACATGCTCTGAGAATTAGGAAGGAAAATATTTTCCCTACAGTGTGTGAAAAAAGAATTATTTTACCTCTAGAAACATTTAGTAGGCAGTTTGAGTGGCATCTGTCGAGCCACTCAAACTGCCTACTACTGGTGGTCTGATTGACCACCTCTTATTTTTTCTGTACTGAAGAGGCAATGTTCCTGGCAGAGGTCTGTGCATGCGGGAGCCCTTGGATTCATGCAGGCTGCATCTGACTGAGGGCTGTGCTGGAGCTCCATGAGCACAACAGCACCTTGCGGGAGTCTGTCACTGTGTCACTTAAGAATGAAAGACTTAACCAGGATGTAATCAAGTTCTTTCATCTGTATTAATATGAACTGTGTAACATACTGTATGTAGGCTTAGGTAGAGGGATTGGGAAATAAGATTTTTCAGGTGCAGCCTGCCTGTGCTGTGAGGGGTTGCTTTGAAGAGTGCATTTGCTCTACAGATGTAGAATATCAATTTACACTAAGCTGCCTCGGTCTTTGTATGTGTTCTTCAGTGCTATGCAACCACAGCATGTTCTATAACTAAATACTGTAGCAGAACCTGAAAATGGAAGACTATCTAGTACAACCTGATGTCTGCGCTAAACTCTGAAATCAGGAATGCGGTAGGAGAAAAGTACACATGAAAATCCAGAATGGCATCCAAACCTGTGGAATGTGGGGATGCTGTAGAACTAGCCTTGTTTCTTGCAGCTGTTGGAATATCCTAGGTTCTTACACTTAAAGCTGTAACTCCTGGATAGCCCAGTGCAGTGCTGGGGATGCTTCCAGGCCACAACTCAGCTGTTCATTGTTTGGGTGACAAGAAACAGTGTTCTGAGTGCTGCTGTGTTCAACAGTGAACAGGAGCCAGCTGAATGCATCCTGCACTGGGGCAGGCTGCATAACACAAGTGAATACTGAAAAGACTCCGCTTAACTTTTAAAACAAAATGTTCACTTAGACATCTTGTAATTTGAGCTGTCTGCTCAGCTAAGCAACTATGAGAACTCCAGTTTTTCATGACTAGGACTGAGTTGAATATTTGACAGTAATTTTTGAGGGGTAAAATTTCATAGTGTTCACTGGGAAGTTACTTTTTACTGGCATCTATTTTTAATATCAGTGGCTTACAGTAAATACTGTAAGTCATTAGCACTAATACTGCTTTTTTTTCTTCTGCTTTTATAAATGCAGAGTGGAGCTTGGAAAACAACTTGCCAAGAAAATTGAGCCTGAGCTGGAGTCAGATGCTCCAGTGACATCTCATGATAGCTCAACAAATGGGCTCATCAATTTCATCAAAAAACACAGAGCTTGAAATGAAATACTTGGAGGACATCGACAATCTCACCTCTGAATACCCAAATCTGTTGTAGTTGTGCTTTTTTTAGCCACTTCTAACAAAAATAGCACTTTACAGATGTAGCTCTCTTCACTTGTTGCAGTTAATCTTATTGAGTCAAGTGTTACAAATGAAACTAGTTTTGTGAAACCCTGAGGTTGTATAGCTGCTTTCTGTTTCTGTGGCTGTTAATCTGTAAAGTGCAGCTGGTATATTCCTCAATTCTTATCCCTCAACTTCCTTAAAGATGATCACCTACTGATACTAGAAAATAAAAGGTATGATGGATGAGTAAAACTTCTTCACTCTATCTTTAAAATGCAGCCCTAGTAACATTTGCCTCACTCACTGTGTAAGGTCCTCTGAAGCCAAGTAATCTGACTTCTGTCTTTTTGGACTGGTTCTACTGTAAGCTGGAAGCTAGAATGTGTTTAAAGAATCAAATCTACAGCTGTAGGTTATTCAGTTACATTTCATCCCTTTTGAGCAAGATACAGATTTTTTTTCCCAGTGCTACTGTGAAAATGCAAATTTACTGGTGTTTGGTAAAAGAGTTACTGTTTTGTCTGTAAGCTATGTGGACAGCTATCCAAAAAAGAAGGTTCCTGGAGTGACAGTGATATTGTAGCTTCTCCAAACAGTTTTCCAGAGTTTGTGAAGCAAAAGCTTGGGATCACTTGGAGAAGAAGTGTGTTTTTGGTACTCTCCAGGGGCAATTTCTCACTGTTTAATCAGCATCACTGTCTGACAACAACAATGGAAAAAATAGAGAAACCTGCTTGTTAACAAGTTGTTTATTGTCTTTTGTTCTCTACTACTGTTATCCTCTTTGCTGGCAAACTGGCATGCTCTGGCTATTGTTCTGTAACACCTTTAATAAAGGTAAGACACAAGCATTGAAACTTTGGTTCTCATACCATCAACACTGACTACGCTGTGTGAGCTGGAACCCCTTAGCGCCCATCTGTGCTGTGTGGCATCACTGGCAGGGCTGGGTGCTGAGGACTGAACCTCCCTGATGTGGCACCTGCATCGTGTTTCACTCTCCTCCTGCAGGGGTTAGGATCGGACCTGTGGAGCAATATTTCCGTATGAAACATGGTTAAAGAAGAGAACCCGCTAGAGGGAAGCATCCTCTTCTCACAGGAGGCTGTAAAGCTCTCCTCCCGTCGTGCACGGGTGCTCAGCACAGCTCGCTCCTCTCCCGCTGTGTCCCTGAGCGGCGGGNGAAAGGTGTGGCGGCAGCGGGCCGCGTCCTCACCGAAACTGCCGCCCTCGGGCTTACAGACTGCCCCCGGGCTGCTCGGTGCCGTAACGCCTCTGGCCTGTACGCAAACACAGCATGAAAGCCTTAAAGAAGCTTTAAAAAGAGCTATTTTTCGCTGGAGTGGTTGAGGAGGCTACAAGTAATGTGTGAGGGAGGGACTGTGGGTGCATTTTGAAGATGAGGTAGTATAAAACCCACATCTGATTCATGAACCTGCTATGAGTGAGAGGAATTTTTTTGTGGCCTTTAGGTCTCATGCTTCCTGGGCCTGTCCTTACAGACTAAGCACTGTTTTCTGACCTGCACCTGCACACATGTCCTGTGGGTTAACACAGCCACTTTGTGACTCAGTTTCTTGAGCTCCACTGAACTGGTTTAAATCCTTCTGTTTAATATCCAGCCACCCCATCCCTGCAAGAATAAAAGTGATTTCTTCATGAATTGTGCTCTGGTAATGAGAAATTCTGACCCATTGAAGTCTGTTTGGGCAATTGTAATGGGCATGGCTGAGGTCTAATGAAACTGTGCTGTCATATACAAGAGAGAATGAAAGGAAATGATGTGCCCAAAGTAGGCAGAAACTTGTCATACCCCTAAAATGGCACACGCTCCCTAATCCTCAACCCTATCCATTACCTACATGACCTGTTCTTCATGAAAGCCTCTGAGGAAATACTGTGTGAAGATGCTTCAGTTGATGTAAGTTAAGTTGATATATTTTACATTTGTAATGCTAATTTGACCATGTAATTGTAATAGTATCTCAATGTCAAAATTCATCTATGAAGGTATTTTAGGAGTTTGATGCCTTGATGTGGCTATCTAGAAACAGAGGCTAGACAAAAGAAGAGAATAAAAGTAGGTATTTATTTGAAGGGCCTTCAAAGGTACACCGTGGGCAGTCAAAAGGGCTACACCTAAGATGGACACTGGGTCATGAGTTCTTCACACTTTTATAAGTTTGGTCCATTTGCATATCAGGGTTAATTCTCCAATTATAGCTTCAGTTAATGATGTAATTACCCCAGGTTTGTCCCTCCTCTTCAGAGGCTTTTTGTTTACACGTTTTGGGGCCTGGTGTCCTTGAAGAGCAAACCTAGAGAGGTTTGTTATGTCTAGCCAGCATGAGAGAACAGTAGCTAACGGGCCACATGAAACTTCAGAGTTGCACACTAGGCAGTACAGGATGTGAAAAATATAAAAGTTAAAACCTAAGGCATCAAGTTCTTGAGAAGGTAATTACTGTATTCATGGGAAAAATCTGATACTTAAAGAAAATTATGCTAAATTCATATGGTATTCCCACTGGACGTGTACTTAATATAGATTGTGTGAGTTTGAGTTTAATGGAGGAGTATAGCAAGTGATCCAAAAAGACTGTCTTAAAGAGCTATGTGTGTGAAGGCATCTTCCAGTCCTTTTTTTTTTAAAAGAGGATTTGGCAGGAATAATCAATGAGTGATACCTTTTGGCCAATTCACAGTGATCTGATCTGCTGGGATTGTTCTAATTTCCAAAGTATCCTGCACTACATGCGAAGTTCCTGCAGACTTCATTAGCTTAGGCTGAAACCTTGAAGGAGGATAAGATAAATAAAGTTCCAAATTTTATTTATCTTATATATATGGTTCCCACACCATACCAAGAACTTCAGTGGAACCTGTTGCTGTTATGGAAGAATAAAGAGCACTTACAGATCTGCAGTGATAGTGCTGCAGTGCTCAGGTCATGAGTCTGTATGGATCAGTCAAGTAAAAAGAAGATAGCTTTACCTCATTTGTTCTTTACCTATTTCAGGTATAATGTTTATGTTTAGATGCTCTTGAAATTATTCTACTTTGGCAATTCCTGCTGTTATTTTTTTGTTTGGCTTCCAGAGAGAACAGTTAAGCAACTTGGCTTATTAATGAAAATTCAGCAGAGAAGATCATGCTTTTGGCTTCTAGCTCAGTCAAACTTTAATGCTAGTAATTGAATTGCTCTACTTTCTCTGAAAGAAAACTTCAAGTTTTTGTTAGTTTTGTGGCATACGGGGATTGTCAAAATAGATTAAAAGTAGTCCTAGAGCGAAATTTTTCCAGATGGCTTACAATGTCCAGATAATTTTTTTGTCCTCAATTTTTCTTTTGTATTCCTTCTTAGATTGATTTTTCTCAAAGAAGAAAAATTATAAAATCCTGTTGTTCTGTTAAAACATGATTTCCCAAACCTGCTGGATGTACTTGAAATTTCAAAAAGTATACTCACAAAAGAATTTCTACTCAGGTTGTCATAGTCACTGGATTTTACTTGATGGTGGTTTCACAAGTAGACACACTTTCAGGATTTCTTGAAATTATTTTTTGAGATTCATGTAGCCTTTCCTCTAGGGAAATATTTTGAGCCCAGACCAGTGGACCAATAAGTCCTATGTGGAGAGGGCACTCAGTGTGGCTGTCTGTGCTGAACAGGGCTGTCCCTGGCTGAGAGAAATGAAAGGAGCTGGGGAATGGATAATCCTTGCAAAGTCTGGAAGCAGGCTGCATGGAGGATGCAGCTGAGGGAAGAGCTAGATGTCAAGGAGTTGGCCTGTGACCGTGCATCTGGAACACTCTCAAGTATGTGGTAATTCCTAGAAAGGCTGAGTTCTGCCTTTCATCATTAGCAACAGCCACAAGAGACAATATCTGCTGGAAAGATCCCTCACACAGGATAAAAGCAGAGCATGTTATTGTTCTGAGTGCTAGTGAACTGCAAAAAAAAGTTAAATAAATCTGGAGTAGCAGTTTTTTGTTGAATATTTATCTGTGGCTTTGCGCTTATTAAAAATATCACTTTTGTCATTCTAAGTCAGTAAAGTGGGTAACCAATGAGTTCGATGAGTTCAGACCTTGACTGAGTTTTCATAAAGTTTTCAATTTACAGTTGATTTAAATTTATTTGGAAACTCCTGGATTAACTAAAGGGCTTTGCTGTGCTAGCAGAGCTGCTCATTTTAGAGCTGTTTCTCCAGGCTTTTCAAGAAACTCAATACCATTTTTTTCCAGGTATCTTCAGCTATCAAATGACAAATCTGTTCAGTTTCATTGTGCTCTTGACACTTTATTTAACAGGGGTTTTTTGCTTTATTTGCTTTATTTTCTAAAACCCATTATAGGCATCAACACAAACAACAGAAGAGCAGTTGGCATAGCTCTGTGGCAGGGTAGTCTGTGCTTTAGCAGCGATGTTTCCTGAGCTGCTTAAGAGAATCAGTATTACAAGAGCCAGTACAGGGCATCAGGACAGAACAAGAGGGGCCAACACTTTTCTCCCTTGCAACAGGACAAGAGGAAATCGTCTCCTGTTGCACCAGGGGAGATTCAGATTGGATACCAGTAAAAATTTCTTCAGTGAAATAATTATCAAGTATTGCAACAGGCTGCCCAGGGAAGTTGTGGAATCACTGCCCCTGAAGTGTTCAAAAAACATGCAGGTGTACATGGACATGGTTTAATGGTAGACCTGGCAGTGTTAGGTTAATGGTTTGGCTTGATGATCTTAAAGGTCTTTTCCATTCTTAATGATGCTCTGATCATCTAGAGCCTCACTGAAGTTATCAATAAATAATTATCAGTGTTGATCTTCAATGGCCTTTTAACATGAATTACATGATTTTGAGCTGGGTGAGTTATAATGGTCTATGGCCTAAGTCATGTTCAGTTCTCAGCTCATATAACTGCTATGTGTAATCACAGTGGATTTTAGAATGACAAAGAAGTGAAATTTAAATGAGTACGGGGACTTCACCAACTCTAATCTTAGAGCTATGAGTATGATATAAGGACTGCTGGCCCAGGTCCATGTGTACAGGTTGGGTCAAATCCTGCTTGGTTATATTTCCACTGAATTGAGGCTTTACTGAGGAGACTTAACTGTCTTAGAAATCATGGACTTGTGAAAATGTCTCACTGACTTCAGTAGACAGTGGGCTGTGCCTTGGATTATTAACTGCAGTCACAAGGAGATTGGGGTGACCTGGATTATGTGGCAAAGATATTTTGGACTATTTCAACCTGGTTACAGATCTACCTCCCACCAGAATAAGAGTGAAAAACAAGAATCTGCAGTAAGAGGCAGATGCACATACAAGGAACTTACAGTGTAGCCTATAGGGTCTTTCTAATCTGGCTTCATAATGCTCTTCAGAGGTGATCAGTATTCAGTAATAAAAAGCACTGATTTTGTTTGGAATGTGTACTTTTGGAGCTAAATTAAAGTTGTAGAAGATGAATGATGCTGTAACTGTTTGATGTAAAAGAGATCTAGTAGTAGTGCTCTTCCTTGCAAAAAACATTTTGATGTTAAATAAGATGGAACAAAAATAACGTGGTGGTATCCTTGAATTCTTTTAATAAGAAAAAAGCATACATGGATACTTAAAATAAACATATGGATTTTACATATATAAAAATACATTAAACTTATTTTCCCTTTTAAAGCCTGGAGATCTTCCTTTTGGGAGGTACTGAGATTCCCTTCATATTGGGTAGATTTACCACAAGGAAAGCTAGAGAAAACTTAAAAGTGTCCGGTTTTATTTAAAACCTTGGTGGTCTTTAACGGCTGCCCCACAGTTCCAGCCTGGTACAAACTTAAACAGAGCTCTTTGTTGCTCTTGAATGTGACATAATCCTTTCATCTGGCGTGCTGAATGAAGTATGCACATGGCTTTTTTGCTACCCCTGCTGGGCTGCCTTGTTACACCTTCAGAGCAAACCACCCCCAGTAAAAAAGCTTGGGCTCTGTCATCCACCCTAATGCCAATAAACAACAGATAACTATGACATCTTTTGGCTTTAAAATGCTGCCTCTCATTAAACTTGTGTGTTGAGGAAGGAAACGGCTCCCCACATCATTGTTTCTTGCAGATACAGAGTACATTTTTTTGTTGTTTGCATGTTTGCTAATTTGAAGCTCTTTGAAGAATCCTACAGGGAGATCAAAGACAAAAGATTAGAACGTTTTTAATAAAGTGAAGAAGGATCAGGTTAGATCAAAGGGACAAGCTGACAGGAAATAAGTAGGTGCCGTTGTTGGCTGACACTTGCATGCTGTAGGGTGATTTCTGTGTTAATGTGAGGTCAGAAGGAGGATTGCTTTACATCTTATTGTCTCCAGACTTTGCTGACTGGGTGTGTCTTTGTACTTCACTTTAATCTCAAAAATTAAAACCCATAAAGTCACAGTTCGGCTCAGCCACATGATTTCTCTAGTTATTTAACTTTGATTTTGAAATAAAAATAAAATTTGGAATGCACCAGCAGGATATGGAGGTAATTAATTGGCCTGCTAGGGGATTCAGCTACAGGAATATTTGTTATCAGAGGCACTGGGCCTCAATCACCCCCACTGTCGTTGTGCTGACTTTAAGGGAATTAAGTCTTACCCCACTGTCTCAAGAGGAAATGTATTTTCTTTATATACACACTAAAACCTTGCACACTCACAGGTTGTACTGCTGTAGATAAACCAGTACAATGAAGTTAATATATCCCCTTCAGTTTATTATGCAGTTTTATTAGTATAGAGCTCCTAACTGGGCAGAGTTTATTTCTCTGAGAGACTGAAGTTGCAGCACGAACTGGAATGGGTTCACTGGCCTCCTTGTGAACTTCAGTGCATAGGTTGTGGTGGATCCAGGGTTTGCTTTGGCAGCCTGGTATCTGTACATCGGAAGTAAGGTGCCTCACAAAATACCCCTTTCTTCTAGTAGTCAAGCACCTCCCTGCCTGATGTAGCTAGAAGCTAATTTGAGGACAGTCACAGGAAACCAAGCAGATTTCTTTACAATGTGATCCATGGGTGATTTTGTAGTTTCACGAAGCTTGATCTCCCCATGTGTCTTCACAGGTGAAGAAAACAAACAAATGCTCAAGAAGTTTTTGTGTCTTTGTGTCTGTGATCATGAAACCTACTCTGAAAGGATGTTTTCATGCAAAGGTGCAGGATTGGGCCCACAGAAGCAATCTTGTTTTGTTCCACAAGGGCTGGTAGCACTGGTTTTCTGCTCCACTCAACTACATGTGCAGCTGCTGCTCCAGCACTGAGGGTTCTGCTGCCCTAATGCAGAAGGGCACACCAGTGGTTAGGTACCTTATTGGCATGGTGCAAGCAATAACTGGCTTTTTTCAATCCAGTCATGTTAAATCAAATTAGCAGGTTTTGGTATGGCCTTAACAGAAAGAGCTGTGCTCAGCCCCTTGCTTAGTACTATAATATAGATAATAATACTTGATTAGAGAAATGTATTTTTATTGTATTTTGTTATTATTGTCTTGCAGTTGGTTATGTAAATGAGCAATCATTCTACAAAAACAAAGGGAAGTATTCTGTAAAATAAAGTTACCCATACTTTTGGGGGCAAAGTAAAACAAATGGGAAGAGATGTATGTTTGCAAACTGAAGAAAGTTTGTGACTCTCAAAGGGATGTAAGAAAGAGCACTGGGTTTGACTAATGTGCACCAGCTGGAAGAAGGGTTCCCCTGCCCTGCCTGTGCTGTGGCTGAGCAGAGCTGTTCTCTCCTGGGCCGTATGGCTGGAAGCCAGAACTTCACAGGCTGCACCGTTGTTTGCTGCTTCACACACTCCTCACTGAGGGGTCCTGATGGAAAGCCACACGTCGGACTGTGGGAAGGGCTGCTGTTCTGCATGCAGTCAGGATCACTTCACAGTGCGGTCTGTGAAGATTCAGTTTTGGGACACCTGACCATCCCCGAGGGTCATGTTGGCAGTGCATTAAGCCAACAGTAGAGAATGACATGGCGAGGATAACATGGTTTGCTTTTGAACATTGTCTCATTTTTTGTAGTTGGTTGTGTTCCAGGGACCTTACTGGGTTGCCAGGCTCTTAGTTTTTGTGATTGGTAGCATCTAATTAAAATTGCTTTTAAGTCAGAAATGTGCAGCATTCAGACAGATAAAAGACTGAAGGCTCCTCAAATAGCCCAAGTGCTTCTGTATGCCCCTTGTAACAGCCATGTCCATCTACCTCTGTAGCCACTTAGTCCCTAGTGAGTCCCTTGCTGGACTTGGCTTTGGTGGAAAATATGCCCTGATGTGCTTCTTTAAGCTTTTGGATTTAGAAGTGGCAGGTCATTCTTTTTGAGATTTATCTATCCAGTTAAAACATTTGATTTTTGCCTAATTTTAGGCACTGCATGGAACTCTTCATCTGCAATAAAATACAGTCATAGGAAAAGGACTGATTGCAAAAAGGAGTAGTGCTTGGGTAGCAGACAGCTAGGGATCTTTGGGATCTCAATAGTGGACAGAAATGTCTAAATCCCACTGAAGTTGTGAGGGATACTAATGAGTCCATCTGAACATAGGCTTCTGGATTATAGAAGTGCAGGAAAAATAGGCCGTGTCCAAATCAGGATAATCTGGAGTTGTAAATTGATTCAGTTAAATTTGTGTAATCTTTTAATATATACAACACCACAAACCTACAAGCATTGCAGGAGATTGATAGGATTGGAATGTAGCAGAAATTCAAGGTACTCAAAGCAGTCTAACAGTATGAAAGGAAATGGAAGAAAAAGAGAGTCTCTTTTAATGGACTTTGCAGAGCGAAGATTAACAATTCAGGGAGAGGTGCAAAGCGGGGCATAAGGATGTTGACAAAGTGTTATGGTAACAGAAAATTCAGTGATGAAATGCAGAATTCCCCAAGGGAATCATAAATCAACTTTAGTCTACAAGGTATGTTGGTTCCTAAATCAGCAGAAGTCTGGTTACTAAACAGCTTTGCAGTCCAGTCCCAGATACTTTACTTTGGACTTTTCTCTTCACTTTAGGTTTCATGTGGTTTTAAACTTAACAAGGCAGTCATTCCTTTTGAACCAAAGCATGTTAATTGTGTCCTTAATATATTTATAAAGCAAAGGGTCTTGAAGGGTAGCTTGGTGTTTCTCAGAGTTCAGAAATGCTAAGTGTTTTAATAAAGTAGAAAGCATTAAGAAAAGGTTGAGAAATGACAGGGAGTGTCAAGGTGAGACTGAATAACTTTGGAAGATTTGATTTATCCCATGCTTGAATTTTTAATGTGTCTTTTTGTGGTTTCTTGGATGTGTGGCTGCAGTGGCAGGGTACTCAGAACAAGTAAGCATGATCCAAACACAGCAGTTTACTCGCTGATGAATGCGTCAGCCAAGGGCGATGTGAGGTTATCCCGTGCGGATGCCGAAGGGAGGGCTGGAGCGGAGCCGCAGGACAGCAGCCCGTGTCCACTAGGGGGTAATGCTGGGTGCGGAACGGGCTCCCTCCCGCTCCGGGGGCTGCCGCGCTGCCCGCTGCCGCAGGGCAATTTCGAACAGCAATTCATGAGACCTCGGATCCGAGAATCTACTGCCTTTTCAAGGAAAGCAGGACTTGGTAAACATGGAGCTAATGGCAGTGCACCAAAGCCTTGTATAGATGTGCCTTATGCCGTGCTACACGTCTGTAATTTCTCTATGTAAGTTTTGGGATGGTTTCTAAAGTTGTTGATCGTTAACTCTCCAATAGCTGTGTTCAGCACCTGTTATCTCTAGCTATTTTAAAAATCTTCCTCACAGCAAATTATAGTCTTTTGTCCAAATAATACACAGAACTGAAGGAACAGCTGGATGACAAAGTGCTGTCACTGGTGTCAGTCTGAAGGAAAATTTACTTGAAGTGATTTGTGGGGAAAAAAACGCTGAGAGGCATTTAAATTTAACTCAGTACAGCAATCTCTATGCTGAAGCCTTTGCTTAATAGTAGATCCTGGTGTCCTGGACTTCCACAATGTCAGGTTAGAAATTAACCCAAACTGAAAAGGGAATTTGGGGAAGGAAGAGTGTGATAATTGGATCTAGAATTTGGAGAAAATTATTTAAGAAAAACTTCCATGGGTCTCCTAACTGTAGAAATCAGTTACGTTTCTATTCTTTTTCATGAAGATAGAGTTACCAGAAGCAAAATATTTCATAGATCAAATATTCGGTCTTTCAAGATAAACTGCATAGCATTACTCCTTCCTCCAAAGTCTAGGGATGCCCACTGGAAAACTCCTGCTTCAGTCTTGAAACAGCACAGAGCAGTTTCGTCCTACTTTTCACTGGTGAGTCTATGAAACCAGCCCATGTGTAGTAGGACCACAGATAGAGACGGGCTCTGCCACAGTTCTGCTGTGAAGGTCTGTCCCTGGAGGGGCTGCAACCCCAACTTGTGTTGGAGTAGAAAGTAAAAATCCTGGGATGTTTTTTACAGAATTTCAGAAAATTCTGAAAAATGTGTTTGGGAATATCACCCTGAAAAAATTCTAATTTTGAACTTTGTGTAAATATTTAAAAATGCAAAAGAAAAATGCAGCTTTCAAGTGACAAATGTTAAGGTTCAGTGTTGTATTCTGGCTCCTCTGGTCCAGGCCTTGCTTTTGCTCTATGGTAATGTGTAGCATCCACTTGAGAGGGACAGAGGATGAGGAAGACATTGGCCACATTTCCTGGGGAAGCGGGGAGGCAACTTGCACCCCCGATGTCAGGCAAGCGTGGGTGGCACTGGACGGCCCTGCCTTGCAGTAGAGTCCTGGTGTTTATTTGAACGTGGGCAGTGTGCAGGGCTGCTGGCGAAGGGAGTGCTCCCCCTGGGCAGGCTCTGCAGGTGCCATGTGCGGGGCGCAGTCCCGTGAGCAGCCGTGGCATTGCTCTGCTGTACGGCCAAACAGCCTCTGGCCGCACCCACCCTGAGGTTGGGACGGGTCTGTACGGCTGACACAGTGCCAACCAATGAGCAAAATTGCAAGCCACAGGTGGGGAGAGCCACTATGCCATTGCATTTTAGGGGAATTTGCTGTATTTTATTTTTTCCCCCGCAGTCTGAGCTCAGGCTGGAGTCAAGCTGTGCGATTGCTGCTTTCATCATCTTGCCTTTTCTCTCTCAGTCAGGTGTTTATCTCCCTTCAACTGTCGATATAGTTCAAAGTACACTTAAGCCCCAGCATTAACTCTAGACTCAAAACAGAGCAGTAATGTCTCTGGTATAAATGAAGGCTTACAAGAACAATAGATGTCACTGTTTTAATGCTGGCAATAGAGATTACTCATATCCTTTTTGAAGCAAATGTTGTATTTCTGCAGTACACTTTGTTTTTCCCAATTAGATTTCTTATCAGGCTGTGCTGTGTAACTTAATCTAATTTTGCTAAGCCTGTCATTGTAGAAAGAAACCAACATTAACAACAGTAAAACTTGATTTTCATGTTCTTGATCCTGCAAGCTCATACCACTTTTGGTTGGTATAGAGTCCACTAGTATAAATGCATTTCTTCGTGTACATAATGGCTTGATGGGGCAAATCAGTGCCCTGGTCAAGAACTGTACTTGCTAGGATTCACTTGGAGTAGGAAATATGTCTGTTAGAGCCTGTCAGCTCTACAACATACCTTGCCCTGCCCAACTGTATTTTGACTCTAAGCAAAATATAGTTCATCTTTCTGTGGGAGATTTTTTTCCTTTAAAAAAACCCCTGTTATATACAATTTTTTTAAACTTATCTGTACTTACTTAAGTATTTTACTACCTGTATTTGATGTAATTGTCATTTGCTCTTTTAAATTTATCTCTAATGCCTTTATGTGACTGGAGAAAAAAAACCAATTTTCTTAGCAAGTCAGAATTATATTTTCACACTATTGAGTTTCTCCCTCAAAACTAAAGCATTAACATTAGGTGGAATGAGGCACATCACCTAATGTGTTAATTATGGAGACAGACAATCATTAACTTTATTAAAGATCTTGAGACTTATCCAAGATTATAGAAAACAAATTATATATTTTGCTTATATTTTGTTATTTAAAAATACGTAAATGCCTTGTGGATGGGATTTGAAAAATAGGTACAACAATCTCAGTTTTGTAAAGAGTATGTACACTCTTTGTATATAACTCTAACAAAATATAGGATTTAACTCTAGGATAAGCTTGCTGAAATATTTGAAGAATTCTCTCTAGAAAATGTTAATTGAAACCTTAATATTATCAACTTAGAAAAAAAAATTGGAGTTTTTATAGTTTAAAAAAAAAAACAGTGAGACAATTCTTACCTAAACCTGTGTTTTTAAGACTTTGGATCTGTTATCTGTTGCTGGTACCAGAAAATACGTAGGGAAATATTCAAAACACAGTAAAGCCCCACAGTCATAGTGCAAGTATTTGCTTGGGGAGAGTAGAAATATTGAAGCAAGTAGTGCATATCCTACAAATGAGCAGGGCACTTCTCTTCATTGTACACCTGATATTGGCATTAAATGCTCTGGGATCAACAAGACTGCCACAAACCCCTCTGAGGAGAGGTGCAGGACACAAAGCTGAATTTGGCGTCTGCCATTTGGGAAACTCTCCCTGCCCTGGCCTGTGCCAGTGCTGACGATGCAGGGGACACACTGAGGACCTGGTCATGTCTCTGAGGTGTCACTGACTTGCTGTCATACAGCTGCTGTCCCAGGCTGGCCATGCTCCTCTGTAGGAACCACTTTCTGTCACACGGTGAGGATGGAGAAGCATAAATTTGGAGGAATGCTGGAATTTTAGGAGGCATTTCCTCAGCACACGCCATTTTTTGCTTCTCCTAAGTTTTGGCTGTTATTGATTAGAGAGTCTGTGGTCGCTGAGGAGCAAAAACTCCAAAACCAGCAGCAACCTGTGGCAGGTTGCACCTAGAGGAAAGGAGCAGTTTCAAAGGATGGTGTCTCAGCCTGAGTAGTTGCTTACAAGCTCCACTGTGGGCTTTTTTGAGGTATGAGAGGGAATTTGTTTAAGCCTCTTCTTTAAGACTACAGCTGTAATCATCTCTGGCTTCCAAGGGAAAACCAGTGCTTTTTACTGGGGAGTCCTGTGTCTTATTTGTGCATTTTGAAAGGATATAATTATACCAACACTTACACTTTTTACATTGAAAGGTAGAGCAGTCTCTGTGTGTACTGCAGAACAAAGGATTTGTTACTTTTTTTCACCCCTAATTAATTGATAGATAAATCACATATTCTCTTGTACTCCATATTTCCTGTCCTTTTGTAAAATGTTGTCTTTGTAGGTACATGTAATGTTTGTTCAGCGTGCAGAGAGGAGAGAACCGACCATGAGACACTGAATGTTTTAGACAGTTGCTCTGTATAGCTGCATTACTGCGAAAGGAGAGATCACCTTGGCATGTGCTGGTTTGCTTTTAAATAGTAGTAGATGTTTCTTAAAAGGCAATGGGCATGTGATGTGCAATTGGAACTGGACTAAAGAAAACACAGGCTTTCTCCTTTGACAAGCTTACAGTTCATTAGGGTAAATTACCCAGTACTGAGCTCCCTGTATGATTAGATGGTTATGGGATCCAACCTAATTAGTTTAAAGCTGGCTTGGGTATCTGCACAACACAGCTGTTATTTCTGTGCTGCTGTGCAGACTTAGTCTAAAGTCTTCATTTGAAATCCATTAAAGTCAAAGCAGCTCTTTCTGTTGGTTGAATAAGCTTTGCATCAGGCTGAAAACACGTCAAGAGTACAGTACAGAAAACAGAGAGCCTGGCAGCGTGGTCCAGGCCTGGCATGTTTATGGGGATGCAGTGCTGTGGGGAGGGGGCCGGGAACGCAGGCACAGGGTGGCATGGCGTGGGGACAGCAGGCTTAGGGGCAAGGCCAAGGGGATGATGAAGGGGCCTTGTGTGTAATGGAAAAGCGCAGCAAGGAGAGGGGGAGAAGTCAGAGCACCAGAGAGATGAGGGAAGACTTCTGAGGAGTTTTGCCAGCAATGAGAGAGGCTTGGATTTTGTATGGAGAAAGCCAGAGCAGCATCCTGTGGAAAAGGGCTCAGCCAGCGCCTCTGGGAGAGGTGGGCGAGCAAAGGCAGGGCTGGCAGCTGCCACAAATGGCACAGAGGGAGCAGCCAAGGGAGGGAGCAGCTTGGGGGAGTAGGCAGCACAACCAATCTAGTGGTAAATATTCAAGTCTTCCTTTTCCCACTGCATGAAATGATTTGCTGCAGCCGACACTCTTTAAAGAAATCCATCCTGACAGCAGTGGGGGAGCAGCAGGTGAGCCCCAGGGGCTGGAACAGACAGTTGCTCCTCAGACTGCTGGAGACATGACAACGCTAAGGAGCGATATGCTTCAGAAAAAAAAATCTGAAGAAGCATAGCAAGCATATTTTAGGGCAGGATGGAATGTTTGCTGAATTAACTAGTCAAAACAGGATTTCTTTGTGTTCCTCACAGCACTGCAAAGGGAACTCCCTTTATGAGAATTAAGTTCTTTGCCTGTATCTTTATTACCCAACATACACCGTCTTCAGGAGTTTCACTAGCATTAGCTGATCACACTCTCTGCTGTGGATTAAAGAAACTGTTTTGTCCTGACCTGACTGGATACAGAAGCAATAGGGTCAAAATTAAACAGTTTCCTCAAAACCTGAAGGATTTGCGATCACAGTTAACATCACAATACTGTTCTGCTCATGTAGGCAGGACCATAAGATCAGCAGAAATCATGTTTTCATCAAGTCTTGCCCACTGCCACCATGTGTTTGGGGTTTTTTTAAATTCTAGAATGGTCTTCAGAACACCCACTTCACACTCATCTACAAACTGCAGGTTGCAAAACACACCCTATAACAAAATTCAAACTGTTAATCTCATATAAAAGATTAAAAGCTGTGAACTGCCATGTCCCACTGAAAGAGATCTGGAGTGAGAGCCTCATTCTCGTCTTAGATCCTTACATTAACATGAAACTTGTTAAGTGACATTCCCAGATTAACTGGAAAGCAAACTATGCACTACAGTACACAAGAAGACAAAACAATTATTGTCCTGTCCCTTAACAATATGATCAGATTTAAGAGTTTTGCCTAACCCAATGCATCAAAGGTGTATAATACCATAAACAGCATGAATATCCTGACTGTATAAAATGTTTGCTACTTCAGGAAAAAGGCATCAATTTTCCCTCTTCCACCACAAGTCCTAAAAAGTTGTGTGTAAAAGGGAGAAGAAATATATGCAATTTCCTGTCTTATTTTGGACAATAGGGGTGCAGCACAGATATGGTGCAACAAACACCATCTCCTTAACATTAAAAGACCACATTTAAATCAGACAAGACTGAACTAAGCAGACCAGCCTCCCACAGCCTCACACCTGGTCTCTTGTATTGGGACTTGACATTGTGTCATAACTCTGAATCTTCTATCCTTTTTCCTGCTTGAATTAAGGTTTTCAGAACTATGGTGGTTTTTCCAAGGTTTATACCAACAGGATATGCATCAGGAATATGTCATCTCTGCTTTAGCGAGAGTTCCCACTTCATGACCTGAGGATTGGGTGAATCATTTTGGCCATAGTGTTTCATGGGATGCTGCTTTCCCTGCAAACCACCCCATCAAGGAGGGAGTTGTGGCCTGCATTTTTCAGGCCAAAGGCACAGACTTACATCTGACTACTTACAGTGCACAGAGCCACTCTATCAAGCGATTGGTTTGTCTTGGAGCCCTGCTCTTATTACTGTTTCCATTCTCAAATGGATGTATCATCTGTGGATTTAATATCCAAACAGTTTGATTTTTTTTCCAGTTTATAGGCCTCATTCAAAAAAAGCCTACTGTCAAGAACCAACCTTGTGCTATGCCATTAAAAATAGAGTTAATTAATAATGAGTCTCCATTGACAATTGTATTTGTGGAGTCATTGCTGAAGTGGTTAAAAGGACTGAACTCCAGCCAGTTGGTTGCAGTGGCTGTTACTGGTGCAGCTGCACCATTGCTGTTTGCTTCTCACTGGTGTGAAGAGCTTCCTGCTTGTTCCCAGATGTGTTACCAAACTGTTTCTTCTCGGGATAGGAGCCCTCATTCAAAGAGTAGCATGAGGAGGACCTGCTCTCTGTGAGGCTGACCCATCTCTATGGCCTCTCAACTGGGCTAAGGCCAAGAGAACCAGTCTCGTGCATGTGCTGTGCCTGCCTTGGCCCCGTGAGGCACAGCCGCTTCTGCTTGGCGCAAAGAGCCAGCTTGCATTGGCTCTTTGACTGCTGATGCCCAAGCCCTGGCAAGGGACCACTGTGGTCCTTTGGCTCGGGCTCTTCTAGGGTCCTTAACAGGCCTGGGAAGTGCTTTCCCCCAGCCAGGTGACTCAGCCTGGGTTGTCAGTGTATATTAGCACATTGCTGAAGAACCTCCTCCATGTCCAGGGAAGAGTTGTGGACTGATGCACAGTGATGTGCGTCTGCTTGGTGATCGTCTTTAATGCGCGAGAAACTTCAAGAGAATAAATACTGGCTTCCTCCAGAGAGGTCTGTGCCACAAAATGCAGGTCTAGGCTGCATAACTGAGGGGACTTATTCTGGACAGTTCACTGACTTCCGTAGAGAAGAGCAGCATCAGGCGCAGGGTCAAGGCTGGGAAGCCCTAGAGACCACAGCTTTTAGGGGACCATGGTATCACCAGACTGAGTTATTGCTCTCCTGCAGCCTATGATAAACCATTTAATTCCTTTGTACTGTGTTTTGCCCTTGTGTTTCCGTATGCTATAGAGCTGAAAGTAGACAGAAAAAAATGATGGAACAATGTTGTACCTAAAAATGGACATATTAATTCCTCTTTTAAGTCTGTACTCCTCAGAGTTGAGGTTTTAACCTCATCCCTGCTGTACTATAACGAACAAGATGCCTAGGAGACAGGAGACTGAGCTAGAATGTCTGCTGAGGCTGAAAGCTGAGCTACATATTTACATACATGTCCTCAGATCTGTGGCTGTAACCATTTTTCTGTATGGTTATATGTAGTCCTGCCACATCTCTAAAACATCTTAAGCAACTGCTGACCAGAGCCAAGGCCAGTTTGCGACTGAAACCATGTGAAACTGACAGTCTGGGTGGTGGCTGCTGCCTGACAAGGTGACAGCATTGTTGCTGTAGCGACTGCACATGAGTAAAGAAACAGAAACGTTTTTGGTGTCATTTTTGTCTGCAAAGTCCAGACAGTACAGCACAGTTCAGTGACTGGCTTGGGATGTGCAGACCCCCTTGCTTGTCTTGGTTTTTTGGTGGTGGGGTTTTTTTCCAACAATGCAACTTTTCACCTTACATTGATGAAAACATGGGTTGCATTTGCTAACAGCAATTGAATAAAATGTAGCATGAAGTATGATAATAACTGATAAGCAGACAATCATTGCTTGTCCTTCTCTCTATTAAACATGCCCCACGAAAACAGAAATGTAACCTGGAATAGGCTTTATCAAAGGTCAGTGAAATCCCTAAAGTCCATTAGCTATAACATGGGAAATATGTAAGCCTGATACACCTGTTCTTTAATCTACAAAAATACCATTCTAATAATATGCCTTGAAGACATAAAGCAACCCCTTATTATGGTCTTTGGTTTGGGGTCACTTCCAGTTTTTAGATATAATTTCACTAAGGGAATCAGTAGCTCATAACTGTGGGCACTTCGCAGTTCCTCTATATGTTGCTAAGGAAATAAAGTGTTTGTTTTGGTAGACCCCTTTGTGCTAACCTTGAGTCTGAAGATTTTTTTCACTTGTTTTAATATATTTTAGCTTTTTTTCTGGTTTGCATTCCTTCTGATGCTGCCCTGGCTACCTTTATAAACATCTGAACAGTTACTCTGTTTTCAGATACAAACAATAGCACCTCAAGTGCAGTGAAAATGCCAAATATTGATCTGTCCCTTGAATGCCAGAAGAGCTCAGCAGGAGGCATACAAGATATTTCTGAAAAATGATAGCTTATCACCTGCAGACCTGGAGATTGCTGTCGATTATTACAAAGACTTGCTGGGGGGCTCCAGTGACCTCCAGCCTCCAGCTATTTGTGTCTCTTTCAAGGCAAAGAGAAAAAATCTCAACCCTCTCCACAATGTTTGCATTCACCTCATTTCCTGTGTCTTTCACCTAAGTTATGGAGGTGTCCTGAAACACATCAGCCACAGTGATGCAGCAGCATCAAAATTTCACAGCAGTGGTGGGAGCTGATGCATGAGCTGCTTTCTGAGTAAAGATTTGGCTGCCTTGTTTACACCCCCTCAATATCCCTATCACTTTATCAAGTGGGGTGGTTTTCTGGAGATGTGACTCTTGCTACATATATGTTTAAAATCAAGCTGCACCTTAATGCGAATTGCACTGTGTGCTCTCATGTGGTAATTATTTCCCTGTTAAAAGCATGCTTGTGTTAACCTGGGGATACCAGAAATGTTAATGCTGCTTTTCCAGTCAAATTTGGCCCTGTGGGGGCAATGTGGGTTTCTGTTTGCTCTTCCTGGCTTGTCAGGTGGCAGTGGCCAAACACTGCTGCTGAGGGGCACTCACCAGCCACCACAGGTTGCTCAGGTAGCTGGAAGAGTCACTGTAATCTCCGGAGTCATCCCTTTTGGAGAAACAGAGATTATTTCTAGTTTGGCCTTTACTTTCTCTCTTGGATAGGTGTTGTGTGGTGCCAGCAGCCCATTTCCCAGGTTCTTGGTGTTCCCCTGGTGTTTCCCAGAGAGACAGTGGGTTCTGGGCTAGTGGTGTCTCATCAGACAATGGAAAGTGTGGTGTTTGAATGAACAACTAAGGAGAATTTGAAGCCTGATACAAGGCGGTATGCAGTCGGTGTGTGTGCCAGGTTGGGAATGCAGTAGGAGCTGTTACCTTTGGTTTACAGCTGTAAATTAAAGTGTGCCTGTCCCTGCTTCCACTCATAGGAAAGGTGCTGACACTCTCAGGTCTTCCTTATCTTCTGGAGAGAAAATGGGTAGAAGAAGGGATGGGGTAGGGTTCAGTTCTCGGCTTGGTAGGGAAGCCTGCCTGGTGAGCAGAGGGAGAAACAAGAGCTGAGCACAGTTGAATTGGGTTTCCTTATGTGCTTGTGAAGCTTAAAGACACCAACACAGAAGGTAAGTTTGCCTGTGTAAAATGATTATTCTCCATGTATGGCATAAATCCACATAAAATAACTACTTTTTAAAATTTCAGAGTTAAAAATATCGTATCAATGTATGTTATGTAGTAAATCTCCTGCAATCCCGTTGGGTTTTTTATGCCCTGCTGTCAGGTATGCTCTAACTACTTTCACAGTCAAGGCGATATCTCTTTTCTTTTGCCTTAAGCAATAAAAAATTAGGTACCTTGTGGTCCCTTTTAAAATGTCACATCAGTTACTGTCACAATGTCACATCAGTTACTGTCGCAACTGGGGCTTCTTCATGTCCTTTTGGTTTAGCTTACTCAGTCATTTCAGTACACTCATTGTGTATACCTGTAGTGTTCTCAGGACTTTGCTAACACTTCACGCAAATTGTTAGTCTGAATTAGCCATCCATGTCAAACACAGGGTCATATGCACCCCTACTGTGACTCACAAATAATGAATGGAACACTAAAGCTGAGTTTATCCCAGGATGGTCAGAGTCTGCCACTGAAAAAAGTTTTTTTGAAAACTGTGGAAATAAAACCCAAACAAACCAATACTGAGAGCTTCAAATCTCTTTCTCTCTCTCCCTCTCTCTCTCTTTATGACACAAAACCTACATATTCTCCTGTGGTTGCTAACACCTGAGATAATTTATTTTTTTTATATCTTCTAACCTGTTTTCCTCTGCTGTATAAAAATGGTCAGTCCTTGTAGAAATTGCTGTGAGAATTAAAATTTAGGTTTTTTCCTTCAGGTTTTTTCCTTAGGTTTTTCAACAGAGGGAGCTCTAAAGAAGCTTATGTTTCCATGGAAAGAGTAAGTTGCATCTTCAAGAGCGCTTGAGGAAACAGCAACTCCAACGTGCATGCTTCTCATGGTCGTGTTTCTAAGTGAACTCAGACCAGCCTTGAATTCTCTAACAAGAGAGAATTTTCATTGATTGCTGTATCAAGGCTGGTCTGTAGCTTTTCCTTGCTTGATGAGAGTCACTCTGGAAAACTCATCTTACAGACCTTCTTCCCTGGGGACCCCCGGGGGCTCTGCTCCTGCTGCCCCGGGGAGCGAGGGCTCTTTGTGAAAGAGGTTTACAGAGAGCAGGGATAGCAGGGTGGGTGTTTTCCTGCGGGTGAGTGCTGGACTCGCAGCTCTAATGGAAAGGTTAATTCCCGCAGTCTGGTTAGAAATCGCACCCTGGGAGGCTGGCTGGGCCCAGGGGACCTGTCCCCGTGACCTTGGTGATGGTGGTGCTCAGGTGTTCTGTGTGCAGGAGCAGACCCATGCGGTGGTTACGGAGCCAGCTGGAATGTGGCCACTGGGGCTTTGGATGCCTCATGCAGCCATGTGCTCCCCTGTGTACAAAATGCACACCAAAGGGCCTTCAGACTTCAAAGATAAAAATGTATTAAGAGCCAGGCTGGTACTGAGGGAGTACGTGTGTGTGTAGAGACTGGGGCTGCTTTTATCAAAACCATCTGTTGACAATATATACTTAATATCTGGCAGGGACCTATGGAGTTTTTAAACTGTATTTGTATATATAGTACCTGGAAACACAAGGCCAAGTTCTTCCAAAAATCATTTTGATTTACACTTTTGGGAGGAAAAAGGCTTACCATTGTAAAAAACAGGGTTTTTACTGTTACAATGCAAATACACATTTGGCTACGTTATTAATGCTTTTCCAAAGGGTTCCTTTTACCAAACATACAGGAAAATAGATCTGAGAAAAATAAGCTGCCTTGCTGCAGCTTCAACTTTTAGCAGCAGGGTGTGGTTTAGGGACTTGGTATACCTTTGTTCTTGTAAGATCATCTTTGCTCTAGTCCTTGAACCAAAGCTTTTTATTAACAATCACATATTCATTGTCTTTCAGAGACAAATTTAGTTGTACTAAAATGAAATTACTCTGCTTCTAAAAAATAAAACCCCCCTGCTCCTTCTCCAGCTGACAAACACTCTTTAAAGTATAACAAGGTGCAGCAATCTGTGGCTCCTGCTGACATACTAGAAATTATGTTCATAGTAGAAATCTTTCCCAGTAGTAAAATGGCAGACTAAATACTAAATTTTTGTTCTTGTAAGTCTTCACCTCTGGGTTAATGTGATGCTTATTTTCTGGTTTTCTTTAGTCAGCCAGCTCCTGACATGGCTAACATTGATGGTAGATGTTTGTCAGCTGGGAGGTGACCATACTTCAACATAAAGGATTTCAGATGTGACCAGTTTAGTTTTCTGTTTTTGCTCCATACAATTCTGTAGCATTTTAAAATACAGTCTGCTTTGTATATTGAATCATATGATCAAGGAATGCAAACTCCTATACTATTCCACTGAATTGGAGTTCTGCCCCCCCCACAATGGTGACTGTAGAAGGCTTTTATTATTCTCTTCAAGTCAGGCCCTACGCAAGCAAAGGTCAGGCTGCAGACATAACTGTATGAACAGAAACACTTGCTAGTAGAGGTTGTTTTGCTTGTAAACTGATACAAGGTAGGTTGGTTTAAAAGCAAACAAACAGTATTTTTTTACTCAGGATAGACTGCATGCATTCTTAGGTGTTTTGTTCATTGTACATACAAACTGCAGGAATGAGGCTTGTTTTGGAAGAGGTATTTCATGAGTGCCTGCTTCGAAATTTCAGGAGTGTGTGTGCTTGTGCAGCAGCAGCTCCGGAGCTGTGCTGAACCTGACACCTCGCGGGACGGAAACAGCAGGAAGGCTCGCTGTGATCCTTATCTGGCTGGCTGTAATTATAAAAGGTTAGTGCGAGGGAAAACTTGTAGCACCGCTGCTGGAACTCTGTGGAAATTGTCTTAAGTAATTCAATACATTTTGTCCTTAAAATCTTGGTGGGCTCTTTAGTTCTCATGAACCATCAAAATCCCCCAAACTGCTACTGAAAGAGAGGCTCTAGTTAAACAACATAAAATGTGCAGTGCAAGTGGGGTCATGTCTGCAAACAGCATGAACGGTTCAGAAAAGAGCAAGTCCCGGCCCAGGAACCCTCGTCCAGGCAGGGGGAGGAAACGTCAATGAGAGAAGTTGGGTTCGGGGCAGAAGGGGCAGCACAGTCTCTCGTGGCACTCACATCCTCTGCACTGCTTGCAGGTAAGCTCTGACTGCAAGATGTACTGATGGGGAAACTTCAAAACCTCCCCGGTTTATCCTGAGGAAAGGCTCAGGAAAAACCAGGAGAGGTTTTCTGACTGCCAACTAATAAGTTGTTGACTGTGACACATGACATCCACTACATATTTTTAATTCAGTCCTTTATTGTGCTCAACTGAATTTCAGTTTAATAATACAGAGCTGTTAAGGAAAGAACAGCAGTACAAAACCTTTAAAGAGGGAATAATATGAAATAGATCTAGAGACATCAGTCTGACTGTGAAAACTGGTCACTGTCGTGGAGCAGTGTACTCCCTAGACAGTTATTTGTATAACTTACAGTAACTATTCAGTTCTCATAGCCACAAGACTATCAGCACTCTTTCAGACAATTTTTTGAAAACACATAAATCCCAGCTGGCAAGAAATCTCTTCTTTTAACTTTTAAAACGATTTCTTTTCAAGACCACAACAATGTAGAGCTTTACAGAAATGTCAGGTTTGAACAAAGTCCGTGTTCTTTGAACAAAAAAACTCCTTCAATACTAGAAAATAGGAGTAGGCAGAAATATCTTCCAAGAAGCGTGTTTCAAATTTCAATTTGCTGCCAAGGGCAAATGGAGATACGAGGCTGGTGCCTGTGCCCTGGTTTTGGCTGGTTTGCATCACCTGAGAGCTGCCTTGCTCTCTCACAGCTGTGCTCAGCCAGTGCCAGCCTGGAGGAGACACCTCCCTCTGCAGAGTTAGCCTGACCCAAGAATAAATCCTGGCTTGTTCTTCACACTGCTTTTCTTCTAGAAGATGCTTGAGAATATGGTTGTGCTATTTGTAAAAGTTAAGCATGTAACCACCAGCTTTCTCAGATACTGCCATGTATTTGTGGAGCACAGGCCCTTGAAAATGGCAATTACACAGGAGAATTCAACTGAACTTTACATACATGAACTAGTGTAAGAAAATCTAGGTTTTTCGGGTTGGGTTTTTTGGTTTTTGTTTGGTTTTTTTCTTAACTGAGGCTGATATTAAGAATATATCTTTCATATTTAAGTATTAATGCTGTCTTTATTTTTTTAAAATGTTAATAGCTAATCCTATTTATACTTGCCCACAATACCCATGAACGTCAGTGGGCCAAATTCTTTCACATTCATATTTGTGGCACCAGTCACATTGCTTTCAAAAAATCAGCCAGCTGGTATGCAATACAAATGCAAAAGCTATCCTGCTTAAAAATTTGAGAAGCAGAATTCATTTAGGGAGCACAGTTGAGGTGATGATGGGAGCAGGAGAAAAGGATGAGAGGGCTGTGGGACTCTGGGCTCCAGGAGGTGCATTTTGGGTGTTGAGTGTTGCAGGGTCAGCAGCCTCTTCCCCATCCCCCAGCTGGGATCAAGGCCAGCTCTGATATGGGGCAGCTGTGTAACTGTGGGTCAGGCTGGTGCGAAAAAAGCTGTGAGAAGGCCTCTTGGGGCCTTTCTCCCTTTAGGAGTCCCCCTTAACTCAGTTCCTGGCCTGAGTTACACAATGTGTGTGCCTGTACCTGGCCGGGTGCCTGGCTGGCCCTGACCTTGGCTTGGCTTCCTGGCCTGAGCTCGGCTCTGCCTCATCACTGCAGACTTGTCTGGTGAGTGCAGGACTGTGGCTGACCCCAGTTAATGCCACTGGACCTGCTCTGCTGGCTCAGAGGCTGTGGGACTGTGTTGCTTGTTTGGGAGGTCCCTGCCTGCCTTGCTTTGCCCCTGGCCCCTCACTTGTCTCCCTGGGCAGAGGTCTTGCTGCTCCCAGGTATGTGTTGGGGATTTTTTCCCCCACTTTGTCAAGAAAAAAATGCTGTCCACTTGGTCTGGACTTGTGAGACTGAGAGTGTTTGCTTGGGAGGATGGACTTGTGGAAATATATGAGTGGAATTATTCTCTTGTGGTATTGATTTGGTCATTAAAGAAATTAATTGTACTGATCCGTGTTCACAAACGGTGTTTTTTGTTGAAAGAGTAAGTGTGTGTTTTGGTGATGTTAAAAAATAAAAAGGCTTGTAGTTATTGGTTACACTGTAAATTCTACAGACAAGAGGCTCGATCTGTCTTACGATCTAAGAGAAGGAAACTATATCAGATATTATTATTTTTGTCAATTTAGTGAGTTGAAAATTCAGAGCTGAAAAAGGACATGGTAAATATTTCTACTGTGGGTTTCCTAGCTGAGAAATTTTACTCTTCATAGGTTGCTTTCTATGATGCCCAGAGCAAGTCATTCTCAGCTGTGCAAGTCAATGAGCTAATGTTGCCCGTGCCCATGAATGGCCTTAACCAGGTTCACGTGTGTGAAGTATCCAATTTTAAGAAGAATAAGAAAAAATTAAGATGGTAATGAGAATTCTGTGTAAGTCCAAAAGTAACTTGTTAAATCTTGGGGAATAACATAGTGCTTACTGTCCCCTAAAATAAAGCTCATGACTGGACAGCAGGTAACTAGTTCTTTCATAAGAAGGAATTCTGAAGTAAAGAGTACTTTGATGGTAAAAACCCTCACACTTTGGGACAAAGCTCTTTCTCTGGCTTGCTGCTTGTGGTAGCTTTGTTGGCAGAGTAGGTTAGAGGAAGAACAAATTCCCTGCTGCGTGCCAGGCTGAAACCTGGCAGAGCTGCTCTGCGCTGCCCCGCCTGGAGCGCTGCCCACTGCCGCAGGGGACAGGGGCAGGGTTCTGCTCGTCCACAGTCCCAGGTGGAGGGTCCCAGGTCCCACCTCATTTACCAGCTGAGCCCTTCTTGAAGCAAATGCTGCTCCTGCTCTGTGCTTGGCATTCCCCCTTCCCGGCTGGCCCAGAGCCACTCTTGCCCACCTGCCCTCCCCTGCTGGAGACCTTTTCTCTGAGACTGCTCTGGGGCTCTCTCCCTGCAGCTCTGAGGGTTTGGGTCTGGGACTAAACTAGTGGAGGACTTGGAGAACCTCTCAGGTGCTGCTGTGCCACACCACTGGTTGTGGCTGCGGGGCCAGCCTGGGTGCAGCCTCTCTCTGCAGTGGCTGGGCCTTTCCTGAGGAAACCCTCTTCTTCTGTGGATGGGAAGCAGCCAGCATGGAGGGACAGCTATAGGAGCTACAGTATGTATAACAATTAATAATAATAGATCTACTGTATTGGTGGTTGCTCTTAATTTTCAGCTTTGACAGGTTGTTATTAAAGGACCAGACATGTTTTAGAAATGGTGAGTGTAAACATTACTTCATCTCTTTGCTATGAGTACTTGGTAGAGTTCTGCTCCCTCCTCTTTTTATTTTTTCTTCTTCCTTAAGAAAAGAGGAATGTTTTCTCTTTGTGAATAGGTGTAAAGTACTA
Source organism: Dryoscopus gambensis (assembly GCA_013389985.1). Classification (NCBI taxonomy): domain Eukaryota; kingdom Metazoa; phylum Chordata; class Aves; order Passeriformes; family Malaconotidae; genus Dryoscopus; species Dryoscopus gambensis. The sequence goes on from WEIT01024221.1 coordinate 36,426, forward strand.
GCTTGTGCCAAGATGCCTGGTATTTGGCCTCCTCACATGCTTGCAGGACATGGGCTGCATGTAAAGCAGGAGAAATGTAGAGGGTTGGAACAATGGATATTGGGGAGTAATTGAAAGATTAGAAAGAAATCTCAGACATCTCAGGGAGACAAAAATGATAATGAAACTAAAAGGAAGGAATAAGAGCAAAACTTTGCAGGGCAAAAGAAGCATTTCTCTTTTTTTGAGGGACACAGTCATGCAGCTTTTCTTTTGTCCCTGGCATTTATGTACTTTTAGTATAACAGGAGCATTGCAGTGCAGTTTTTTACTAAGAACCTAGGTTAAAATAAAAATCTGTAGTGCTACTGTACCCTTGTTCAATTTTGTGCAGGCAGAGTGATGGAGACAAAAAGGTGATGACACCCAAAATGTTTTTCATTCTTCTGTATGAATCTCCTCTCTTCTGTACGAATTACTATTTGAAACCTGGAGAACTCTTTTCTAAATAGCTCAGACTTGAGACCAGTTTGAAACGTCACATTAAGCGACAAAAGTGACCAAAATCTCCTCTTTCTTGCAGCTTAGTTGAGTAAATAGAGGTTCCATTTTGCCTGTTGTGCTGGGTTCCTTGAGCCGGCTGCACAACTGATGCCTGGCAGGTTGTCAGGTTAGCTGGAGCTCAGGCGTTCCACCCTCCTGGGCCAGAAGTGGGAGGCAGGAGCAGGTCAGTGCCCTCGCCGCGGATCAGAGTGGTTCAAGCCTTGCTCTGGAGTACCCTGAATCCACCCCCCCTTGATTTGTTTGGTGGAAGGGTGCCTGGTTGCCCAAGGAGTCAGAAGCAACCGAGCTGATACTGGCCCCACTGGTTCTTCCTTTCCTGCAGAATATGGTGTGGGTTTGGTTGCATCACTGCTCACAGCTCTGTGGGCCGGGGCTGGACCTTTCTCTCCGAGGCAGAGCAGCTCGGCCTGTTCTGTGCTCGGGGGCTGTCACGGAGGACGAGTGCAGTGCCCGGAGCTGCCGGGGGCTCCTGCTGCAGGCTGGGGAAGGCCAGCCGAGTGGCTTAAATGGTTAAAATACTCAGAACCTGACAAAGATTGGAGGTAGGGAATTCATCTATCCACAGAGGAAGCACTGATGTTAAGGGACCTTTGTCTGCCTCTGACACTACAAATGTACTTTGAAATAAATTTAGGTGATTTACCCTTTCCTAAATAGAAAAAACTTTTCAGAATTATTGAACTCTGTAATAATTTCTTAATAGAATTTTCCACCCATAAATGAGCATTTGTAAAACTTTCCAGGAGAATAAATGATCTTCAGAAGAATATAACTTTAGAAACACAAATTATTGTTTGGAATACCTCAATCTAAAAGATCTCTTTCTGTTATTGAACACTGTTACTTCTTAGAAGGAATGCATAAAAATGTGTTGTATCAGGTTCTGTCGCAACTCAATAGAATTCACAACTATTTTAAATAAAAATTAGTACTAATATAAACAAATAAAAATACTCACAATTATGTCTGAACAAGACTTAATGTTTACATTTTATTTTGCATAAAAATTCTTGAACTTCTAAAATCTCAGGAGTTTTTTCCAGAGTAACAGTATATCTAACTTTGGAACCTAAAAGAAATAATTTTTAAACTACTGTAGTGTAACCCATGTTGTGCTGCACCACTGGCACTTAGTGCTGCATTAGGTTTTTCCTGTAACACAGAAATCTCAAATTTTCACTGAAAACATTTGTAGGAACCTGGAAAATAATTTTTATTTCCTACTGAAAACAACTATCAAGATTTTAGTTACTAAATAGAATCTCAGGTTTTATGTAGCTACATTAATGAGTTCAATAAATATGTTTTAAAAGGAAATTTCTGCCTTGTATATGGGCTTAAAGAAGACTCCAGGAAGACCTTATTGTGTCCTTGCAATACTTGAAGGGGCCTTATGAGAAAGAAGGGAACAGACATTTTAGAGGATCTGTAGTGAGTGGACAAGGAGTAATTGTTTTACACTAAAATAGGGTCACTTCAGCCTAGATACAAGCAAAAATTTTTCATGAGGAAGGTGATGAAACAGCAGAACAGGTTGCCTGGGGAGGGGGTGGATGCCCCATCCCTGGAACCATTCAAGGTCAAATTGGACAGGGCTCTGAGAACCCTGAACTCGTTGAAGATGTTCCTGCTCACTGAAGGAGGCTTGGACTCGATGACCTTTAAAGGTCCCTTCCAAACCATTCTGTGATTCTAAGAATTATTTTTGGAAATTGGGATGAGTTTCCCAAAAGATCTACACCCTTATTTTGTTTTTCATGTATGAATATTTGGTTGAATAAGGAATCAGCCTTTTGGGGATGGAAAATGAGGACTGGCTGGTGTCCTGGTGTCACTGAGATTTTTTATTTATTTTAAAAAATCAGTCACCAATGGGATGCAGACCAGGACACACGTTCATGCTCATGAAGATTTATGAGGCTGCTGCTGTTCTCCTCGCATTTCATTAACCCTGCTGGGGGCCAGTCACATGCTCTGAGTAAGGTGAGGAAGGGGCTGAGCTTTAGGGCAATATCCACCCCTCCCAAGGGCAGGAAGGTGGATGAGGAGGGGAACAAGGCATTTTCAGGAAGTGTTTCACCAGTGTGATCCAATTCAGAGCAGCTGCCTGCAGCCTCACGTGCACTGACACACTACTCTGTGCAGGGAAGCACCACCAGATTGGCATCTGTTAGTGGGAACGTCCTAGAATTAATTTTTTCAGAGATCTGCTTATTTGACAGAGATCTATGATTTTTCAGGAGATGACTCAGAAGAGCCCAGGTTGGTTATGGAGGGCTGACACGGTGTCAGGAAGTGGAGGTCACGGCTCGCTGCCTGGATGGAATTCTTTGAAGATATTGCTGCTCAGGACATGTGAGGGACAAACTATAAAGACATAACCTGATGCTTGCCAAAGTGTGTCTGAAAATGGTGTCGTGCTTGATCTGTGTGTCAAGCCTCTGCCCTTTGTAAATGCCTCTTTTAAAGCAAAATGTGTAACCCTGCATTTACAAAGTACATCCACAGCCAGTGTTGTGAGCATCATTGATGAGATCTCATAACAAGTACTTAAATGGCGTGCCAAGAGCAAGTTTTTTCAGATTAATAGTGACAAATACAGTCAGAAAATCGGGCCTGATAGCAGAGTATGAAGTTGTAACAGTAAATAGTCATTTGAAAACTTTACACAGTAGAAATAATTTAAATTCCTTTTCACATTTATATCAACAGTAAAGGAATTCAAGGACAAGAATGAGAGATTAAAATACTGTTTGGAAGAATGGATGGCCCACTGCATGTCTGAGTAAACAGATCAGCTTCAGGTTGTTTTCAGGAAGACTGGAACTGGAGAAGCTGTAAACTTCCTCTTTTTGGAGTCTGTCAGCAACTGCTCCATGGGGCTTCACATTCTGCAAATGCAAAGGGGGTCAGGCCCCAGGGGCAGCACCAGCCTTGTGTGCTGCTCTTGTTGGAGTCATGCAGACCTGAGTGATTTTACCTGGGAGGTTGAGCTGATTCTTTTTCATATCAAGTTCCACCCTTACCGTCACTGAACGCTGAAGGACAGCCCATTGAGTCCAGGAGGAGGAGGCGATGTCCCGCCTCTGCTTCCTAGAAGACTTGTTTCTAATTTCCTGGCTTCACACATCTAGAGAATCTGCACCAAGTTTCAGTGCGTGGTGCACAGTAGGTCCTTTGCTGTTTACCAGGAAAAGAGGAAATGTGACCCCCAGTTAGCCCTTTGTGCCAATTCTGGCATCTTTGTGAATATAGTGTTTACAGTTAAGATTGTGCAGTTTTAGTCAGATGGCAGATTTGGGGAATACCAGCGTGCAGAGCAGCTTGTGGTCTTAAGATGTCATTGTGTGTGTGATGGAATGAGCTATGGGAACCCACCTGAGGGTTCAGGACCTCAAGAGCTCTAGAGGTAGCTATGGGGACTGCTTGGCAGATGGACCAATCAAAATGTGTGTTTTCTCCAGAAAAATCTGTGCAAACCTCTAGGATATGGTAATGGGAGAGGGGAAGAAGTTAAATTAATGAAACTGCCTTATCATCACGTAAGAAGAGAGAAAAAAATGCTGGAGGAAATTAGGATAGGGATCTAAATTTCAGGTTTTCACCTGCCAATTCCATTTACACAGACTAGACACCTCTTTTACAACTGTGGGTTTGATAAGGTCTAACACAGTTAGTTTTGATGGGTTTTTTTTCCATGGCATTCATAAGGTTTTTCCTAAGGAAATCATACCAGAGATAGGATTTTTGACATTGCTTTATCAGTCCCTTATAACTTCTGAATTTTGGGCCAACTTCTAACCAAATTTGGTTGTTCTTGAAAGTGATATGAAAATAGCTGGGGGGAGAGAGGAAAGAACTTTAACTTTTTCTGAGGGAAAAAACTATATTCTTTAGAGAATCCTCTGAGGACTTCAATCTTGGGACATAAAATCTATGAGAAATAGTATTTTATTTTGCTGCTCAAAGAACTATTTGTCTTAACATCTTAACAAGATCTTTAAAAAGTTAGATTTAAAGAGAACTCTCTCTCTAATTTTGAGGCTATTAATCCCTTGTGCTACAAATGTTTATGTGCAAGACTAGTCTTGGCAGATCATTAGGCTTTAAAGCTATTCCCCATTAAGCCCATGTATAAATACTTACAATATCAGGTCTTTGCTGAAACTAAATAAATGCTAGAAAGAGCTTTTTACTGTGGCTGGAATGAGTTGTCCTCAGTGATGGTGCATCATGCCCTCCAAGTTTTTAATGAAAGGAAAAATGGTAACGTTCAGCTTGCTTACCATGCAGAGATCTGAAGGGATATCTTTTGTAAGGAGACTCATTGACCCTCTGCTCCAGCATAGTATAGCTGAGAAAAACAAACTGGGTAAAGTAGATAAAGAAATTTGATTTTATGAATTACAGTGCTAGGAATATGCCTGCAAAGTGCAATTCTATTTACAGAGTTTTAAAAAAATTGATTAATGTTCTATGACTATTTACACAAGGGAATGGAAGCTGAATAAAATGTTAAAAAAAACCCGCCAAAACAACACGGTTTCTCTTGATTATTTAGAAAATACGAAAAAACCACCACAGTGATGTCAGACTGGCACTGTTTTTCAAGATTTAAAATTAGCATTGAACAGTCTGTTCTGGGAGCCCATGGTTTTGATACATTTTTTTTCCACTGCAGTCAGCCTGGATTGACTCGTGCTGCTCTCCTTGCTTCGAGTACTGTGGCTGCTCAGTCAGGAATGCAGAACTGCAACGAACAACCGGGAGGAGGAATTATTAGGATTGTTTACAAATTTCGATTTGCATGAGGGAGCGGAGATGTTGACAGTTAAACTTTGAGACTCAAGCTACTGCAGCTGGATAAACATGCACTGGATATCTCAAGGCCTCGCTTTCTCCCACTCCCATGGCAGAGAATGAACCAAATGCAAGTCCAGCCTAATCTGAAAAATAATAGAACAGCTTTCAACAAAACCTATTTATCTATGAGGTCAAAAAGCCTCAGCCTAGTTACACTCCTAGACAGGCTCTACTTGACAACATGGTCATACTATCTCAAGGGCTGGGAGCTGTAGTGTTACAGACCACCCAGAATTATTGCTCCCACAAGGCAATGATAATGGTGCTATGATTTCACTGCCTACAGACCTGAACTAACATTTAATAGCTTGGGTAGCCATGGGAAACCTGCTGCATTGTTGTGTTTTATGGATCACTTTTCCTGGGTACTTTTTAGGCACCGATAAAACTGTGTTTGTAGATTGGAAAAATAAAGAAGGGTTGTAAGAAAAGAAATGAATAAACAAATTGGTATTGGCTTGCAGGGCTTAAGCAAAGGTAGCTGTGATTAATGGACAGGTTTCATCTTCTTGGGCTTTGGTGTGTTTGACACACCAGAATTCTGTCAAACTCCTTATTGAAGTAGAATACCTGATGGTTTTTATGGTAAAAATATAACAGTGTATTCTCTGGAATGAAAATGTGAATGAATCCCAAATGCAAAGGGCTCTCAGTTTTCTGAATCTGTAGGCAAACCTTCTGGGACTTTTGGGTGCATCAGCAATGTAAGTATGAGTGCAGGCTACAGGAAATAAGCACTAGTGAAAGCTGTGCTGACCTTGTGTTGAGAGCAGTTTGTAGAAATAAATTTCCATAAATCTATTCCAATTGCTGAATGCTCTTCAAGATGATGGACCATTCCCTATGTAGGTCTGTTTGAAAGAAAACAGCACAAACAAAACAAACACAAACCCCAAACAAACTTGAGAATGTTTTTGTAGAGGTTGGGTTTCTATTCTTGCTTCCTCTGAAGTCAGAAGAAATTCTGCCATAGGTTTGAATGGGAGCAGATTTGGCTTAAGAAAGGAGCAGCTTTCATGGAAAGTATTTGTACACATGGAGGTCTGTTTGTGTAAGTGCTGATTTACATATTCAGGTGTCTGTTTGCATAAAGAAGTTTATTTGGGCCCAGCTGTTCACAAATACTGCAAGGTGCATGTAAGGCTCCTTTTCTCTACTACTGTTTAAAAAAGTCTGTTACTGTCCAGCTGGAGCTGCAAAGTAATACTTTTTCTTCTTGCCCTCCAAGCTCCCTCACATCCCAAATCCAATGAGATACCTATGAATTATGGAAGCTATCATGTTGATTTCCAGGAAAATCTTTCATATCTACAAATAGCTTTTTGTTACAGTCAGGCATGAGTAATGTTACCTAGTAGGTTGAGATGGATCTCATGTTCCCCTCTGGGTAATTAATAGCACATACTTTAATCAACATTCTTTCTCTTTTTGTGAGTTTTTATGTTGGGGTTTGGATATTTAGATGGTTATGGTTGATGTTTTGGATTTTTTTTTTTTTTTGGTGCATTAGGATGTAGTGACTCACATCTGTATGTTTGTGGTGGGTTTTGAGTGAGTGTTTTGTTTGTTTCATTGGACACATTTTCAATTCTGAATACTGAAGTCACGTCTAGCACCAAATGGGAATGGTGCCATCATTGTCTTCCCAAGAAGCTCCCAGATTTGTGACTGCAATTCTATTCTCTGAATTGTAATTTAGCGTAAGCACAAACACTGCCATAAATATCAGATTGAACTGAATTCCCAGTGGGTCCCCCATGGCCACACCTGGTGTTATGATCCCCAGTGTGGGAGCACTTCCTGTAAAATCTGCTTTCCAATGATGATTAGCTCTGGTGTTGGGGAAAACACATATGGAGGAGAAAGAGGAGGCAGGAAGTGCTCTGATGTTTCCCTTCCAGCTCCTTCAAGTGACTTTGATCCCAAGTAGTCTCAGAATTCAAAGCCTTTCATAATCCTCAGTGGTTATAAAGATGAATATTGGACATCATACAGTTTTTTGTTTGAATGAATCTCTTAGAAAAAGAGAATGTTAGCTGCAGATTGTCAGTAATGCTTCTATATGGCTAGAAATGTTTAATTTCCATCAGGATACTGGGGACTAAAGCTGACTTTCCACAGTCTGTGATCTACTTTGGATGCTGCAGCTCTTGCTTACTATTTTGTCATATAGAAACCTTGTCATGGATACAGAGATTTTTGTGTGATTTTCATTTTAGAATATAGCATATTAGTCATAGATTTCTTTGGGGTTGGGGTTTTTTCCCTCCTTGTTTTGTAAGCCACAGAGAAATGTCCCACCCCTTGTGTTGTTGTTAATTTCTTGAGCAGCATGCCAGAAGAATGTGGTGTCATAGAAACATCTCTTCCCATCTGAGCAGACGGATTCCAAGGCCAGAAGTGTGTGGGTTTGGTGTGCCGTTCTCGGCAGCCTGACTCATGTAGCCCAGGAACAGGGCTGCTCTGAAGCCTTGATTTGGCAGCGTGTGGCCCTCATAACATCTATACAAATTGGAATAAACTTGTGGTGTTCTTCCAAAGATGGATGGTTTGGGCTGTGATGCACTCCTTGGTCTGATCTTCAGAGAGAACTGTGAAGTCTTTCCCTGTTTCTTTTTCTGGATGAAGAAGTTTTTGTGTTGAAGAAAGACCCAGATACTTGGTCTTGTTTGAAAACTGGCCCAAGCGCTTTCATTTGACATGGTGCAGGGTGGGATATGTGGCACCTACCCCCCAGTATCAGACAGGGCATTTTCTCCAGTTTCTGTTCTTTGTCACCTCTCTCATCTCAGCCAAGTCCTGGGTGAAGTGTCCCGCTCTGCTGTCCTGGGCACAGCCTCTGGCTGGAGGCACCGAACCATCCCCTATTTCCCACGAACCCTTTAGGTCTAACCTTGACACAGCTGAGTCTCCCTGTGCAATTTGGGAATGCCCAGTACAGCTGAATCCAGCAAACCACCTGTGAATTATTCTCTGTGTGTTGTATTATCTGTTTCAATGGGTTGCTTGGAAAGCCTTAAGAAGTTTGTATGTTTTCCAGGTATCTGGTATTGCCCTGGGTGTGGGTATCCTCTTCTAAGGGGAGAGACTGAGCTGCCTAGGCCCCAAAAGGCCAAGAAAATGTCCCTGTCTGAGATTTCCTTGTAACCTGAGCACAGCTTTTGCTCAGAGAGTGCAGTGCTAGTGTTGCATGTCCCGAGATCTGAAACAAACCCTTTAAAACTTGCACTGGAAAGGCTATTAAAAATACTCCAAGATGTGAGAAGAATTAAATCATTACTGGGAAAAAACCCCTTTTTGTTTTCTCTGGATCAGCCTACGTTTTATCACGTTTTCCCCCTGATTTTGGAATGGGGCACAACTGGTAGAAAAGGCAGCTGTTCCATGGGAAATACCCATTTTGAACTTTCAAAAATATGTTTATTTGTGATCCTAGGAAAGTCCTTGACAAATTCAGTAAATTTTTTTTGAAAATTACTGTATTCTTATTGCACTGACTGATGGCTATATTTGCTATTTTCAAAGACTCTCTATGGCTTTGTTGAAAGCTCCAAGTCTATTTTTCACTTAGGAGTTACTCAGGTGGATTTTCATGGGTAAAGTTTGCTACTGAGAGAAGACTCTTGTGCGTGCCTTGAACATCAGCAAGGAATCAGCTGCGTCTTTCCCCCTTGCACATGAAGGTTCCCACCCCTGGAAGAGCAGCTTATTTGCCTCACATCCTGAGGCCATACAAACACTGTGTGTTCAAGTTTTGGGTTTGTTTATTTGTTTGGTTGGGTTTTTTTCTAACGGGGATGATAGAGCCCTTCATTACAATTATCTGCTCCTGCTGTTGATTTACCATTTATCAAAGCAGTCCCTGGCTCTTACCTTGGAGATGAATCTCAGACCTGTGGCAGCAGAAGCTGATGAGCTTTGAAAGGGCAGAGGGAATCTCTGTGCAATCGCTGCAAACAATGCAATGCTGGGCAAGAAACAGTGGCAATGCAGCAGACATGTGTGGTGTCCTCTGCTTTTTGAGAAGCATCAGTTTGTGTCCAAGGAAGGGAATGTGCTGCCCTGCTCAGGTATTCAAGGATAATAAAGTCCTAACCATAAGTCCACAGGGGATATTGTACTTCTACCAGACACCCAAACATGGACACTGGCCTTTTTTAATGTTCTAGAAGTTGAGTTTTGACTTAAATGATATCTTGGACATTAAATTAAGCCACTATGTAACTGTAACTGTAACTTACATGAAGGACTTATTTAAAGAAAAGAAATAGATGCATCTAATCCTGTGAACTATTTTAGTGTTTTTCCCTCTGAAAACCAGGTTTTGCCTTGGGAAGGAGAGCTATTTTTATCTTCAGAAATCTACTGTTTATCTTGTAACCATAAGAGATGCAAGCATGGATCTCAGTTGACTTTCAAGTCCCATGAAAGTGTCCAAAATATTTGCAGTGAAATGTTCTGCTAGGAAACAGCTTTCAAAATTTCATCTAATGATGGAAAACAATTTTGCCAAAAGTTTCCCTACATGTCTAACAGGATTTTAGTTTAAAAGGTTCATTTCCTACTTAATAGCAGAACAGCTGCATTTGGAATGCAAGGTGTTTTCAGATTTTGCCGTGTGGGAAACCTGTATTCAAAGACTCCTGTAGTAAATGTAACTGTTTGTTATGCTTTTTTGTTTGCCATATGTAATATTATTTCTCTACTAATAGTTGTCTGTTGATGATTTCATTGTTTCTTCTCAATTATATCAATACCTGAGAAATGGCCACATAAACGTGAAATTGGAAATTTAGTTCTCATGCAAGATAATAATATCATCTTAAGAAGTATATTTTTGAAAGCATGGGGGGTGTGTGTGTGTGTGTTTATCAGCTTTTCAAACACAATGTGATTTTTTTTCTCCTGAATAAAAGTATAAATTGTACTAAATACATGGTGGGTCTGTGTCAGGCACTGTCCCTCGTGCAAGGAATACGCTTGCAAGGAATTCACTGATCCAAAGGTTACTGCTAGTTAATTTTAATAAACATGGTAAAAGGCTCTTCCTAACTAAAATTAAGATTTTTGCCCCAGTTTTGCTTGTACATGTGGATTTTATCTAGCGATTCTCCATGACCAGCAACACAGAAATTTGCTAGTCTCCTAAGTATTATAAATATTCTGTCTGTGCTTTTGTATCCAAGACAATAACTTTTCACACAGCACAATTCAAAGTGATGTGACCACAGGGAATAAGGAGAGGAGATAAATGCTAAGATTAGAGATTGTTAGACTATTTGGGGCTGAAAAAAATGTAGTCGAAGTGCATCACTTTACTGGAGCATCTCTGGGACCAGGAGATGGAGGAGGAAACATTGGGAGAAGAAAGATTGCTTGCACTTGGGACATGGGAAAACAAATGTCTGCTATGTCTGAGATAAAGCAGATTTTCAGTCCAGGTCTCTGGAATATGGTAAGAGAAATCTTGAACATGGAGATCCCACATCCCAGTGAAGTTCCCAGCATTTTCTCTTGTGGTTTTGATGGCCATTTCTGTTCCTTGAGAGGAATTGTTCCAAGATATCCATGTTTCTTTCCTTATGCAGTGCGGTACAAAGGAAAAAGAAAAAAAGAGTGCAAGATACAGATCTTTCTGGTTGCCACAGAAGATTCTCCTTGTCCTTGATCTGTTTCAGCTAGAATTAAGTCATGCTACTCTTTAGGTCTGGAGCTGGCTTGTTCTTTGAGTGTGACTTCTGTAGGAGTTAACAGTGCTCAGCTGCTCTTTGGGACCTTCTGGCTGAAGTCACCTTAGCCATCCCTCTCTGTTCCAGTGCATTTCTCTCCTGCAAGCCATGTGTTCCTCACAGTCTCCACCACTGGAAATGTTAAGAAAGAGATTTTGGTCTGCTCTGCTGTCATTTTTGGAAAACGAATGACATTACAATTACTGACCAGACTTTTGGCTTCCAAAAGAGTGAATCTGAAGCCATGAAAGGAGCTAGAATTGAGGCAAGAAAAGAAGTAAGGAAAATAGATGTGAAGTAATAGCACCAAATTTTGTACTGCAGAAAATTTTGTGATATTTGTCAACTGTGTCTTGCCAGAAGTTGTTAGCTGTCCTTAACTGAGCTAAAAGGTGATGTGGGATAATAAAAAGAGTGTACCAGCAACTAATCATAACTAAAACCTGCTGCATCTGAGCTCAGAAGTTCTTTCCCCCAGGCACTCTTTTTCTTTTTTTTCCCTTTTTTTTCTTTTCCCTCCCTTTTTTCTTTTGGTTAACTGAGATTAATGACTTGTAATGCTCTTAAACGGTACCTCCTTTGGAACTTAGAGTAAATGCACATGTCACCCAGCCAGTTTTAGGCCTTGATTAAGGTTTTAAATGGGACAACATTATTTTTTTCTGGTGTTGAAGAGCCAGCTTGCAGGTTATTGTGGTGTCATTTGACTTCAGCAAGACACCACTCTGAATCCTACCACTTGGGAATGGAGCAGCAGGGATGTGCTGGCGTCTAAGGCCAGCAGCCCTGTGGAAGCTCAGATCAAGGCTTTGTCAGATACAGAGACTTCATGTGAGTCTCACTTCTAACATTTGCTGATATTATAACTTTATTGATTTATACCAGAAATTCTTCCTCCTTAAGTATCAGCAGCATGATTCTCATATGTGGTTTGGGAGGGTCTTTGCTACTGGGGAAGAAAATCTTAACCTTGGTTAATCTTCACACCAAGTTTGCTTGCTGAAGTGCAGTCCTTATGTCCACTTGAATGGTTCCCTTTTAACCTCATCACTGTTCTTAAGGAGGGAATAAATGTCCAGTGCAAAATATCCTCTCTGTTATCTCACAAGCATTGGTGGGGATAGTGTCATGGAAAGCATAGTCCTTGGCTGGAATTCTGTCAGGAAAAGCCACAGAGACCTTGTGTTGTAGTTCAACTCATTCAGAAACCCACATTCAGTTATATTTATTAAGAAGTTCTATGTTAGACAGAGTTGGGTTAATGTAAGTAGTAAATATTGTATGTTTGCCCATCCAGAGTTGTATTTTCTCCCTCTCTACAGACATGTGTTTCTAAATCTTACCTGGTGTCCATCACGACAGAGTCAATCAGCCTACAGACAGCAACAAATTATTTCTTGCGATAGCACTGGGAGATAGATATTGCTGTTTCAGCTCCATAGATGGGTTACTGGGGCTTGAGCAAATTGCTCAAAGACAGACAGTGAGAGAAGGCAGGAGCAGATGTGTTAAGTATTGTCCCTGTACCCACTCCTTGGGCAGTGCTGCATGAGGAGCTGCTCTCTGTTCCGCTGACAGGAGCCCACATTGCCTCCCTTCGAAACTTTATGATAGCGGACTTGGAAGCAAATGTCTTTGTGCTTTGAGCCCTACTCCTTTTGGAAATCTCACCTTTGGAAATTGCACAGAATTGGAGGGAGGCACAAGTGTCAAAATGCAGTTCTCATCATTGTAATTATGTTGATTCTTCAGCACTGAGGTTTGGTGTTGGCTTGCTTGTAGCCATAAAAAGACTGCAGAGAATTCTTTTCAGTATGTGTGCAGGCCTAGGCAAAATGTCCTGCAAGATTATGAGAGGTTTTAACTAAGAGAAAGAGTTCTTGCTGCTCTTCATATAAAACTTAATAGCAGTTCTGAGGAATGAAGCTATTTCACCTATTTAACTCCTTTCAGAATGTCCACTTGGTATGTTTATTTGTGGAGCTGCAATGCTTTCTTGGTCCTGTGTATAAATACTGTCTGCCCATTCTCTTTCGCAGTGTAACTATGTGATCGTGGTTGTAAGCTGTTGTTCAGCTCCTTATGATGAATGCCAGTGTAACTACAAATGATGCAGTTCAGGCGGCTGATAACAGCCCCATTACCTGTGTTTTGCTTTGCTTGTGAGAGATACATGTGTAGTGTTACCTGGGTGGGTCCCAGACCAACAGCTTTATTGCTGCCTGGATTCCATCAAGTCTCTATTTTCACAGTGGGAAAACAGGACTAGATCCTGCAAGAATCTATTCATTTAGTTGAAATTAGCAGTCAGATTTCTGCCCAGAAATTATTTACCCACTGTCAAATACTTGCCAAGGGATGCTTTGATCCATGAACGGGATATCCTTGTGACCTTTGTGAAACTCCTCTCTATAACAATACTTTTTTTTAACTTCATAAAAACATCTGAACTAGTTTCAATTTCTAGAGTGAGACTTCAGAAGGCCAAGCATGCAGAAACAAATAAAAACCAGTATGAGAAAGGTATGTGTGTATTTGGAAATTACTGATTATACCTTTCCATTTTTTCTCCAGGATTTTCCACTCAGTCATGGGGAATTGATTTATCTTGTGAGGGGGTACACCAGTGATTCCTGCACAGGAAACCATGATGTGCACATATGGTCTGTGCCTGCACCCTTAGAGACAACCAGGAGATGTGGGAGACTTTTTCCCGGAGTGTTCTGCCAGATTGCCAGAAATGTCCCATTTCCTAAAAGTCACACTAGATAATACAAACTTTTGCTGTTTTGGCAGTATTATTGTATTGCTGTGCCGCAGGCAAAGCAAGAAAACACAGAGGCATAGTTCAGGTCAGTGAAGGCTTGTGTATGGACAGAGAAGCTCTTCTGGATGGAAACAAGGTCCAGCATCGCTGAGCTTGCTGGTGAGGCCAGCTGTGATGCTCCCTGGTTGCCCACAGGAGGGATGATATGCAAAGATCCGAAAGGAAGGGAAGAGAAGGACTGGGACTGGGGTGGGCCCCTGTGAATGAGCCATGATGACAGTCATCAGCCGGGAACTCAGGCAAGGCCAGGCACGCACGCAGCAGGGCTGCCAGCCCAAGCGGCTGTCAGGGCTTGGCACTGCTGGCGTGGTACTGCCACAGGCATGCTCACAGGGCTGAGCTCCTCCTGGGGACAGGCAGATGTGCTGGGAGAGGGGCAACAAGCTTCCTGCACAGCAGACGTGTGTCAGGTCATCTTGGGCCCTTTCTCCAACAGAAAGGTAACTGTGTTAGTGCAAGGCTGTTTGGTTTGGCTGGAGTGTGCATGGCAAGGTGGTAACAAACAAAATAGCTGGAAAATAAAGGAGGCAGGTACCTGAGCACAAATTCTTGAAGCTCTTAAAACCTCGCCTGGAGTCTGATTTAGCAACTGAAATCTTTTTACATGCAACTGAAATCTTGGGCCGGCAGTCAGTATAGTCATGGGCTATACCTTCAGGTATTTAAGCTGAAGCTATATAAGCCTCTATGTATATATCTGAATTCCTTTTCCCATCCTTGTATCATTTCAGAGCCTGTGGCTATAGCAAGAAATGAATGTGGAAGAGGGGAGTGTTCCTTAGGTTGTATGAATTAATTAATTTATTTACTACTCCTCATGAGCCCTATGAAACATTCACAACTATGAAAAGGCTTTGTCAGTAATTGGTGGGGGAGGGGGAGGGATGGGAAAAGAGGCCTTCTGATCTATTTTAGTCCTCCAAGATGGCAAAGAATACCCTAAAAACTGCAAGAGTAATCCGGGAGTAGGACGTTTACTATTTCCCCGTTGTATGCCGCCACTGCTGCTCAGGAGACTTTAAAAGCCCCGAGTGGCTTGAAAGGTAGATGTGACACTGAGCAGGGAGTTGCTGACGGGAGACTCTCCCAGGCCCGTGGAAGCAAGTAAACATTCTGGGGCAGCTGTTCTGTGTCACTGCTGTCATGCTGTTGTTTAACTGGAGGCAGGAGCACTGGGAGGGATGGTGTTGCACAGAGCTGCTCGCTGCTGGTCCTGCAGGGAGCCTCACCTTCCTCTGGGGGACAAGGAGAGTTTGACAAATACAAAGGGAATCCTTAATAAGGTATTAATTCAGGACTCTGCTTGTTTCACACCACGGTGCTCTGCTGTGGGACAGTTTTAGATGCAGCGAGTTATAAATGGCAAACCCAAACCTCCTGACTGTCTACTGACCACCACCACCACCCTTGCAAGCTCTCTGCTGCTCAGGAGATGACTGTCAGGACTTAGTGCTTGGAAATGGTGATTCTTCTGCTTGCTTATGGCATGATTCATAGGCTTAAAGTTAAGCTGATACTTCAGGACTCTACTTGATATCTTTTTTTTGGAGAAAGAGGGTTTGGGGGAAACCCAAAATATTCTGCTGTCTTGAGTTGATTGTCACTGTCTTTCAGTGATAAGGTGGAACTTAGGACATCTTTCATAACTTAATTCTCTGTTCCATAGATAAACACAAGCAAAGAGCAAGAAAATATACAGGCTTTCTCAATAGTAAATTTGCCTGAAGTTTAACAGGTTTGTTGGAAAAGAGGGCATAAAAGGGGGGTTGCTGCTGTGCTACAGTCATGCCAAAGGGCTTTACTGGAATGACATATATAAATGAAGATTTGAGATGAATTTTACTCTTTGGGTTAGTGTTGCTGTTTCTTATTTTTCAGTACATTGTAGACTTAATCATTAAACAGAATAACTAATAGACTGTCTGACTCTTAATTACAAGTGAAGAGCAGAGTTGAAGGAACTTTTGTGGGTTTGGCCAAAAGGAACATTTGCCTTTAATGTTCAGCATTAAAAATGACACTTCAAGGAATTTTTTCATTTTTGCTGGTTTGAGAAACAAGACATGCCGAAAAAAGGTCTCCAGCAAGTCAACAAAAAATAAAGTGACCATGGATTAACTTCATATTTTTATATGGTACAGGAAAACTAAGCTTCCAAAAGCCATTTTTTAAAACATCTCTCCCATTCAAGGCAGAGCTGGATTCATTTTGGTTATACTTTATTATACAATGTTATCTAGGAAATTGAGATTTAGGGGTATTGGAGAATGGTTCCCATTGAAATAAGTGTTCCAAATACATTAGAAAACACCATGGTTGCTCTGGGAGAGCACTTGCAGGTGTCTCTCTGTGCTAACCACCAGCTGGAGCAGGAGCACTGGAGCCGACACTTTCATTAAAACACCCTGAGATTTAATTTTCCTTTGATGTCCTTCTGATCCTTTCTCTTGAGGGACTGAGCAAAGTGCAACCATTACTGTAAACACAGAAGATATTCAGTGATGTTCCAAGGAGCACATTTTTGGCAGCAGTAAGCTTTTCCGGATAGCTGCCTGAGAATTTACAAATCTGTCACATCTGAATCCATTTTGTGAACCTGTCTTGAGGCTGCACCTGCCTCCCAGAGACAGGGGAAAGAGAGAGGCTGTAGATATGTTATCCATTTGCTGATGCTTCATTAGAGCTGAAAGGGAACAGCCACGTGTTACGGCCTGATTACAACACCTTGGGTGGCAAAACATCGTGTTGCTTGTGAGGGAGCACTCACTGAGGCAGTTCTGCTTTCTGCTGTGTTTTCCCCAACCCGGACTACAAGGATGGGGGTTTTTTTCTGAGTGAAGTGTAACTTTCTCCGAGCTATTCTTGCTGAGAAGAGAGAACAAATAGTCAAGTAGTGGAAATTGAGTCACCGAGTGGGAGAAAGATTCCTGGCGCTGCTGCACTGGAGCTGCTCCTGGAATAAAGAGGGCAGCAGCGAGTCACGATCATGCGGCATCGCAAGGGATGGGACTGGGCGTGCAGGTAACACAGCAGAGATGTCTTCGGAAAGTCTGGAGCGCGAATTGTGCTAATTCGTGCTCATGAAGTTCATATTTGCTGGTCAAATGTGGGCCATAGTAACTCTTAACTGCAGAATTATCCAAGTGTTTGTCTATAAAACATGGAAATTTTTATTATTAGGATTTGATAGATTGTCTGTTGTCCTGTTAGATTCTGGTATAGAAAATGAATTTAAAGTTTCCTAGTGCATTTTCAAAGTGAATTGGTTATTGTTCCAGCTCAGCAGCTCTGGAAATGACCCGAAGTTCTTTTAAGAACAACACAGACTTCTTGGTTTGTTCCTGTGTGCGGGACAGTTTTGCCCCTGACCGCGGCACTCCTGACACTCGCTGGGTGATGTGACTGTCACAGGAAGACCGCAGCTCACTTGGTTTTAATGTTTCTCCAGTCCCAGATACAACCAGTTCGATGTGAGCAGCCACTTACTGGTGGAACTGAATGCTCTGAAATGGCAGAGGGGATCAAAAGGCTCATTTCTTGGTAACAGCTCTTGGTCAGCCAGAAAAACAAAAGCAGACTGGTGGAGTCTGGATTTAAATTTTTGGATGCAGATGCTTTATAGCCCCTTTGGCTTCAGTAAGACCTACCAGAGAGGTATAGATCTGTGAGGAATCAACTACCAGTGTTCTTCTCTTTTCACAGTTTTGGGAGGGATCTCCTAACTCACTGCGTCCCCTTTGGACTTTATTTGAAAAACACATGGACATAGGTATTTACATACATACAAACACAAATGTATTCTCTAAAACGTAAATGCATTCTAATTCTTTTTGAAGGCATCATTTCAAGGCAGGCAGTGACTTGAAGGCAGAGCATCTACTATTTTTTACTAATTCTAATACCTGTTTTTAAACACCTGTTTCTAGTGGGAATAGAAAAGAGAAAGCCCAGAAAGACTTTAAGGTAAGTCCTAAACAGTTCCAAATGTAATTCATGATGTAGCCTCAGAGAGACTAATGTGGCTTTATGGATATAGATGGCATCTGTACAAATGCAAGGCATTTCTTTACTAACAAAGAAGTAATTATTTGCAAATAACTGTTGGGTTTTATTAGCTCTTCTCCCTTTTTCATGGCATGAACATTTCGCTAAAATAGTTTGAGGCAGCCTAAGCTTTACCACAAGTATTGGTGACACTCTGTACAGTGCAATCTATCTTCACAGTAATGCGTAACAATACATTCTGTTCCTTCTCCTGCTTATTCCTGCTCATTTCTGCGCAAATCTCCTGATAAAAGCCTGGGTTCATCTAGGAAGGTACCAATATATATCTCTTTCACACCTAGCTAAATAATTTTTCACGTGGCAGCTTTAAAAGCCTCTGGGCTTATCAATGGAAAAAAAGGCTTGGAAACAGAGATTTAGTACTTAAATTAGTTCTATCAGCACTCTTTTTTTNGGACTTGTTCTCACAGAACTTCAAGCTGGATTATTTGTGTTAAACTTCCTGACTGAATTCCAAACAAGTCATCTCTCCCCACAACGCTGACCTTTAGTATGAGGCCAGTATAATTTTAATTTGTTTCAAGTTTCCCTTATAAGCAAGAGAACAAGAAATCATATCCCTCTAAGACCTGGTTAGCTAGCTGCATGGCAGAATATTTTCAAATTCTAAGGGGAAAAAATCCCAATAAAGTTGGATATTCCAAACTGGCATTCAAATGGCAAGCGTCCTGAGTGGAGTTAGCTCTACCATCTTCCAGGGAACTAGTCTACAAGCTATGGAAAAACACAAGCTTCAAAGAAAGGTTTAAGTAACTAACCTGATTTTAATCAGGGTTATGCCCTGGTGGAGGCATCACAGGGCATATTCCAGATTTCTGCTGGCTGTTTCTGGCCATGGTGGGGGCAGAGATGAAGACTGGGGCTGTAGTTTGCCGAATACATCCAGTGCCGGTGCTGCCCCAGTCTCCTGCTGGCACGAGCATCTGTTCCCCCCTGGGGTGAACAGGACCCAGGTAACGGATCTGGCTGAACGCAAACTATTTTTCCTGTCTTTCTTTTTTCCTTTGCTGGAAGAGTTTTAACCCAGATTGGTTCCCTGATCTGCTCCACTGCACAGCTGCACCACTGCCTGTGCCACCCCACGGGAGGAGGTGAACACAGGAGCAAGGGACTTGGGAGGAGCATGCTGCGCTTTCGTTTTATAGCCATGATTAGATACGAGGACAGGAAGTCTCGGCCCTATCATGGCAAGGAATTGCTGTGAAACTAGATGGGTTTGACTGAAGTAAATCTTGGTAGTTCCCTGGTAGGAAGAGATCAACATGGTTGGTGAGACAGAGCTTGGAGGGCCAGCAGTGGGGTGGGCAGCTTGAGTACCCTTGAAAATAAGCAGATCTGCTTGCTACTCAGCCTAACCCAGAGTACTGAGGAGATGTGCCACAGATAAGAGCCACTGGAGAAGCCACAGTCATGTCGTTTGTGGGATGTCTTTATCGGGATAAAAGCGTGTTTCCTGTGTGCAGTTCATCGGCCATTTCATTCTCAGACTTGCTGCTGCCCATAACTGGAAGTGCAATCATGACTTTTGCAGAGACTTGGCTTTTGTTCCTCCTTGCCAGACACTTGGTCTCAACTGCACTTGTGGGACTGCAGAGGACAGTCCCAGATGTGGGGAAGTGATTTGTTTCCAGCACTAGGTGGCTGTATGGCATTCTGCAGTGTCCTGAACACAAGTATTTTAAAAGTTGGGACGTAGGCATTGTCAAATGGAAGGGCTTCTGTGTTTTCACACCTCTTCTTCAGTATCATCTTTTTGAAAGCTAAGAAATCAAGAAATGAAGGCATTTTAATTGTATAAGCTTGTCACTGGCTGCAGACACTTCCATCTGTGTGGAGCTGAGGTAGGCATGCAGCTCAGCACAGAAGTGATGCTGGTGACTGGGCTGTGATTGCTGCAGTTGTGCAGCATTGCTGCTTTTTGCTTAGAGGCCTGGATATGAACATTAAAGGGAGAGTCTGGATGTGTAATATCTGGTCCAGATCTCTCCAAATGCTCCTGCTATTTGGAGGCCACACGGTGCTCCCCATGGGACACGAGGACAGTCAGGAGGGGGGTATCCACTCTGCCAGGAGACACAGGGCAGTGGGTCCGTCCCTGACTTCTTGTGATCCTCAGGTGTCCTGAGAGGTGGGGAGCTGCACCAAACTTTACTCATGGACGAAGCTTTGAGAGGATGAGGTTGTCCCAGGACCTGGCTGTGCCCTCAGGCTGAGCAGCTTTGCCAAGGCCAACACATTCCCCCAGGAGCCATGCTCGGCTGCTGTTTTTCATGAAGCCCAGCCCAGAGAAACAATTTGTCTCCAAATGAAAGGCAGGCAGTTGTTTTCCTTGCAGCACTGTCTTCTCTCCTTGCTCTTTTGTCTGCCACGCTCTAGTCTCTGTACATTTCCCTGCCCATGCCCTTCCCCTCTCATTAGCAAAGAACAAGAACTAGCTTTTGGCTTAAACATGAGTATAAAATCCCAGGGTAGTGGTTTGTGGAATCCTACATGCATCAAGGCTGATGCAGCAGGGGTTTGATGATGCTCAGTGGTGCCTCTAGTTATTTCTTCGCAGTGAACAGCAATGAAAAACCTTCCACAACTAGAATCCTTTATATGTTTGAGTTCCACCTTCTGAATATTTTGTAGTGATTGAAGCTACTGTAATTTTCTTCTTTTCTGGAGCTCTCTGGGGTGAAATTCAGGCAACTCCACATCAAAAAATGTGATGATACAGAACATTTATTTTGCATTTCCTTGGTGGCACATCCAGTGTGATGATACCTGTTTTTAAGGAAGAGGCCTAGATGAGGATTAAAGATCTTGGGATGTTCAAAGCTCCTGTAAATGCATAAGGTAAGACACCTACTGAATTAGCAGGTCTACTGAAATTGTTTATTAAGCTACTAAGTCTAAGGCCACAATAATACCTTAGGTCTCCATTGTGCTAGGTACTATACGTGGGTAGCAAAAGGTTGGTTTAGGCCCCCAGATGTTTTTTGTAACTGCTGAAATTCTTAAATGATGTCACTTCGCAGCCTTGTTTCATGCTTGTTTTCTCTAAATGGTTTTGAATGAAGATCCCCAGGACATAAGAGTAATGTGCAGGAGTATTTGTCCCCAGGATTTTGCACAGTTGATCAGACGTGAAAAGGAGACGCTGCAGTGACTCATCTGACCTTGTAGACCCAAGACTCAGAGTGCCGACAGTGGTCTCTGCTAAGGTCCCCATCGCAAGAATTCAAAGAATTCCAGAAGCTTTCGTCAACAATTCCAGATAGCAGCCAGCAGTTTTCTCACCAATGTTACGTAAAATGGACAGGGAAAGCAAAAGACTAATTGAGTAAATTATTGCAAACTTCTTATGGAATCTCTTTAATTTATACCTAGCAATATAAACCCGCTGTGGAAATGGTACTGCTAAGGATGGCTGTGATAGATTTTCTTTTCATTTTATTTTTTCATTTTTAATAAGGCCAGCTTTCAGTGCTAGATATAAAAATTCTTCCTATAGCAGAACTGCTATTACATTAGGCCAAAATTTTGGCAATACTGAAAGATTTGCTGGTGTTTACGTGTAAACTTGTAGCATTGCAAGACTGTCTTCCTTGTAATTAAAAACAGGTTTTTTTCCCCTCAGAAACTTACTGTCCAAATCTGAGCAGGATACATTGATACAGGTCGTAGCCATAGCACGTTACCATCTCTAATTGGCAAAATTCATTTAACCATAACAGCAGATGAAGGTATTAGGGAGGGATTTAAAGGAGGATAACGAGGTAAATAACTTTGCAGTTCCTTCTAAATGCCAATCCTCTATAATCAGGAAGGGCCTTTTAGGAGCAAGCCTGTGAGCACAAGCAGGCAGTGGGAGAGGGCACCCTGGAAGCTGAGAGCTGGGCTGAGCTGGGTCACCACTGCTCACGGGGTGCTGGGAGCTCCCAGCTCTGCCCAGGGAACACCGGCCAGCACTGAGAGCGGAGCAGAGCAAGGAGAGAACCTCTGTGCTGCCTTATCCTGCCAAAGCACTCATACACATCTAAATTACTGTCTTGGAACATCCTTAATGGAGAAGTAGCTGGGCTAGAGCTTGGGATTTTTTTAGGGGGAGGAAAAAAGTCAGTTTGTTTCAGTGTCTAATTTTATATTGGAAGTAAACTCTCCTGTTTGCCCTCTGAAGGCAGCAGCTGAGGCTGATGTGTCTCTAGGGGGGCAGCAATGCTGGCCGGAAGTGGCCTGCCAGGGCTGCTCTGGGATTTGTTTTCTTTTGATTATGGGAAAAATAACCCGAGATATTTCTGTGCATACAGAGCATTCTTAATGACTGACAAATCTTGTCAAGTAGGCGCAAGGGGGAAGGGCCATCTTGAAAGACGACACAAATCTGTTTGAATCAGGCTTTAAAACCCAAACAAACTTATTTTTAGTGACTTCCAGAAGCTCCTATTATCAAAAAATGAAAAAAAAAAAATCGAGTTAGCTGCACAGTTAAACCTGGCCTTGCTGCGGTGGGACTTAGTGGAGTTCACTGCAGTTCCAAGCAGCAGGCATGGCAGGAGGGTCTCGTCCACGGTGTCCCGAATAACCATTGCTGATCTCCTCCAGGCAGGAACTGCAGAGCTGGCAGGCCTCTGGGGGTTCCTTACACAGCGTGGGGAGCTTGATGAGTGCTTGTGCTGGCCCTCAGCTTCCAACAGCCACTTTGGCAGAGGAGGAGAGGAACTGGAGGTGCTGTTCTTGCCTTTCTAGTGCTCACTTGCTAGCTGGTTCTGCTGGGCAAACCAGGAAGCACTGGGGAGGACAGAGGATGCTCCTCAAGGGTATCTGCTTTGAAATAACTTTGGTATTTCTGCTGGAAAAGGTCCTCTGGTGACATTCCCATGTCCTTCAAAGTTGGTGCACTTGGCACCATGCAGAAGGCTGACCAATAACCAACTGCTCTTTAAACGAGCCCCTGGCTGGCCACCCCCGGCTCTCCCACCTTTTGTCTACCTTTACTTTAGTTCTACATGCTGCAGCTTTTTAATTCCACCTGAGACTCAAACACAGCAAGCCCCAGGAGAGTTCATCTTGCTGTGCTCACAGGCCTGCGCTTTGTTGGGGGAGGCTGTGGGGCAGCATCCAGAAACAACCCCCAAAGCAGCACGGCAGTCTGGTCCCCATCTCTGGCCATGGCCTGGCCCCAGGCTGTGCCCTGCCATGGGCACAGTGGGCATTACCTCTGCTGCCTGTCCTTGGGTGTGGGTCTGCAACTCAGGGAGAATTTGCTCCCAGTAAAACAGGATTTTGGTACACTTCAGCTGGAGAGGGAGTGAGGAGGAACTACTGCCACATAGTGAGAGGAAATGTGTTTATGTACATGTAAGTGGTGCTATCACCCGCCTCTAACCAGTAATATTGGGAAACATGTGAAATACTCTGTAATGCTTTGTCAGTGAATCTGATGTGACCTACTTCCCTCTAAAAGGAGAACTTCGCACACAACAGCCCTTCAGCCCACTTACACCTCTACATGTGGATTTTCAGTGGTATATATTGAGCACAGTATTTACAGTGAGTCCATATATATGGGATTGGGGCTTTTTTGAGGTGGGAGGTGCTGTAAGGACAAACAAAACCTTTGCCCTCTTCATGAGCAGATACAAAGGACAACATGGAGTGATAGTAAACGGCTGAGATTTTGGACAAAGCACGCAGAGACTGCTCATGCACCACGGCAAGAGAGCTTTCCTGATCTTCTCAAACCGGGGCAGCCAGCACGTTTCACACAGCCGGGCTCACCTCGTCTCCCCTGTTTCACACGGGAGCACTGCTGAGTCTCTGCAGCAACCTCTCTACAAAGAGTGCTGCTCTCTTTGGGGCTGCGCGTGCAGACACCAGGCTGCAATTGAAGACCTAGATCAAGGAAAATGACAGCCTTTAGTACCTCCTCCTTTGTCCTCCCTGACTGTGTCTGCTAAGCCTCCGAGCAAATTCCGGCTGCAGGAGATCCTTGGACCTGGGTGCCAATAAAGCCATAAAACTTTTGGGAAAGGTGATATGGAAATTACTGACTGCAGTGCAGTAGGTGCCCAACTTCACGCTATCTTTTGGCTCATCAGCAAAGGAAAATATTTCACCTTTGAAGATTATTGCGATTAATGCAAAAAAAAAAAAAGTTAAATTATACCCTGAAATCCACCATGCTTTATCAAAGCGTTGCCTGGTGGCTGCCAGAGCCATTCCTTTAGCAGGTTTTCTTCTATATGTTGCAGAATAAAATGAGAATCACAGAATGTTAGGGGTTGGAATAGACCTTAAAGATCATCACCCTGCATCAACCCCCTGCCACATGCAGGGACACCTCGCACTACAGCAGGTTGCTTAAGGCCTTATCCAAGAAACATTAAAAGGAAACTTTGTCTTGCTCCACCTTCCTTATTTTCTGATTCTGTTTGAATGGCATATTCTTTAAGGACTTCTGCTCCATTTCAGAGGCATTCATGGACTCTTCTATACAGACATTTTTGTTAATTTTCCCCATTCTGATGGGGCTTCTGGAAAATGATTGGCCAGTTATATATTAACTGGCAGTACATTTATTAATTTTAAAAATCGGGTTTCTGGCTTTAAAAAATAAGTTTTGATCTAGAGATTTGAAAATATGCTGTGGGTAGGAGAGCAGGTAGGAGCTGATTGCAAGGAGAGTAAGTAGTTTAAAAAAAACGGTTACAAATATTTTCTTTTCAATAGAGAATGAAATTTATAGCAAAGTAAAGGCAAATCTAAATACAGCTGCATGTCTGTCACTTTTACCATTAACTGCAGTGTATTGGGGTGATAAAAGAACAGCAAGCCAAATAAACTAGAGCCATAGCTTTTAAGGCGAGGAATGTAGGTAGCAAATGAATTATTCCAAAAGATAAGATGTCACTAGAAGCAGCAGAATGTGTCTAAAGTGACCATAATGTTTGTTGGACCAAGACTTGCCATTTTTACAAAAGGATTTGTGTGTGACTGACACAGTGCTGAGAGCCCCACCCTTGTGCCCAGCCAGCTTCCTCTGCTCCCTCGCTGGGAAATGCCCCGATAAGGAATGGAAAGTAAGTGGTGCAGAAAGCTGTGATGCTTTCTTTCTGTTCTATTCTTTTTCTGATATAGGAAGAAGTGAGAAAAAGGACGAACTCCCAGGTGAGCCCAGGTACAGCCACGTGTGGAGGAGTGCCATCACCATCCTTTTGGAAGACAGGCAGCAATGCCTGATGCAGGACACTGGTCACTTTTTTTGCCTCACCAAAGTTCTGTGGAAAAAAATTTTTGGGAGCCATGTACACTGGTACAGGTAAGTGCAGTTAAACATGTGGCCTGCAGGTTTTGCAGGTAAGTCTTGTTATTCTCTCCTTGGCACTGCACCCTGCCACACAGGCCATTTTAATTTCCTGCCCTACTCCACTGTGTATCCATCCACAGTGTGTGAGCTTTGAAAACTTCAGGTCAAGACACTGAGGTGAGACCAGAGCCCCACAATACCCAACCCTCACAGAGCAGAATTTATCACTGCTTTATTTCCCTTGTTGCATTTGACTCACAAAGCTTTCAGCTGCAGGACTGAGATGGTAAAAGACACTGCCTGACACAGTGATTTTCTCTCCTGTCCCAATGCCCTTAGAGCACGACCCAGTGCAGTGCCAGGCCCACTGACACCACTTGGGAACCCTGGGTGTCACTGTTCCCTTCCTGTGCTGGAAGCACTGAGGGTGTCTCTGGCTTTCATTTGCCCTGCCAGAGCAGCCAGTAATTAACTGATCAGTTGGCTTTAACATTCCTGCAATAGTTTAAATGTGCCAAATTTTTAATGAACATGGTTTTTTTGGATAGTCCACTTAACCACTTGAATTATTGTGACTAACCAAAGCAGACCTTGTTCTTTGAGTCGATGACTTCCCAGACATGTACATACAAATGAGGGGGTTTGAGGATTTCTTTTTTCAGCTGTGATGCAAACCTTTAAGAATTTGTTCTTAAATGTGTTGCTGGATGGATACTTTATCACTTCTGGCAAACCAGATCTCCTCATGGCTTCTTACTTTTTGTACAGTTTTCAGTTTGTACTTCTCCTATGCTCTTTGTGTGAGCACAGTGATTTATGCTCTCTAATGTTGTGTATTGTCTTCAGATGGGACAGAAACTGACAGCACAGGGACAGTGTAGGTACTGCAGACATGAGCTAGTTCTTAATAGGTGTTCTTAAACAACATGGGAACTTAGGTTTGTTATCTCAAAATGTTAAGAGATGGTGGGAATTGTATTGAGCACTAGGATAGTATCTCAAATGAATTTTGAGCAGGAAGAGAATATTTTTTGTCTTCTGGAGTTTATCAGAAGTTATGGTGAACTCCATAGCTTTTAAAATACATAAATCAGCTGCTGATGAGCCCAGTGGTGGTGACTTAGGAGTGACCTGCAATTTATTCCAGAAACCAATGCCCTCTGTTTAGAGGGTGACATTTTCATGTCCAGCTTAGACACCCAGTGAAGACCGATGTCTCCTACTTCATGTCCAGTAGCTCTTCCTCACTATTTCCAGACTTTGCTTAGTAGGTCCTCCTTCGAATTTCCTTACCTGCAAGTTGCCCCAAACGTGAGGCCTGTTACATCAACTGGGATCATAGTTTTAGCAAATTCAGCTAAATTCAATGATGACATCAAGTTGGTTGGGAGTGTTGATCTACTGGAGAGTAGAAGGCTCTGCTGAGGGATCAGGACAGGTTTGGTGGATGGGCTGAGGCCGTTGGTGTGAGGGTCAACAAGGTAAAATGCTGGGTCCTGCCCTTGGGTCACAACCACCCCCTGCAGTGCAACAGGCCGGGGCAGAGGGGCTGGAAATCTGCACCCAGGGAAAGGCCTGGGGGTGCTGGTGACAGTGGCTGACCATGAGCCTGGGAGCGCGCCCAGGCGGGCATCAGGACCAGGGAAGTGATTGTCACCCTGTACTCGGTACTGGTGAGACCACACCCTGAGTGCTGTGTCCAGTAGTGGGCCCCTCACTACAGGAAAGACACTGAGGGGCTGGAGCGTGTCCAGGGAAGGGAACGGAGCTGGAGAAGGGGCTGGAGCCCCAGGAGCGGCTGAGGGAGCTGGGGGAGCTCAGCCTGGAGAAAAGGAGGCTCAGGGGGGACCTTCTGCCTCTGCACAACTTCCTGACAGGAGGGGGCAGCCCGGGGCTCGAGCTCTGCTCCCAGGGAACAGGGACAGGAGGAGAGGAAATGGACTCAAGTTGTGTCAAGCGAGGCTGAGGTAGGATATTAGGGAAAATGTCTTCACAGAACAGGTTGTCAAGCATTGGCATAACTATCCCTGGGCGGATATAGAAGATGTGTGGATGTGGCATTTGGGGACAGGGGTTAGTGATGGCCTTGGCTGTGTTGGGTTAATGGTTGGACTAAAACGATATTAGAGGTCCCTAAACCTAAACAATTCTGATCTATGTACACACGCATATTTTGCTTTGAGAGTGTGTGAGAGTGTGTGTGTGTGTGTGTGTGTGTGTGTGTGTGTGTGTGTATGTGTTGATGGTGAGGTGTTGCATCAAATGACATCTTGTCCAGCCTCATTTATTCTGAGTCTATGAACTGTAGGGACTAAAAGCTGAGTAAAAGAATTTGAGCTGAAGACAGTCTCACCAGCCTAGTTCACATATTCCTAACAGTTTCCATAACTAGCCAAATGTCTCTGGCTCAGTACTGGGATGACCTGGCAGAATCCTGGTTCTGTGCAGTAGCTGCGAGGTGAGGGATGCAGCGCTGGGGACGGCTGGTAAGGTGGAAGGGCAGGACTGGCAAAGCCCTCCCAAATCATCTGCATGCCAGGTTTAGCAGCCATGGGATTCAGCAGTGTTACAACACATGAGCTGTGGCCTGGCGGCCATGCCAGGGAGCCAGCATGGTGCCAGGGACCCGGGCACAGTGCAGCCTTTGGTGGTGCTCCCCTGGGAGCCGGGGCCTGACTCACAGCCATCCTGCCATGAATGAATGTTCATTTTTCCAGTATGTGCTTTCTGCACGGAGGCCCACATGGAACAGTACAGATTTTTAAGTACTCTGTTCTTTTTACTCAGGCTGATTATGAATTGGTGTAAATTCTTGCTGCATTAAGATGTCCTAGATTTTTATTAAGTACATTTGTGTCACCCGTGTAGTAAGGCCCTGTTAAAATGCTTTGAGTTGGCCAGTCTTTGTGCCTATTTTTTTTTCTTCAAGGAGGGCATGAATTGCTCATTTTGAATGAATTTTTAAAAGTAATGAGTGAGGAAACAGCATGTACGTGGCGGCCCTACAGGAGTATGGTACATCTGTTTCAAAGCACCAAAGAGCAGACTATGTCCCTAAAACAATTGTGGCATTTGTAACTCTTTCCATTCCGATTGTGCAGAAGAAAAATTTGCCAAAATAGCCATTGTGGGAAAACCACTAGGAAGTTTCTTTTCCAGCTGTGAAGTCATTTGGGCTTTGCCAAGCCAGGGTGGCAGAGCTTCAGAGGCCCCTCTGATGGGAGGCTGGCCGGACACCCAAATAGCAGCTTGTGAGTGTTTGATGTCTGCCAGTCACTGGAGGGAAGAACATTCACCAGGAGAGCAGACTGACCAGCCTAATGAAAAGGAAGGCCACTGAATATGAGGAAACAAGGAAGAAACTGGCTGTTGTCCTCTCTCCCTATGCCAGCTGGAGACAAGACACCAGTGCACGTTCTGCCTGACAGACACAGCTGCTCTTGCGGGACCACGGGGTGAGGAAGGTAAATGTGACCACGCTCCCATCTGTGCCATGAAACTGGAGACAGGAAAGTGGCAAAAAGCTTCAGAAAGGCAAAACAGATGAACATGCATCTCTTTGATCCTATCAGAGCTCTGGCCACAGTTTCTGGATTACTGTGACTTAGCAAGAATATAGAGAAAATTCTCCAAACCAAGGTCCAAGTGCTTCAAGCTGTCTAAGTTCATAGCCCAGGCAAATACTTCTCTCGTGGAACACTCCAAAAAATAATGGGAGTTTTGAAAAGGAAGCGTTCCTCAATACTGACTGTCAGACATGTGAACTAGCCAGACTGGTTAAAGCTTAATTAAAAAGTGCCAGAGTGACTAAATTCTTTTCAAAGTGCAGCTGCAGAACGTTAGCTGTGGGCATATTTTAGACTTTAATTAGTAACACTTGCACTAGAGGACCAAAATCTTTCATGAATGCAGCTGCAATCAATTAATATCAGTTAGGCATTTCTGTAGGCAATACAAGGGTTCCTGAAAATTGTTTAAGTGCACACCTAGTTTTTTAAAAAATAAAATACTTACATGCAACAAACTACAAAACCAAAGATAACTACAAAATGTCTTTATTGAAAAAAAGCAGATTATAGCATCTAAGGTTAAATGAAACTTCTGACTTTAATATTAAATAACTTAAGATGATAGCAAGTAGCTTCTTCTTTAGATAAATAAATCTACATTTCCCAATTTTTTTCTTCAACAATCAAGGGAATCAAACACTGAAACACAAAACCACAAGTAATTCTAAAGACTAAGAGACAGAAGCACATTGAAAGGTTTTACAAGGAAATATATATACAAAAATAGTTAACTAATGTATATTTTCAGCATGTAAACTAGTTACATGATATACAAACTGGGAATTAATATATTTCCTACAAAATAAAAATCAACGTTGGTCCAAGTTCTTGGAAGAAAACTATATTCTTTTAAAGAAAATGAAAATACTTCTCAAATGAAAACTTAATTTAAGTCAAATTATATACTCTAGTTACGGCATTAGTTACAGGATGAATCACAAACTTTTAAACTTTTCTTGAAACACAAGAAAGCAGCTTTTGTCTCCTTTAGAGCTTTGGTTTACTTTACTACTCTGGAATTTCTGGTCTTAAAGAGCTCCTCTAACCATGTTTTCCTTTTGAAGCTCCACCTTACAAAATATATACACACGTGCACACAAGTGAAAGGAAAAGGAAAGAAACCCAAACAAACCCTCTCTGTAAGGTGAATTATCTGAGTGCATTCTTTTGTTTTCAAATGATTATTTTGGTCCTTTCTTTGGAACACGTCCTCCCGTGGATGAGGGACCCTGCACCGCCCACAGCAGCTTGTGCTGGAGGGGCTTGGGAAGATTCCCTACCTCCATGGAAAGGTGTAGGCCTGATGCAAATGAGAACAGGTTGTTATTGATGTAACTTTATGGAAATATTCTGAAAGTACATAAAGGCTTCTGAAGAACAACTGCACCGCAAGATGAACTTAGGAAGTTTTCATCTGTGTTGAGCTGATTTAACATAAGAATATTCCAGAAGAAAATAATTAAAACAAGATTTCTCATTTACATAATTCCCCAGGCAGGAGGTAAAATGTGCAGAAACTGTCACTAGCACTAAGGAGTACAGCACAATATTATTTTAGGTTTGATTTTACTTTTTTCTTTGACTTGAAAAAAACCCAACCAAACCTGGCAAATTTCAGTCAAGCCCCAGTTTTTATAGCAAATGCTGCAAAAGCAAAGCTGTACTTTGTAATACAGTAATGGAATGCATCTGTCTATAGAAAATACTAGAACAACAAGGGCTGCTTTCTGGTTTTAAACAAATTGCTTATCCTATATTGACGTATTACCTTTCAGAATTTTTACCATGATGACATTTAACAGATCAGAACTGCACAGAACTACAAGAGACTGAAAAATCAGCACGTGAAATGAAATTAAATATTATTCTGTTCTACAGGATGATGCTTTTCAAAAAAGAGAAGAAAAGGTCTGGTATGTACATGTTTGAAAGTGTGCTGCCCCTTGGAAAGTATGTTGGGAACTTAAACCTGCCCCTGATGGAGGCAAAGGGTTCAGGAAGGTGCTGACAGAGGACTGGGCTGAATGCCAGAGGAACTCACCTCCAGCTCTGTCCACTGACAGTGTCAAGGTTTTGCTTCTCTACTGGGTAGAGCAAAGCATTTTTCAAGTTCAGCAAGTAACAGTTATTTGTTCCCAGGAACAGACCCAAACCTTCTCTGTGTATTTTAATGATCTTTTCTTAATTTGGGGCCCTTAATATATATTGTAAAGACATGCAAGTGAAAATGCCTCAAAGCTAAATGTGGTCCAAAGCACCCTCCTGCAATGGGAAAAGCATTCCACTGCAGCTGATGCTAAAAGTTTATCCTGAAGCTCTGGCACCTTCCATGTTTGTAATAACCTGAAGGAACTGACCTAGTCATAGAATCCAGTTTATGACATTTTTTCCCCTTTCTCCACTTTTTGCTGGCACATGTAGTTCCACTTCCTCCTGAGGCTGGGCTGCTGACTCGACACAGAGGGGTTGTCTGCAATGCAGAAGTGCACGTGCACTCCTGGCCTCTCGTTTGCAGGCCAGGCCTCTTGGACCACAGTGTAGAAATGGGGCACTGATTGCACTGTAGTTCCTTCGACTCCTGGCGTTCGCATCAAACATGTTAATTATAAACTGATATATATTAACTACAAAATGACTTTGCCCCGGAGCATTCACTCGGACAGGTTAATCTAGGCCAATGGAAGTCTGGCAGAAGTTCAGGAAGGGTCCCTTTTGTTCCTTACGAACAGAAAAAAATAGTACTCAGGAATTTTTCCTGTTCCCCCACCCCCCCACATTTCCCCATAAGGGAATTCCAGACTATCAAAAAGTTCTGTTAAGGAAGTTAATTATTCCACTTAAGAATTAGTGGCCATTGGATGCTCTTTGTGCTTTTCAAGAGCACCACAAATGGCTTTCAAAAAGTCAGTGGAGCATAAGAAACTAAACTGCAATGGTGTTGCCAAATAAGTCATTCCATCAGTCTGCATGCTGAATTTAACGCGGGATCATTTCCGAATGGATCGGGCAGATTCTCAAGTGCTGAGAACTGGCATGGAAATGTCCCAATTTACACATGCCAAGAATCCAGTCTGGTATTTCTACTTCCTCTGGAGCTGAAGAATTTTATTTTATTGTAACTTAGAATACAGTTAAAGACAGCAATGATAAATCGCAGCTTCAGGAAGGCTGGATCAATTCTCATGAGAGTGCAAGGAATTTTTTTGACGTACAGATGTGTGATTTGCATGTAAGACATCAGCACATGGTAGAAAACAAACCACAAAAAAAAGATTCATCTAACTTCCTATATGGAAGACATATATTTCTCCCCAGAGGTCTGAGGGTACTGTAAAAGCTTATGCAAAACATGAAAGCGTGTACATTCTATGCACAGCTAATACTTGTTGTAAATACCGATGCTGCAATGGTCTGACTCTCTAAATAACTACTCCTGCTAAACTGCACTTGGTTTTCCAATGAAGACAATCACCATAATCAGTTCAAAAGTAAACTTGGAAAGAACACAAAGCTGAAAAGGTAATACCAAACCACTGTGCCTCTCTTTAATAATGTCTCAACATACAATCATAAAGCAGTTGGTAACAAATGAAGTCTTGGATAAAACAAGCAGTATAAAGACAAGTGTACCTTTGCACAGAACCCTATTGAACAAAAAACAGGTTTGAAAGATGAATTCTTTAGTAAGTGCCAAATGGTCCAGTTGATAGGAATGCATTTTGAAGCCATAGCTACACAGCCAGCAGTTACAGAGGGCTGCAGCTGCTGACCCTGCATGTGCCAATCTTTTGGATACAATCCTCTGTACTGTGGGTTTTACATCAAACGCTTGCCATATTTCTTGAACAAGCTAAATAATTAGTCTTTGGATGACTGTGGGGCCCTGTAGGATGGAGAGCTGGCCTGATGCTTCTTCACAGAACACCCTTCTTTAAGCTTGCTGAAAACTGCCCTGGCTAAAACACCTGCTTGCTGCCTATTCCCTACTTCTGGAATCTAAGTATTCTCTAAGACCAGAATTCAACAAAACTAGCTAAAATGCTAGCATTTATCTTATCATGCTTGCTGCAATATGATAAGGTGCTAACTTTTGGAAAGTAATTCTACAGTCCTTACTTGGGTGAAATCTCCACTGAAGGAAGTGAGTAGGGAGTGCAGAACAGCCCTTTGTACCACTGGTTTTAGAAATGCTGCCATTTACAGTTACAGTTTAGTGGTGAATTATTTGTTCAAGTAGACGGTGTCTCAGTGAAAATGTCTAGATAAAAGAATGCATATGTACAAGATCAGAAAAGGACCCCTCACCTCTGATTCAAAAAATAAATAGCTGGTTTAGATGGTTATTACTGAACCTCATCTTTAAAGGAACAAGAAAGTAATTTTTAGATTTTTGTCTTCTCTTTCAAACGGCTTATTGATCATGGAAATGTCTTTCAGAGTTCTGTGACATGCATGGGGTAGCTTGGAGGTGGATGTGATGGCAGTTTGATATTAAGGCGCCTGATGTGACAGCTGTGGCAGAGCAAGTGGCCCTCTAGGGGGTAACAACGATGGCCTTCCTCATCATTGAGCTGCAAGCCGCAGTCCTAGAAGAGAGAGAGACATCCCAGATCAGTGGGTGGCTCAGGCAGGCCTCTCACAGCGGTGCTGGTCTGTCCTGCACAACCCCGAGAGCTCCCTCCCCGCCTCCAAAGCCAGCAGCCTGCACAGCTTCTGGGAGGTGCACCCTGACCATCTCACGCTGCCATTACTGAAATCAAACAGGACAGTCTACAGTAGTGCCCAGCCTTTTTGCACCACTGTTTCCCACTCTGGTCTCTTCTTCATCTAATAAATGTTGATGCAAATCAGCCAAAAAGCAGGCCAGGGGCTGACCCTGACAAACACAGCCTGGAAGAGGCTCAAACAGAGAAGGAGCTAATTCTGCAGCAAGGCAGTGAGCAAGGTGTGAGGGAGCATAAGTAGAGAAGAGGAGAGGGGAAAAGGGGGGAGAGGTGACATGTATTCCTTCTGGAGCAGGGCTACACTGTCTTTAATTTGGAATTAAAAGAACTTAAAGACTTCAAGGCTAGTGGTCCACCTTTAGTGGAAATGCTGGTACCTCTGGGACTGACACGTAACTGCAGAGACAAACAGAAGAGCAGCTAACAGTGATCCTGCCTGCTGACTGTTATGTATACTGCAATAGAGACCATCCTGATTTCCAGCTGCCATCAGTGTAATTCTGAGGGCATTTGGAAATCATCGAAGTCTGCTGCTCAGATTTAATGTTTCAAGTATGTTAAATACTTAGAAATTATTACTGTGATCAGTTCTGAGAAACCAGAGATTCTAAATATGTATCTGTGCACTTAATAAAAAGAAAAAAAAAAGGCAGAACAAACTGGGCATATAGGTTATTTTGTACTGAAAACAAATGCAAAGCTTTTAACTGAACACAAAGTGTAATTTTTCAGCTTTCACAGCTCAAGCGTAAATCCTCAAATTTTACAATACTGAAATAAGACTGAAAATGGATTTTAAAGTAAGCTTTAAAATTGGAATGTTAGTTTAGAGAGGTCTTAATCAAAGTATCTGCCAAGGTAATTTTCTGTGTGTTGTTATGTATTATATAATGATTTTATCACAAGTTATACAAGATTTAAAATTAGAATTTACCAATTTCAGATGCCCTACAGATGTGCCAAGTGTTCGTATCTTTTTCCCTCTCCAAAACTGAATTCTCTTTCTGTAAGGAGAAAGCCTGCCTTGTCAGCAGATTCCAGTTTCAGAATGGGGCACCAGTGATCTGTAAAAGGACTTGAACTTCTCCACAGAAGTCAAGTGGTTGCACATGAAAGAGATGATACAGAAAAGCAGTAAAGTTTCTAACCTGACCACTGACTGTGCGTGGCCTCCAGGTGAGGATGACATCAACAGCAGATGAGAAGTGGCTGCCTAAGCCATGGCAGCCTCTGCTGAAGTCTTCATGCACGCACCTCAAAATACTGGCTCTCACTTTTGTGCAGCATTTGGGCACAGCAGTGCACAGGAGAGCCTGATTTGAGACCATCAGGCAGTAACCCAGCCCTGCTGACACACGGCTAATTCCGGATTTCTGTACATAAATGCACTCTGCCTTTCTGGGCAGATGTGGAGGCAGCTTGATTTGCCTCAAACGGGAAGGAGACTGGGGAAATGAATAATGAAACAGAATGGAAAATAAACCCCCAGTGGGACATTCCAGCATAAAGTCAATAGCCTGAGAGAGCAGGGGAGGGAGCTGTCATCTTAGGTGAAGCCTGCACAAAGCAATAGTTGGGGGGAAGGAGGAGGAAGTTCAGCTCTCCAAAATACTGTGATTTCCTGTGCCAATTTCTCTTGAAAATTTAATAGAAATGGATGGAGTATCAGGTGCCTCCGTTGAAAGGAGATAGCTGAGTGGATGGGGCCTTCGTTACATTTAGCTACATAACATTTCAAGATGCCCTGAGTTTTGTTACTTTCTCTCTTAGTCAGAAGATTCTTTGTAAAACCTTTGTGCAACAGTGCATGAAGGCAGCACTGGTGCATTACTGCCCCTGGTGCTAACAGGTAAGATCTATGTGGATATTTGTGTGCTATGTCAGAGTAACAAATCTACAGCAAAAGGGAAGTTTTTGGTTGATGCCAACTTAATAAGTCTGTTTCCCTTCTCATGTTCCTGGATGCAGGACTAACGATGAACTCAGGTCTCCTCTCTGAAGCAAGAGCACTAATTCCACAACTTGATCTGTGGCAATAAATGTTTAAATGTTCTGCACAATAAGGAACTACTCCCCAAAAAGTGACAGAAAGTCAGTGGTATCCTTGTCTATTTCCTAGTAAAGAATCAATATTCATACAGCATGGAAAAACCAGATCCCCTAGAAAAGCCTTCCAGTGAGACTCCTTCCCTGCACAGCCAATGTAAATTCAAGTCTCCTCAGATCAGAGCCCTACAGGTTGTTCCTAGAGATGAGGAAAAGGAGAACTCATACCTAGTCTTTGCTCTCTCCCCATCCAGAAGTATTGAGAAAATTCAACCCAATGGACCAAGCCCAGCTTTGAAGTTAATATATTGGGAAAAAAACCCTCCAAAATTAATTTGGTACTGGCGAAGGCAGCACCACTTCCAGCCTGGGCAGCATTCACCCCTTTGCCTTCCCCCAGGAGCTGGGGGGCAGAGCCCTACTTGCCCAGGTGTGCAAGAGCCAGCGAGTGCAGCCCACGGGGTGAGTCAGGGTCCCCCCAGAGGCTGAGCAGAGACCCATCCCCCAGAGGCTGAGCAGGTCCCCCAGAGGCTGAGCAGGTCCCCCCAGAGGCTGAGCAGGTCCCCCCAGAGGCTGAGCAAGTCCCCCCAGAGGCTGAGCACATCCCCCCCTGAGGCAGAGCAGGTCCCCCCCTGAGGCAGAGCAGGCCCCCCCAGAGGCTGAGCAAGTCCCCTTGAGGCAGAGCAGGCCCCCCCCTGAGGCAGAGCAGGTCCCCCCAGAGGCTGAGCAAGTCCCCTTGAGGCAGAGCACATCCCCCCCTGAGGCCGAGCAGGTCCCCCCTGAGGCAGAGTAGGCCCCCCCAGAGGCTGAGCAGGTCCCCCCCGAGGCTGAGCAGGTCCCCCCCTGAGGCNGGCAGAGCAGGTCCCCCCCTGAGGCTGAGCAGGTCCCCCCAGAGGCTGAGCAGGTCCCCCCCAGAGGCTGAGCCTGCCGCGGAGCAGGCAGGCAGAGGCCGGGGCTCACCTCGCAGTGGTAGCACTCCACGTGGTAGTCCTTGTCCATTGACACCACCCGGATGGTCTCCTCGGAGCCCTGGCGGGGAGCAGAAGGAAAGTAAGAGTGGTGTCTAAGCAGCATTTTTTCAGTCTTTGCTCAGTGCCCGGCCTGTGGCTTTGGAGAGCTGTTGTCCTGGGGATCCCTCTTCCCCCATGCAGCACAGCTCTGTGACTGCTGAGGGTCTTGGCCCCGGGACATGGCACTGCATCACCTTGGCTATGTAGCAGCAGTGTGAGTGTCTGGCACATCTGCATGGGTCATTTGGGAAGTGTGGCCAAAACCTCATTCTCAAGGAACAAATCAGTCCTGAAATCAAGTAATCTTCCAAGGGCACCCAGGATCTGAATAAATTACCAGTCAAAAACCTGCCCACTGGGTAATTTTTCCTTGTATACATCCCGCTCTGTTTTCCAGGACTTGCATTCCCCTCAGACCATCTGCTGCACAGCTCTTTTACACACGCACATGTCACATGTGTGTCCCCACAGGGACTGACATACCAGTCTGGCAGGTAATGATGTGCACAGGCCAAACCTCAGCATGAGGGTGGGTGCAGTGGAGTTGTGCAATTCCTGGCTGAGCCCTGGGCCCTGCAGAGCAGCCCATATCCTTCCAGTAACCTCACAGGCTCTTTTCCTGATCCACTCTGAAGACAGAGCTCATTAAATTGGTTGCCTTGCATTGTTTCCAGTTCCAGGTGTGGTTAGAGCACCAGATATGACGTGGACTATGTCTGACAGAAGCTGTGGGCATGTTAGTACCTGCACTGCTAGACTTGAACTAACCTAAGAAATCTCCCTGGGAAAGAACACGGAGTCTGTCCTGCTAGTCATCAGGTGAGTCAGCACTATGACTGCCTTTTATTTCTTTTTCTTTCTTTCTTGAAAAGAAAAAAGAATTATTTTTTAAGACCCAAATTCGGTTAAATTTACATAGAGGTTTTCTCCTCACCCCACGCCCCCCGCCCCCCACATCGCCCAGGACAAGCAGTTCTGGTTCACCCTTTGTAGGGTTTTTCAGTTATGTAAGACTTGGCCAATTAACAGAAATACTAATGACAAATGAGAGTAATGTGCAGAGTGATGGAGGTGGGCACATAAGAGGCTCTAGCCTCAGGCTTTACTGGGGCACAGCAGCTTACAGAGGGAAGCTCTGGCTCTATAAACATGACTGGAGGAAAAGCAGGGAGATGCTGAGGCCCGTGTTTACAAATGAGCTGGTCAGTGACCTCAGCAAAGGGAACTCGGAGGGTCCTGCACCCACCAGAGCATGAGGGAGCCCCACTCTGGGTGGCCACTCTGTTGTGCCAACAACACTGTCAGCACAGGCTGAGCTTGCAAACGGGTTTCACCTGGTTCCATTTTTGTTGTTGCCTTTTCAACCCCTTTAAGAACTTTCACTCCACTGCCACCTCAGGACAACAAACTGTGTGGCCTTCTCACAGGGTCAGGGCAACCATCAGATATCTTTTCAAAGGCTTTACTCTCTGGGTTGTTCTTGGAGCCCCAGTCAGTATTTTCAATTAAATGAGGTTTCTAACAGATTAATGAAGACCCAGAAAGCACCCTGAAGATATAAAGTACTATGCTGTAGAAGTAGTATGACTAGTACAACCTCTGGGAACATTTGGGAGTGACTTTACTGCTGAACTGTGTTTAATGTAGTATCTAACATAGTATAGGTTCTGGGAGAGGAAGGAAAAGCATTTAGTGTGTTTTTAGGAAGTGCCCATATGCCAAGAGCTGTCTTCCCTAAGAGTCCGTGCATGTTAACACCTACCTGTGCTGGGAGGATCGGCTGGTTACAGGAAGCACATTTTGGTGCAAAAACCCTAGGGTGCAAGAAGAAAATGTTCTAATCACATTTAAAGCTTCTTCAAAAAACAGAACCAAGAGAACCATTCTAATCATGCCTTGTTTTTAGTAAAATGGAGATCCACAGGATTTGAAACACCTCCAACTGTTTGATGATATTCAATGAAAAGGAGATTTGGGAAAGGCTGATCTACCCCAGCTTTATTGTTTAGGTCTTCCCAACCTTGAGGCATAGTGAATCCACTCCTCTTCCTGCATATGCCCTTTTTCTTTCCTTCCTTTATTTATAAAACCATCCAAATTCTTCTAGAACCTTGATGCTTGACTGCAAAGCAGCTCCTGACTTAGGGACTGTCACTCTCTGACATCAGGAAGGCATAACCATGCTGAAGGGGAGAGGGGCTGATCATGGCCAGGATCTGTCAGCTAAATACACAGCTGGGCTTATGGTCCACAGCTGCATTTTATGACAATCACTGGGCCAGCACTCACAGTGTCCTTGTAACACGGTCAGATGGGCACCAACAGGGCTGAATTCAGGGTGATTTACTCCTGATTCATAACTGAGTTATTGGTTAACTGGAGCCAAGAGCAGGATCCTGTTATCTTTGAGCAGAATCAGGAAGGAGTCCAAAAGCAATCTCTTAAACCTCTACCTTTTGCCAGGTAAGGCTAAAATTCTTGTAACATTAACTGTTAATTACATGTCTTCTGTCTCAGTTAACAAAACTTACACCCATGTCAAGCACTGCCAGAACCTCCACTCTTGGAAACAGCTAGCAGAACCTACCAACACTTGTAGAAGTGGTATAATTAGTATTGATGGTCCTGAAAGAAGAAGAGGAACAGCCCCCAAGAAATGCATCCTCTGACACAATTTGATTTTTCAGCCTCGCCATACTGGGCCCATGAAGTACTTAATAAACCTTAAAATACTCTACAAATACAACACCTGAAGGACGCAGTTGAGGGACATCTGAGCAAATAGGAGTGACCTTTTTATCTATTACATGGCTTATAACTACATCAATGATTTAACTACTATAATTTTTCTGAGCATGCCGTGGATTTGTGTACTCACGTATGGTAGTCCTTGACACAGTAAATATTGTTCTCCACATCTACAGTAAAGGGGACTCCATCCAAACACTCATTACACACCACACAGCGGAAGCAGCCAGGATGGTAGGACTTTCCAAGGGCCTGTAAGATCTTATGAGGCAAACAACAAAATA
Organism: Dryoscopus gambensis; assembly: GCA_013389985.1. Lineage (NCBI taxonomy): Eukaryota > Metazoa > Chordata > Aves > Passeriformes > Malaconotidae > Dryoscopus > Dryoscopus gambensis. The sequence continues at coordinate 76,125 of WEIT01024221.1, forward strand.
AGTGGATGCATGATTACATGAGATATTCTCTCCCCATAAACTGCTGTGTCTCCCTCATTCTTAATAATGACAGCGAGAAAAACACTTCAGGATGAAATTACCACTCTGCAGATCTGTCAGCAAGAGGCCTCTTAAAACAATCAACTTGCTTATTTTAGTGGGTTTCAATATGCTCCCAATGAAGAGCAAGAACTGAAAATCAGGCTAAGCCCATCAGTTTTAACTCTACAGGGCCAGTACTGCCAATGGAAATTAAAAATGGCTTCACAGACCACTTCTGGGGAAATCCCAAATACAGGTCACTGGGATATGGAGTTCCTTTACAAACCTTAACATGCTGTGACAGACAGAACCCAAACTGGTCATTACCCAAGAAGTTAAATAACAAAACAAGCAAATAAAGAGGTGCCTCTTTATTAACTAAGGATCCTAATCCCCCAGAGTTACTGACTGGTTATCACTCACTCATAGAGGCCCATCGATTTCTGATAAAATTCCATCACTATCCGTGTGCTTGGATAATGATCCAAGCACCCACCCAGGCTTTTCCCATGCTGACCTTCCCTACTGCATTTTAAAGGTTTCAAGGAAAGGTCTGACGCAGCCTTGGCTGCACTGCTACAGAACAGATCCCCTCCCTCCTGACATCCTTGTATGTAATACTCAGTGTGGCACTGGGACATCGAGGAGGATGCCGCAAGCCTATGAACAAGCCCCTGGGAAGAGCGAGACACCTGCAGGCAGCTCTCAAGAGGTTAGAAGACCAATGCCATACATTTTGGGTGTAAGAAGTCTCTTTGGAAGGTAATTTGAAAAAGCAGCTGCTAGCACAGTGCTCAGCTTGGAGCTGCTGGGAAGCTTGAGACGAAAAATCTCCCCAGACCAAGCTCCCATGGCCCTGTAGGTGATTCTATGAATAAAGATCAAACCAAGAGGAAACAAGTTCAGGAAAAAAAGGCAATTTAATTTAACCTTTTTTTCCCTCTCTGATGAAGCCCTGTAGTTCAGTGAGTGGTATCAGACTCTGTTTGACTGGCAAGGCTGTTCCCAGCCAGAGCCAACCGGTCCCTGTGCTGGGGTTGGTGCCGCGGCAGGAGTGCGTTGTGGTGCCAGCCCGGCACAGCTGTGCAGCCACAGGCACTGAGCACAGGGCAGCTCCTCACCCAGCCCTGCAGAGCCCCAGCTCTGCCCCAGGCCAGCACACGGCACGGCCGGGCCGCGCTCCCAGGCAGGAAGCCGCCGGAATTAGCCAAATAGGAGTGCTGAATTCCTGGAGCTCCCGGAGCTGCTTCCTTTGGTCAGAGCACACTTGCTGATGGGAGAGAGGCAGACAAGCACCTGCCAAGCTTCCAGCTACTGAGCTCCACCAGCGAGATATTATGGACTCTTGCCTGGGATTCTGCAATTAAGGGCTAGCTCAAAGCATGCAAGTCAGGATACCCCTCCCCCTCCCAGCATGACACAACACTAGAAATTTGCTCTTGGGCTAAAATGAACAATATCCTTGTCCACCCAGTGGTGCCAGGATATGAGCCAGAATCCTCATTAGTGAAGTCTCCGTTCCAGCTCCGACTGAACCTCTGTGTGTGCAACACAACAGCTACTTCTCTTAGGCACACTGAGGTTCATGCATGCTTAAAAGCAAGTGGAAAATAGATACACTACAGGATCTGCCCTCCTTAGTTGTACAAGCCACTTCATTTTGTTTGGGAATTTCTGCTTAGGAAGAGCACACAAAAGTCTTCCTACTTTCACCCACTGAAATGATGCCAGTAGTATCTGGCCAACCCAAAGCCCTTTGATTGTTTTTTATTACAAAAGTAACTCTGACTATTGGCTCCTTGCAAATCCCAGTGGCAATAATGCATTTTAAATGACGTGGAGCAAGGAACAGAGGGTAAATAAAGCAAGGCTCGGAGCGGGTGACAAACCTAAGGACTACTGACAGTGTCCCTCTCTGCTCTAGCCCAGATTCCACCCACTTGACTGAGCTCGTTATCGACTCTCTTACAGAGCACACCCGTCGTGTTCCTTTACCATGTTCTCATACAAAATTGTGCTGTACTTTCTCCCTTTAGTATTAAATTCTATTTTATTTTAACTCACAAGTGGCAGAATAACAGCCTCCCATATTCATAGGTAGCAAACAAGCAAACAAACTTTCTGTACTTAATAGTATAAATAGAGAATGAAGGTATTTTTATTTATTGCTTCAGTTTCAAAAACTACATTGACAGCAGTGAAGACACAATGCCAGCCTGGGTAGGGAAAAGCAGATGTCTCACAATGCATTTCCCAAAGCAGAGGGAAGCCAAGTTACCCGTCATTAGGAGTTTAGGTCTCTTACCATTTCCATTATGAGGTGTCCACAAACAAAGCACTTGTCTGCTGTTTGCTGAAAACCTGAATACTGTTAAAATGACAAAAAAGAAAGGATCATTAGGAGACACTCCTCTAGCCATAGAAATACCTTTTAGGTAAAGACTGTGCTATTTTCCAGCCTGTGCTGTGTATGACAGGTTTGGGAGACAGCGACTCAGAAGCCTTTGCTCTGTTCTTGCAGCATGTTCAGATACCAGTTTGGCCTTCTGATCCACTGCAATATTTCCACTGAGATTCCCAATGTAACAGTATAATTGTAAGTTTGATTTTTTATTTTTAAAGTCCATTTGGAAAGTTTGTGTTTGATGTGTGGAAATTAGCTTGAACTGACTCTTTTGGTGCTTGTTTTCAGTAACATAGGACTCACCTCCCAAATCCTCAAATTAGCCACCTCAGACTTTGGACCTACATTTCACTCAGTGCTATTTGCAAGCTAAAAAATGAAGACAGGCCCAAGAAGGATTTAACTGCCTTGTGCATACCAAGCTTTCCAGCCAGGAGAGAATCCAGCAGTGCACTCACAGGAGCTTGGGCTCACTGCACAATGTGGGCAGCAGTAAGGTACCTCAGAAAGACGGTCCAAACCCCAGCTGCCAGCCCATGCTGCAGTGCCAAGGGCACGGCTGTGGGGAGATGCTTTGCCTGCTTGGGACCAAAGCTCTGTGTTCCCTGCCTGAGGGGTCCTTACCTTAACTCTGTGCTCCTGCCCCCAAAGCAGATCCTGTTTTAGATGCCAAGGTCTGCTTGTAGCCCTCTGTTTAGAGGTATAGAAAAACCGTCCAGGTTATCAGAATGACCTACCAAACCATGCCCTACAAACAAGAGACATCTTCCTGAGGAACTCCAGCCATGTACATTTGAAACTGGTGTTGGCAGTGGCTGAACTTTCCCCTCACTCTCTGCAGTGCCATCTCAGCTGAGTGCTGCATGTACCCCATCCTGCTAGAGGGCAGGTGTGCTCACCTGTCTGGGGACAAAATGATGCTCTTTTAGCAGACCTCATCTGAAGCATGCTTTAGTTGCACCAGATAAAAGATAGGAGGGGAGGATGAATGTAAACCAGACTCTTCTCCTACAACACAGGTTAATTGGCTCAGGCACCTAATGCATCCTCTGAGCCCCAACAGAGCTTATATCTTGCTCCATTCCTGCCTGGTTTAGTGGGGATTAACTGTCCCCTCACATCAAACGCCTGTGGTTCCCAGCCTGGAGCTGCCATATGTTTTCCTTTTCACTGGAGTGTGGGGATTACATGTTATGTTGGATCAATAGGTTGGAAACAAAATTATTGTTGCTATGCAACATAGTGATTATGAAGGAAAAGGTCTTGTAGACACTTTGATGGGCCCAGAAGTCAGTAAATGATGGTATAGCAGCTGTCACAGCCCAAAACTTACTATGCCCTAAGAAACACAGCACATGCAGTCTTAAACTCTGAAACTTCCCTAGAAGTGATCAGGGTGTTGAGGAACAAATACAGAGGCAGGCAGTGCTAGCTGGCTGTTTCTGTGAGATACTTTCATTTGGTTTTTCGTTCTTCTTACTGACGTAGAAAAAAGGTCTCATTGCTTGGGATGTTTCTTGGCTGCCCTGTGGCTGAGTAACCCTCTGGCTAGACTGCTTCCTAGGGCTGGGAACTCCAGGCTTACTGGAAACAGGTGGGCAGGTCCCAGTGACACAGACAGCAGAGGATTAACAACAGCACAAACCCAGCTAATTCTAAAATCCTGCTGGAATGAATTTACCAGCACCATCTGGCTGTCATTTGATAAGGAATGCAAAGGAGCATTCACCCAGCTATTGATTATGAGGGGACATTATTCCCCAGGAACAGAATGGCATAGTGGTCAGATTGATGGCATTTATTGCTAACTAGATTGTCATAAATTATACTGTTTGTCAGAAAGAAAGGCTTTGCTGACACAAAATCACTCTTTATACAACTAACCCTATTAAATTAAAACCATGATTTGTTTTTAACAAGAGAATTGTTATTAGTCAAACACATCCAGAACTAGATTACCCAATTAAGAAGACTTTGCAAAATGGCAGTAAGTCTAATAGCAGTGACAAAGTATTTCATGGGCTCAGGGAGCTGTCCTTTACCACCACACTCTTCTCTCTCCTGGTCACAGGGTCAGTCCCAGACAGACTGAAGGCCTGGTTCAGTGAGATCAGGCTTTTGGACTCAGGTCTGCTTGTGTTTTAAAGCTATTTGGACTGAAAAAGAGTAACAGCCTCAGAGCTCAGCAGCACTGTTTTCTACAGGATGGCAGTACTGAGGACACTGCTGCTAAAAACAATAAATTACATTCTCAACTTTTCTGGAGCTTACTGTAAACTGCTTCTTTGCACTGTTTGATCTTAATTTGGAGTGTTCAAACAGGGCTACTGTACTAAGCTTTGAATTTTAGAAGCACAGCTTAAAAGTCTTAAAATGATAATTAAAATTGTCAATGTCTGTCTTTGAAGCACTCGATTATTAACAACCTCCACAGATCTTGTGTGTGCAATGGGAGAGGAGTTGTGACTTGCTCCAGGCTGCAGACGAGGCAGAACAGCCTCTTTATTGTCTCTCAGCACACCAAGAGCCTCCCAGGGTGGGCTCCCAGCACCGCCGCCTGGGAGAAGCACTGGTCCCCAGAGCTTATGAACAGGTAACTGCAGAAGAGAAGGCTTCGCTGCACAGACTTAGTGCCTTTTTTATTCCTGACAGAGTCAGAGGGGTAAGAAGAGCTTTTGAGCACACCAGCCCCCATTCACAATCTGGAGACGTGAAAAACAGGCTGAGGTGAAGCAGTGAAGTGACACAGGCTGATAGGCAAGACCCTCACAGAGAAGCCAAATCTCAGCTCTGGTTCCTGTTCCCATGGTATTCACAGGTACAATTTCATTCAGGATCTAAGCAGAGTGGGGCTCAATTCTAGCCTTGCTCTAATAAGGGTTCCCTCTGTGCCCGCTTCTTAAAAAAAGTATTTTGTTGGCAGAGCAGTAAAGTGATGTAAATACAGACCAATCTCAGTCTGGATGGGAACAGCCAGAAGTCCATGGACACTCTGTATCCACAACAAATGGGAAGTGTAATTTTGAACACTCCCGATTATTCATTACAGATACTCCTTAAGCATATATAAAAACACCAAAAGAAGTTGTTATTGAAAGACCAGCTCTGAAATTCAAAGCAGAAAATGAAGTGTTACCCTTTACTCTCCCTTCTGTGACTCAGGAGTACAATGCTGGATACACCAGGCCGCAAAGAAAGCAAAGTGCAAGTTGAGGAGCTGGCATATTATTTTTCCTGATTTCTTAGTCTGGTCTCAACTGTTTTCTCATTTTCTCCCTTATTTACCTTGTCCTTGTCTTCTCTACCAGGATAATAAAATCTCATTTTATATGCACAAATCAAGACTTTGTAATTCAGCTCCCCAGTGATACTTATATAAAATAAGACTCTGGGAAACTAAATAAACCTTGAGAACTATGTTAATTATGTTAGAATCAAGGAGTAAAAATAAAATAGAAGACTTGGCTGACTGAACTTTCCTTTTGTTTGCTGTCCAATATACTTTGATTATCAAACAGACAAAAAAAAGAAGAAATCTCTAATGATCCTGTCCAAGAGTCTTTGTTTCAATGTAAGAGGAAAACAAGACCCCTTCTGTCCTGAATATTTAGGCCTGTTAGTATCCCCCTGTGATAATCTTAGGGTTTATAACTCTTCTGTCTAATATGCAATATATCTAAAAGAAATTAACAATGAATTTTGAGCATATAAAGAACAATTATGCATGGAGGATAATCCCACCAAGTACTATGAGAAACAATTTCTCCTGCCTGCTCTCAGTCCTGTAGCAAATCTTGGTTGTCTACCAGGGTCTTTTAAAGTTTGATGTTCCCATCATGATTTTCAAAAGAAAAACATTCATAAAATAGTGTGCCTGAAAAAGGCTTCAGGACCCAAACTTTCTACCTTAGGCAATGTCAGGCCTTTGAAAAGACATGTCACTGCTCCTCCCTCACATGCCTAACCGTGCCCAAGGAGGGGCTGGTGCTCTTCCCTGCTGTTATGCACTCAACGAAACAAAACCTTCCTCCTGGAAACAGACCCTGGAATCTCATTCAGGCCCATTTGCTTCTTTGATGAGGATGTTCAAAACCTGCTGAAGGTTTGTGCAAGCAGAGCGAGTGGGTTACATTTCAGTGGGTGTGGCAGCTGCTGCCCCGGTAATGGTATGAAGCTGTAAAATCACCAATTCACTACTGCAGCACTGCAAAGTCACCAAACGTGGCTGCTCAGCCTAGGCTTGAGATTCCTACTCTTTTATGCTTTAAGAGCTTTTGAGCGGGATGATAAGGAGTTTTTGCCAAAATGCTTCAGGCATTTAATTCTGAAAACTAATTTCTGAATTGGGCGCTATGCTAATAATGTATTCGAACCCCAGGCTGCCTGTAATCCCTCACAGACTCTCTGCTCCTTGGTTTCCCATTAGCAGAGCATCTGTCTTCTCACTGCTGTATTGTTTGCTCTCTGCATGGGACCCTTACTACATGGGGCACAACAATGTAAGAAATTCATGGGATCGCATTAAGAGAGGGAGCAAATATCAAATTTGGTTTCATGCAGATGGGGTTTTGTTGTTGTTTTTTACACACATATTTAAATGCAGCGATTAAAATGAACTGGACAAAATGGGCCTTTCTCAGGCTCAAAGATAAAGGAGCCTCGTGGCAGGTGACAGATTAACTAAAGGAAAATAGTCCACAACTTTACTCTTCATCCTGCTGAAACCGTTTCATATTCCCTGTTGCTTCACTTTATCTTACTGTCCGTGAGGAAACGCTACACAGCAGCTTGCCTTCTTGCTTCTCTGTTTCCATTTTGTTGTGTTTGAAGGACAAGGATAGGGCAAGGATGGACTCCACGCTCTGCACAGAGGTAGCAGGTGGTCTGGCCATGCACAAAACTCTGCCAAAACTCAGGAATCCAGCTGGTCCTGAACTCTGCCTCTGGCAGTCAGGCATTTTATAGCCCCTGAGAAGGGACCAGCCATTTACATCCTACAGCACCTACAGAGACCCTGGGTGAGCACTCACCAAGGCTACTTGCTGTGTGATTAATTAGGAGTCACTAACGATTTTCTTACCTAGATCTTCCTTAAACAAACTCCTGTGGGAGCTTCACAGTGACAATGATCAAGAAAAAAGGCTGAATCAACAGCTTTAGCTCTGCATCATGTAGCAGAGCCCAACACTTACTGACATGATTCACACTGTAAAGCACTTCACACTGCACAGGGCTATATTCTTGCTGCAGGTTATTTACTGTCACTGCTACCATCTACTGCATACACTGAAAGAAACTGTTTAAACAAGAACCTATCTTCCTGGAAAAAAAATTACCTGGATTTTATTTAAAACAGTTGTTGAGAGATTTCAATTCAGAACATAACAGCAACTAATACTGATGTTTATTACCAAAGTGGAAACATGCCACTTTCTCACATGGGTCTTTTTCTAACTCTCCCATAGAAAAAAATTAATGCTGTCAGCTTACAAGTGTGTGGCAGGAGTTAAGACATAATTAGAAAGAGCTCTAGTTCTTTTAAGTGTGCTTCAGTTATTGTAATTTACTTTTCAATGCAATATTAAGAAAAATGCATAGTCTGACTATTTGATTTGGATCACCATCTCAAGAGGAAATAGGGGAGTTATTATCTGGCATGAAACGAACTGGACTTCATAACATACTTCCAAACATTCCACCAGCAAATGTAACATGTACAGGATAGTTACAAAAGGTAGTCAATAGAGATACATCTCAGAAAAAACCTGTCTTTGCCTTTCCTTGTCTCCTTTGCCATGCCCCAGAGAGTGATTCCTGTGACTCATTTAACAATCTGCACCCCAGTTCAGGTAATGCTGAGCGCCCTTTTAGATCTTACTCACACATGGAAATTTCACAGCATTATATTTATCTACAATATCACCTGGGCCTAGGTACGGCCTATGTATTGCTCTTTTATAAACCTGGGACATCTCAGGACTCCAGCTGGTTTCCTCCTGTGGGCCCCAGTGCTGCCCAGGGAGACCTGCGGTGTGTCCTGCACGCTGTGCTCGCAGCCCTCACCCTCAGCATCTCTCGTTGTTTATGGGCCCCTGCTTTAAAACTTTGTCCTCTGCGATGAATCCCTGGGACAAAACCCAGACAGCCCCTGAAGACACTGGGACTTCTGCCACCAGCTTCGATGGACTTGTAACTTCTTGATCCAGGATACAGCATTCTGGAATTGTGTTGCAATGAGAGGTGAACCCAAACTGTCAGCTCTACACACTCTTCATGCTGATTCCCATCCAAGTCCAAAGTGCAGAGGCAGACCAATATTTGACTATCCCTAGATATTATGAAACTTGAATTTTAAGCCCATCTGTAGGTTTGACCCAATGCTTCAATTCAGAACACCCCAATTAATCATCATTACTGTCAAATTCATTTAGAAAATAAACCCAGGACCACTGGCATCCTACAAACTTAGGGAAAACTAAGGAAGGAAAGTATTCAAGTTTTTTTGGCAGGTTGGGGCTGGTGCAAGACACACACAAGCAGCAACATGACTCCACTCCCTCGTGCCCCGATTAGGAACATGCTATGAACTGTTTGCCTTTGTTTTCAGTGACAGCATCTGGGAGCACAGCAACACTTGGCATTCATGATGCCTCTGAAAGCACCTCCTGTCCCAACCTGGAGCCATCAGCACCTTGAAAACACTCACAGACTTCCTAATGCTTCTCTGTATCAGGAATATTGCAGCAAATGCCTTTCCATGCTTTGATTCCATCATTCTTTAAACATATCAAAAAATACCCATGTCTGTCTGTTCTCTTACTGGAATATGGCTTCTCATAGCAAGTCTCCTAAATACAACATCCTCCCAGTTATCTACAACTCTATTTTCTCTGTGATTCCCATTAGATATGAAACAGACACAAGCTGCAACTTCAATCATTCACCTTTTCAACTGAGTCTATTTTTTCTAAAAGAGTCTCACTTAGCAGAAATGGGCTCTCTGACTAATGCACCAGTCCCAGGGCTCCCTCCCAAGGGGGACTTCCAAACATTTATAGTCGCTGAGATGGAAAATCAAACCTCTGACTCCAGCTGACACCAGCTTCCATTACACTAAATAAAAACTATCTTCCAAGGGCCCCAGCAAGTGGGACAGGCCATTTCCCACACTGCCAGGCTTGGAAAACAGCATGTGCACAAACTGAGAAGAAAAGCCTCATTAGTATTAATATTTACATTGCAGCCATGCTCAGGGGCCCTGGTTGGGGTAAGGGTCTTGCTGTGTTTGGTGCTACAGGAGATGAAGGTGCAAGCCCTGCTCTGACGAGCTGCCCATCACTCAGCTACTCCTCAGTTGATATCCTGTCCCTTCCCCCATGAAAGGCTCAGCATTTCCATTTCCCACCTGCCTACCAGTCTTGCACACCCTGATACTTTTGCATTTCTGAAATCACTGTCAGTTTTACGGTTGTGGGCATAAGACAAGGCCCTGTATGTCCTCTGTAGCCAACTTCTGCATTGCAGTGACCAGCCAAGAGAAGTGTCCTGGGTGGGAACCTGTGGCTGGTGTAGGGGAGAAAGGGATCCAGAGCCCCACCAGACTGGATGGAGAGGAGAAGGAAGGCTGCAGAGAGACAGAGAGGCTGCAGGGCTGCAAGGGGCTCTGCTGGGGCCATGGGCTGCTTGCCCTCCTCCTGCCACAGCCCTCAGAGGGGCTGGGCACCCTCCTGGGAAGGGCAGGAAGGGGACTCCCAAAGGCTCCTGCTGGTTTGCAACGAAGAGTCTCTTTACGGTTGCCATTTGCAAAAAGAAATTTTTAGAGCTTTTCTTTTTGAGGATTTATGGGCAGAGTTCCTCCGGTCTTACTCACTGAAATGGATGAACAGCTCTAGATGAAACTTTCAACAACTAATGACAGCAAAGCTAGCCAGAGGCAAAAACCTAGTGTGAAGAAGTTCAGCCTAAATGATTGAATTTGGCAAAGTTTTAAGACAGTGAAAATCTTAAAAGGGGAAGTTTTGGATGACCTTAATGCTATGCACCGCAGCCTGTGGTGTCTGTAATAGGTTATTTCCAGAGCATCTGAGCGTCTTCCAGTAGTGCATTAAGCAATGTAACTAACATCTGTCACGAGGTTCATTTTCCCTCTCATCTCCTCCCTCGAGGGAAATTCTCTCATTTCTTAACCTCTACTGGACCCCCACTCAATAATGTTCATTACCTCAGGAGAAAAAGGAAAAAGCCTATGAAAAATAGGGAAAAAAGAAAAGAGATAGATAGTAGATCTAAGATTCAGGCTGCTCTGGTGACATTTTAAAAGTGTTTTTTGCCAAGCAAAACAGTATGTTTTAAAAAAATTTCTTTACATGATATTCAAGCATTGAAAAGGAAAGAAAAATTAAAATTATTGAGCTATTTTTCCTTCACCCATGATTATGCAGCAATTTATCAACAAAATGAAACATGAACATCTGACTGGGATTATTTATTATGCAGTAAGGCATTTATTTTTTGTTCACTTCACCAGGAACAGTGTCTCTGTTATGGCTAGTTAGCCATCTGTGTCCGAAGAGCTTTCAGGAAAGGATTAAACTGTCATTTGTTTTATTTCCTTTCATGAAATAACTCTCCTAACAGGGCTGGGGCAAGACTTGGCTATTGCTGGACTTGTTACCTTAAGGTGGCATTTAAAGGAGTAACTGGATCTTCCCTAGAGCTAAAGCAAAGCAATGTAAAGTTTGGGGGGCTGTTTTTGCTCTTTTGCTCCTCGTACATGCGGTATCCTACTGGAAATGGCACAGATCAGGCAATGTCTGTGCCATGCTTAGGCAGAAGTAGAATTATCTGTGGATTTATTTTTCTAAATCTGATTCATTCACTACATTTAGCCAATATGGCTTTGGTTTAAGCACTGAGAGAATGTGCAGCTAATAAGGGCTGAAAGCAGGAGGCTGACAAAAATAACTCCAGAAGGCAGCACAGTGGCATCTTTATCCCATCTACACCTCCACAAGTGGGGCTGAAGACTTCTAACACTTCTTCCCTGCAAAGAATGAGCAAAATAAGCCACCTGATGCTGAGATTGTGCCCTCAGGAACAGCAAACACGTGGGAAAACTATTTGCCAGAAGGATGTACCTTGTGGCTCTTGCAGGCGCAGTGCGGGGTGTCCTGGGGCAGCCTCGCAGTGCTCACCAGGAGCACCAGCACCAGCTCACTCACGACCTGTGTCAAGCACTTTTGCAAGAATGGGGCAGATTTGGAAATTTTGATGCCAGCAGCTCCTCATGCCACACTTTTACCGAGTGATTTTTCGGAAGCAGTTGGCAGCCAAAGCTCTCGGTGCTCGCTATGCCTGAGGTGACAGCTGAGCTCTGTTCAAATGTGACCCGCACAGGAGCTCACAGCCAGAGCGCAAATGGACGAGACCCCCTGCAGCAGCTGGCCCCAGCACTGGCTGAACCTCGACGGGACACTTCAGCCAAGGAGGGCTCTTACAAGAGCCAAACATCTGAAAGGATTGGAGAAAGTGGGCTTTCTCAAGGTCTCAAGGGCTTCAGGGACCATAAGTGACACTGCAGTGAATTCCACGTACCACCTTTGACTGAGAGGAAGAGCTGATTTGTCGTGAGTGAGCGGTAGGTAAAGAACCAGGTATCCCATCTGAGCCATCAACTGCAGGTCTGGAGAGTGCTCCAGCAGGAGCTGGTCTGGCACAGCAAACTGCAGTACTGCAGGAGGAATAAAATACTGACATCTATAGGATGTTAAATATTTCTAGCAGCTACAATAGGAAGAAACCCATAAATAATATCCATTCTTCTCTAAAATTTTCTGCATTTGTTCACATCAAAAGCCAGTTCAGCTTTTCTGCCCATCGTTGTTTATGTGCTACTTGTTGCAGCCCCCAAATCCCTGTGTCCTGCCTGCACTGGCCTGCAGGACACATCCAGTGAGACCCCAGGGATAGGGAAGAAGCACCTGCAGCAAATGAATGAGATAGTGGACAGAGCTCTGCAGGAGTGACAGCCCTCCCAGGGAAGGCCATGGGCTCTCCTCCAGGCACCAGGGAGGCTCCAGGTGCTACCACCTCTGTCCCCCACTGACAGCACAGCAGCCTCCCCTCGGGGTGCTCCTTGCTGGGAGGCACATGAGGGGCTCATTCAGGCCACTGCTGCCTTGGTGGGACTGTGAGCAAGGAAACATCCCCCTCTCGGTCTGTCCCTGGGAATCCGTGGTAGGATCACGTGGCCGGTGCAAACCCAGCCAGGTACACACAGCCCGTTCTCACCTGGGTGTCACCAGTGCCCCCAGTGGGACAGCACTGCACCTCCTGCCCACAGCTCCTGAAGCTGCTCTGCTTTCTAATCCCTGCTCTTTGAAATAACATGGTCACAGGCTGCGGGGCTGCAAATCCACAGAGCTGTGACCCCGCTCCCAAACCTACAGGAGCATCTAATTCTCCTGATCCATTCCCAGACAAACAAAAGCCAAGAAAGAGGAAGGACACCCATGGCAGGCAGCATTTTCTTAGCAGCAATACAATTATAATGCAGTTAGCCTGTATCTGTTTACATTCCGAAACTGAAATAATCTTTTTCTTATCCCCGTGCCTTAACTTCCCCAACATTCCAATACCACAGTGTCAGCAGGGAATCCTGCTGCACTGAAATGAAGCTGCACTAAAGAATTGGAGTCATGGTAGAGACTGAAATTCTCAGTTATACAGAAAAAGCATTTGGTTTTCTGCTTTGGACTGAAAATGCCTCTTCTTAGAGACAACTGGGGTTTTGAAGGGAGGAAGAGCTGGGAAGATGAAGTAGTTAAAATAACTTCCTTTTTAATGGCTATTTTGCAGCCTTTTTCCTTTTAACTTTGAGAAAAGCTTTGAGTTTTCCCTGTTCACAGAACTCTAAAATAGGCAAGGTTGTTTGATTTGATTAGTGGAACGATACAATTCCCAGGATTCTTGCTACGACTTTTGCTCAGGGGAGCTGAGAGAAGACACAATTACTTCCTGAGAAGCAGCAAGACTACCACAAGCAGGGACAACGTCAGAATTTGGTTTCTTTGCTGACTTACACAGCGTCCCTTGGTCTGCTTCTCACCCATTCCTCTGTGCTACTGGGAATCTGCTAAAACACACCTGTGGCAAGTTTGGGCTTTTAAATCTGTGCCTTAAATGTCCCAACAGTTCCCTAACTTGCAGAAAGTTTATTCCTATCAGGTCCTTAATCTCAGTTTTCCTGAGAAAATCTCTGCAAGTATCTTCCTTCAGAAACCCACAGCAGAACATGCCTGAGCTGAAGCGTTTTCCCCCCCACCCCATCAAAACTGAATGTTCTCCAAAAGATAAAATTTTTAGATTTAAAATTCTTGTGTTTAGGCTGAAATTACAAGCTAATGACAACAATCATGTCATTAAGTCTGGATGAAAGGTTTAGATCATGGGGAAAGTACATTCCAACACAGTTCAAATGAAAAATCTCAAAGGTTTGAGCCCCTCCCTCTCACACTCCACCTCTTCCCCTACCACCCCCCCCCCCCCCCCCCNTCTGCAGAAACACAGGAAAGAAAGCTGAAAAAAAGCAAGGAAGAAAAAATAAATTTCTCTCCACAATGCAAGCAAAAGAGTAACCAGTTTCAATTATAACAAGATACTTATTTTCTGCACAAAACACGTTTTGGTTTTTTTCCCAACAGGCTCCAGTAAAGGTGCAACATATGAAGGCAAATATGGCTTTTATTTTAGGAATTGTCATGATTTTTATGGATTGCATTGATGAGAAATGCATTTGAACTGCCAGTAACAATTTTGTTGCAGGATATACTTTGAATAATTCCTTTGCAAAAAGCATGATTATATTTTCATTAGAAATGAAAAGTTGTTCTAGAAGACCCAAGCTTCTAAATTAATGCTTTTTCAATAAATAAGGTGGCATAAATTCAACATACTGATTGTCAAATTCATCTTCCTCTAAGCTAAAATATATCATTGCTCTCTAATTGCAATTCCCAGCCATGCCATCCTCTTCATCTTAATTCTAAATGCTCTCTACTTATTGAATCATTTGCTGTGCATGCACAATCCTCACCCTTAATTGCACAAATATTTTATTTTTGGAACAACACAGCGCAGCAACAAGCTTCATTTTTCTTTTCCTGACTTAGTCTCTATTAAAGTAAAGCACTTAAAAAATCTGTGAGCAGGGAGAGAACCTGAGTTGCCCCTCCATGGCCAACAGTTCCCAGCTAATCACAACTCAGCCCCACAGCCCTGTGAGCAGAGCAGTGATTAAACTGTGCCTCAACAAAGCAACTTTGTGCACAGCCCTGACGTGCTCCCGGCACAAACGTCTCCCTCCTGTTATGATTGGTATTCCCCAGATGTTTGACTTCGAGCTCAGGCTTGGCAGGCGAGGCTCTGTGGCTGCAATTCAAGTCCCAAGCTTGAGCAGCTCCAGTGTTTATTCTCATAATTTACACTTTGTGATGGCTTATGGACAGTTATGTACTTGGTTTTACAGCCACCACTTCAAACCAAGGGGCTGATCGGGCTCTTGTGGAGTCAGTGATAAACGCTTCCCAATTCCCCCACTGGTAGGAGGCCTCGCATCGTCAAACCATCTCTCAAAGCAAACAAGACAATATAAAAGAACAATTTGCTTTAGAAATAATAAAAAAAATGCCTGAAATCTTACTTACTAGGAAGTCTTCTTCACAGTACACCTTGCCATTGACATTGTAGAATGCTTTTCCTCGTAGTCTTCTCCCTGTTAAAACACAGGACCATCAGAATTTTGTTCTCCATCCCCAAACCCAGTCACTCAGGAGGCAAAGTGAAAAGCACACCCCCTGTACCTGTGTGCGGGGTCTGTTCCTGGCCGCTCTCTTCCCTGGAGGGCCCATCCAGAGCTGGGCTGAGGGTCAGGCTCTTTGCTCTATCTGGCCTTACCAAATCACGTACCAAACCTTGCCTTAGGCACCAACGAAATGTTATCTTTAAGTGCGGGTTATGGAACCCAGTTGATACCAGTTCCTGAAAAACTTGCAACCTAAACTCAAAAATTATTTTGGGGAAAAGGCTCCTTTGCAAATTGAGACAATTTTCTCCACAGGTAAAATCCCAGCAGGTTCACATCCACTGCAATCAACAGCAGCAGCGTTTGTCTCCAAAGGACTACACAAGGGATACTGCATATGGATGTTCCTGTCACCCTCAAAAATATTAATAATCAATGCCACAGCAGCTCCCTGCAACACTAAAGCAGTACAAGGCACACATGATGGAGGGAAGGGCAGGAAAATCACACAGAAAACGAGATTTTGCATTCAAGTTTTGACACTTGCCATTTCATTAGCCCATGCAGAACTTGAGTGACAAAGCCTGTGATAGTCATTAACTGATGGCTCCCTTTACAGTGAAGAAATGCACAGCAGACTCCAGAAGAGTCCCAACAGGAAGGGTGCAAACCAGGAATTCAAGAAGCACCAAGCCCAATCAGTTTGTAGATAGAGCAGATCAGAGCCGTCTGACACCTGAGCTGCTCTGTTGAAAGCAGAACTGTTTCTCTCGTGTCAAACCACAGAGGGAGAAGGGAAACCACACTCATCCCAACTCACCTCATTCCCACTCTGCCAGGGTCCCACTGGCCAAACCTCCCATGCATGTGGGAGCTCTCAGCAGCCCTTTGCAGCCCCAGATGAACAAGGGCTGCCTCAGGCTGTGCCAGCAGCGGCACAGGGCAGGGGAGAGGGCAAGAGGAATTCACGAGTCAACAGATCCCAGGTCACTGCCGGAGCTTCACTCCATGGAATCAGCCGGGATGTCTCCTCCAGCTCCAGCAGAAACACCACCAATCTCCATGGAGGGTTTGATGCCGAGGGCTGGTGAGCTGAGCCAGCTGGCCAGCATGCAGGGGCAGGAGTGCTCTCCACGGTTTCCATAAACAATGTTGAGGAAAATATGATTAATTTTCAGTGCTTGAAAGCGCCTTTTACATGTTGCCACTGTGATCTGATCCTGGGAAACAGTGTGTGGCACAAAGGAGCTCGGATCTGGGCTGATGCTTTTGGGAAATCACATGCTGCATGCGGTTGTCTGGTGGTTTTACTGTCGTGGCTGAGGGAAATGCTTCTTTTGTGTGCACATTCTTGGGCTGTCGATCTCACGGGCTGCTGTCTCCATACTGCTGGTAGGTGGAGTCAGCTCTTGTTTGTCTTTCCAGCTGCCCGGTGGCTCTGGTGGGGACCAGGACCCTGGTGACGTGGGCCATGTGCTCATCCCCTCTGAGAGCCTTAGGTAAAACCAGGCCATCCCCTGAACAAGGCACAAGGCTGGGACAGCAAGCAGGGGCCCATGGGGCCTCTCTCAACTGATGCAGGAGCAACCACATCTAGATCTTCCCTCCAGCTTATCAAAGATATTTTTAAACTTCTCCAGTGAAAGGTAAAGTACATGGAATGAAAGGAAGAAAGGAAAGAGGCCAGAATGGCTTTGTAAGGACATGTTGTCTCTGTCAGATCCAGCCTTGGCACACGACTTGTCTTTAGCTGGTGGACACGAAGTGGCTGCACCCAGAACAGCGACCTGCCTTGAATGTGCTGATGCAGCACTTCCCCAGTGCTCACCCCCAGAGCCAGGCGTTTGTCTCAGGAGAAGGAGCGCTGGCCATCACCTCAGCCCACAGCCACTGCAGTGAGAAGCAGCAGAGGTGATCAGGGACAAATCCCAGGGCTGGTTGCTGGAAGGATCTCTGCAGCAGGGACACGCGCCAGTGCAGGGAGATGCCGGCATCTCCCAAGGCACTGCACAAGGTGCAGGAGGACCCTGACATCCCACTCTGTACTCCAGCCTGCCAGTGCTAAGCTTGATAGGAACGGCACAAATTCTGCTCTGGTTCTTTCCTTAGCACAGCATCACTAGCAGGAGCCAGCGGGGTCAGCGTTCTCCTGGGCTGGGACGGGGTGGGAAGCCTCTGACTCAACGCGAACAAGGCAAAGCCAGTGCTCTGGAGTGGCTCTCACACACATCAGGTCTCAGATGCATTTGGCAGCTGATTGCCCTGTGCCCAGCCCCACTGAGAGTCTCCACATCAGCCCTGTGCTGGTGGGATCCCTGCTCCCAGCCTGCCCCACAAGCCCCTACCTGCCCAGCACAGGGAGCTGCTCTCCCTCCTCTACACCCGCCACCTCTACACTACACTGCTTTCCCAGCGCAAGACCTTTCAAAAGTGAGGGAAAATACCATTTCTCTCATTTTCCAGCTGAAAGAAACAAGACACCTATTAGGGAACTGACTTGCCTAAACTCATAAAGCAGGCAAGCAGCTTGCTCACATGATAATGACTATTATTAGCAATGATTAATAAGACTGACAGGCCTTTTACCTTAGAAGAACTTCATTCAGGGACCATACAGTAATTACCTCATAAACAAGAAACAGCAAGTTATCACTCAAACAACCATGGATGCCTATACTGGCTTCTACATCCTGCATTTTAGAAATACAGGCAAAAGTGTACATTCCACTGCCCTCCAGAAGAGTTTACTAAATGGCAGCAGTGAACATGATCAAACACCACCCTCTGAGTGCCTGGGCATCATGAACAAACTGCAATCAACAAGGAAGTGCTGGCAATTGCAGCCAGGGAGACAGGAATCCCGAGGAGAGGCAGTGGTGGTGCCCCCAGCCCCAGGGCAGCGGTGCAGCAGGGTGGGTGCAGCACCTTGATGTTGGGATGCCTGCCCCGAGCTCCTGGTACTGGACAAGGTGCTTCATCTTTCAAGGTCCTGGAGCAGCTCAGGAACCTGCACAGCACCAGCCTGTTTTGTGTAGCTGTAACCTGTTATTGTCAGTGAGGCAGAAACGACAAGTTAAAAACCCCCCGATGTTCCTTTAGCCAGCTGAGCCAAGCACCTGGCCAGCCAGGGAAGGCAACATCACCCTGCCCACTGGCACGCAGGCCCTGCTGCTTGGCTTCTCTTTGAATGACTGAGTCTAGCCAAGCCTGGTTACTATTTGCTTTCATAATACTGAGACAAAAAAAGTCAAGAGTTTCTGACAAAACTTGATGCAACTTGCTGATGGTTCATTATAATAATAATGAGCAGCCTAGCAGAGTTCAAGAGTGTGGGGTTTCACAAACACTGAGCTTGGTTCCTCCTCCTGCTGGATACCCACCTTGGCATGCCTGCCCCGTCGGACCAGTTTGCAGCAGCAGCAGCAGCAGCAGCAGCAGCAGCAGAGAGGAGGAGGCTCCGTTTCACACCCGACAGAGCAGCAGCAGCAGGGCCTGCGCAGGGGCACCGCCTGTGCGCGGGCTCCTGACACCGGCAGCAGCTTTCAGGGGAAGGCCCTTCTCCCCCGAGTGCTCTTCAGCCTCATTTTCCCATAGAAAACAAAGCTTATGCACTCCCAGTGACAAACAAGTAACTTCCATTTCCTGACTGACACCCCAGGCTAAGGGAGTTCCACCGCCTCGGGTGGGAGGCACAGACCTCACGAACACTCCAGCAAACAGTGAAAATATTCATGAGATAATCTAGCAGATAATAGAATGAAAGCTAGAAATGACTCTATCCCAAGGACCGATAGCAACTGGTGATTGCAACCAACATGACAAACATCCAAAAGAATGCAGGTTTGTGGAACTCTTAAAAAAATTAAAAGCAGAATCATCTCTAGGTTTTTAACACTGGTTTGGACGTTTAACCAGCTTATAAGTCTCTGTTATTGAATGCGTCTATCAATTACTTCCTGCGCAATTTTTATCTCCTACATGTTGCAAACTAAAAGGAAGGAATGGGAGAGCTGTTGCTTTATCAAAGGATTCAACTCAAAGACAGCTTGCAAAAGGAAAAATGACCCCCAGTTGACACAGGCTGTCCACAAGTATTCTCCCCAGTCTCCACAACACTTTGCTGGGTGGTGAAAACACACCAGCCAGGAAGCCAAGAGGGAGTAAAACTTTTTTGCAATGCTGTTTCAAATGCTGCTGCTCCAGGCCCCCATGGAACAAAATGTGAAGTAGCCCAGGTTTTACAGTGTGGAGGACGTGGCCCAAAAGTGCACTGAAGTGTCCTGCCCCCCTCCCCTCTAGCCTGGAAAGCATCTTCCAAGCCCTCCCTGCCGCTGCTGGCCATGAGTATTTGCCTGTGGGGAGGTAAGTTTATCAATCACAGCCTTCAGTGGAAAATCTCCTGTCTCACACAGGATGGATGCAACCGGATCAGGGGCTGACACCCCCCTCGCCGCTGTAAGACAGGAGATAGGAATGTCTCACTGTCACAGCAGGGTTATTAGACCTAATTACTGTTTGCAGCATGCTTTGAAGTTGAAAAGTGCCAAGCATTATTATAATATTTTAAGTACTTTGATGATTAAGAACACACAACCCTTTGGTAATCATGATTTAGTAGTACTGTAGAATAAGCAAGTTCATGTGAGAAGCCTGCATTGTCTCTGTGCCTGACGCTACTCAAACACAAACAGCTCCCCTCTGACATCATGGGAATGCTGCAGCCCCAGCCCTGCCTCCCAGATAATGCCTGGTGCATCCCAGAGACTACCAGCATGCTGAAAAACCCACAGCAGAGCACCTCCTCACCATCAGGATCCCTCTTGTGGTATTCTCACCAGAGATGTGCCTCTTCTAACTTCATGTGCGAAAGTTTCAGTGTTGGAGGGGATAAAGAGTGAAATGACTAATAATGTCCTGTTATTTCTAATGTCACAGCTGTGTGGAACAAGGATCCTATTTGACCACAAAATGTAATTAAACTCTCCCATATGGAGTGCAATCCATGAGTTCAGTTGTAGGTATCACTGCTAAGGATCAGAAATTCGTTAAAGCAGAGCTAATTAACAGTCCGAACAGCCCAAGTTAATGCCATGGAGTATCACTCCAGTGGCTGCCGTTCCCGTTGGCTGGGGACATGGCTGTGCAGCACAGAGCAGCTGCAGGCAGTGGCCAAGGCACAGGCAGCTGCAGGACCAGGCAGGGTGGCTGTCCCTGCCCTGCACCAGGGCCTTGCCTGAGCCCCCAGCACAGCCATGCCCTGCTCCTGCTGGGAAAGTGGTACCCAGGAGCTCCTGACTTGTCTCACAGCAGCAAGACAGAGCCACAGCATCCTTCTTTAACAGCTCTTTCTGGAGAAAAAAACAAATCTCACATTGCTTCTCTCCTTGAGATTCTTCCCTCTTCTTATTTAATGAACTGTCAGGGCTAAGGCTGATTGGGACACTCAGTGAGAATCTCTGTGCTCTGGAAGCTCTGGTCCATGACTTGTTCAGCTTCCTGAATGTGGCAGCCCGAGCTCTTCATGCCTGGCTGACCAAAGAACTGTGCCTGTTTTAGTTAGCAATATTAAACATGGACCTAATTGCTTGTTAAGTGCTTCAGATGCCATCTCTGCAGTGACTGATGTGACACCAGCACCAGTACTTATCTCATCCCAGCACCTTAACTGACAGTCTCCCAAAGCCTTTAGACTACAGTGATGTGTAAACACACACACACACACAGAGGATTAACACACAACAACATTTGCTCAAATATTTCCCAGCTACCGTAACAGTGAAGGAAAATTCCCAGATATTGCCCCAAAGGCCTGTGCAAGTTGAATGAGGTGGCTCGAGCTGAGCAAGTGCTTCTGCCTGCCCACCTCTGCCACGCTCTCCATCACTGCTCAATGAACTGTAAACTTTTACCAGGCCAAACCTGGTCATTTTGTTTTGCAAAATGCCGTGGCTCTTGGCCTGGAGCGGCTCGGATTCTGCGCTGGTCTGTGGCGCACCCGTGGGCTGCCCACACTCCCAAAGGCGCTTTTCNAAGCTGCCCCAATTCCGAGCTGGTCTGTGGTGCACCCACACTCCCAAAGGCGCTTTTCCAGCCCAGGCTCCTCCTGAAGGTCCTGCCCACAGCAGCAGCACAATGGGTGTGACTGCCCACCAACCTCTGGCACACGCTGCGGCTTCTCTTGGGGTACAAGGAGTGACGGTCCCCCTCACCTGTGTGACACCACCTGATGACCGAGGAACTGGGACACACAGAACTCAAAAGCTGAAGGGCAAGTGAAACTTCCAGAACCCAAACCAGTTCTCCACAACCCCCCAGGTTTGACAGCTACTATTTCTGAACAGTGGAACCTACATTTTAAGTCTCCAGATGAGTCCAGGAGCTGAAACTTCAAGAGGAATACCAAGGTTTACAAGCACAAAAAATAACTGAAGACATTAAGTAATAACAAGCCACTGCTGCTACCTTCTCTGCCCAGTCACCTCTGGCTAAAACGGGTGCAGAATTTCACCCAGGAGAGCTGTTTACTTCCTAACAGTACAGGAGGTTTGCCTGACCAGGAACTGAAGATGTGCCAAAAGAAAACAAAAGCGTCCAATACTTAGTTTGTTACCATTCCTCCTTTACTCATATGTGAGTTTGGGCCTGCAGTTCCCCATCCCTCCCTCTGGCGTCCACTGCCTCTCTGCACAGAGGTTTTCTTTCCACAGGGTTTCTGCCACTCCACCCACTGCAAGCAGGGTGAACCAAGGCTGCTTTATCCTCTCAGTAACTGTTAATTAAATTTTTCTCCTCGGTCTCCTACAGTGGACTCACACAAAGCCACCAAGCACAAGCTCCCCATGCCGGGGTCCCGCGATGAAGCTGCCACCACAGTCAGGGTGCCAGGAGCGGACTGAGCTCCAGCCCAGCCCCTGGCTTGGAGAAACTTCCATCCCCCAACCGCCACAGCCCTCTCCCCTCCTCATAAAGCTCAGGCTTTGTGAAAGAAGGGGTAAATTTCTAGGGCTTTCAGGGGGTTTAAGATAGGGGAAGAAAAAAAAAAAAAATCAATGCCAAATTCCTTTGAATAGAAGATACTGCATGTTGGCAGAAGCCACTTTTCACAGACCCCGGCCGTTTGAAATCTGAAACACTAAAAAGTGGCTACTGTGGATGTGCTGTATTCTTCTTTTCAAAGCAATCTGGCACACAATTTTGCTCCCCTGTTCCAGGACCCAATCCTGCATTCCTTTCACGCTCAGACTCCCATTGACTTTAAGGAATGCAGGATTGGATCCTAAATGTGTGCTTTACTCACACAATAGCTCCTCATGGTTACGATCTATTGAGAAAGGCACACTTTAAAAACCATTTGGAATTGCAGGCTCATCCACCAGGCCAGAATGCCTGTAAAGATCTCCATTATTTCAGGAAAAATGCTCACTGTCTGAATTGCACACATACACACACACACACGTTTTCCTGGTTTCAAGCTGCAGGCACAGCTTAGCTTGAGATGCATCAAAATATTTTGAGCACTGACCTGATAGCTCCTAAAGAAACCACGTGTAATTTTAGGTTTTGAAAAAAAGTAAAACTCCGGGGAAACAACAACAACAAAAAAGCCACCAAAGCAAACATATAAGCAGCTGAATCTTAAGGTCGGTTTTTCAGAGAACTTTTGTAAAAGCCTCTAAAAGACCTGCACTGGCTAAGACAAAACAGAGCCTTGCACTGCTATTTTTGAGGATGCTGTATATTGAGTTACGAGGCTATTACGATGCAAATCTCAAATGTACAAGCTTTTTACTCGGTCATAAACACAAAACAGTATACATTGTCCTTTCAGAAGAAAAGGTTTGCTGCTAAAATAGCAGAAGCCCTACGTAAATAACCAACATTCTTTCTGCCTGAGGTCACTGACTTGGCCTATTCAATTCCGGGCTAGTCTGGGATTTGACAATCTAAGCAGGGGAGAGGCCCTTTCCTTTTTTTCAAAAGAATGCTGGGATTTTATTTGAAATTTAAACTCTTGCAAACAAAAGGTGGCATCGTATGTTGGAGGCCTATGAAGGTGGAGTACAGGATGTGTATTGTTTTCTTCCTTTGCATAGGTTCTTTCAGGAAAGACTATTCAGAGTCTGTGAACAAATTCTAATAAAATATTATCATCAGGTAGACAGGCATTGCAAGATATGAACAAACACTTTAAAGAGATTAGAAGATTCAATTTCAAGAAATATTGATGCAGAAAAAGTATAAAAATGGTTTAAAACGATAATTTAAAGTATAATTTAACATAAATTATTTTCAAATTAATAATTGGAAATCATTCTCTAGTTTAAGTTCTTATACTAATTCATATTTGTACACCAAAAGCGAGCTTTTCAGTGCAAATTAACCGTGGCTACAAAGTCAGCATTCATTCCCCCTCTCCATCTCGTCGCTCTGCCCTGGGGAGGCAGATGGTAGTTAACTATTTTTCCTCCCAATTACCGTCGCCCAGCTCTTACTGGGACTCAGACAAAAGCACACTCTTGTATTACACAACTGTCATCTCCCTTCTGGGCTGTTACCCAGGCTCCGCACTGCCCTGTGCCACCTCTGCGGGCAGGAGCACCCGTGCCCCTCCTGCACCGCCCCCCCCACCCCGG
>WEIT01024221.1:100043-138053 GCA_013389985.1 Dryoscopus gambensis
CCGCTGCACCCCCCGTGCCCCGCTGCAGCCGCGGCTGCGGGGAGCGAGAGGCGCGGCCGGGCTGCAGCGCTGCCCGCCGTACCCGCCTCGACAGAAAAACGCTGTCCTTGCTGGGCACTCCCTAACGTGTGGTAAAATCCAGATGAAAACACAGCACTTCATCATTCTGACATGTTTGTAGCCCAAGGTAAACTGTAGACTTTCCTCTGCAGTTTTCCTTAACCTGCCATGATGTCAAAGTGAAAAACTTCATTATCTTCCCTGGGATTTTGCCGCGTGCCAGCCACGGCACCGAAGGGACACCTCTGTGCTCAGTAGGTGCTCCTTTGCTGCATCCAGCCCCCCGCATCCCGCATCCCTGCACCACGGACCCCACCGCGGCCCCGAGTGCGTGCTGAGGACACGGAGGGCACCTTTCTGAGGTGTGGAGGGCACATTTCTGCCCCCATCTCCCTGCATGACTGCAGCTGTCAGCCTCCAGCAGGATTATGTAGATAGATAGCTAATATCTTTTGTTACCTTGCTGGAAAACCCCACCTTTCTTGGCAGGATATCCATAATCTCCGTGCCATGTTTACTCTAGTGTGGAATTCTCTCTTCCTTTCTGTCTCCTCCTACTCCTCGGTCAGGTTATTTAACCAAAAGGTTGCTTAAAGCTGCAGGGACAAGAAGCTCTCTGACCTCTGGCACTCTGGCAAGGTGTTCCTGTGCAGACTGTATTATAAACTTAGCAGATACTTTCAAGCTTCCATATAATTTGCAAAAGTTTAAATTGGCAGATGTTTCCTTTCTCTCCCACTTACATATTTATTCTATCCCATACCACCCATCAATTTCAGGGTTAACACATAAATTATTTCCATGGAGCTCTAACAGAAGAACTTACACTGAAAAAGGGTTTGCAAAAACATAAGCCAAGTATATATTTAAAAACAAATACAACTGCCTGCATTGATCTAATAGCTACTTTGGCCCTATATATTAACATACATCTTAAAATATATTATTTAACAAGCCAGCAAGTGGTAACACTAAGAAAATGTAAAATAAAGCTCCAAGTGTACTTCAATTTAACTTTTTCCCCCAGGGCTTGGTTTACAAATGCAAAAAAACCCCACCAAACCATGAGAGGCCTCCCCCACCACTCGACAAGCTGGGAGGGCAGTGGGTATAGCTCTTCCCCCAAGGTAGTTTCCACTGTGGGAAGCTTTCACCATTCCATCACAGCCTCTTGTTCGTTATCAGCAAAGAATTCCAATTTTCCAGCTGCTGCCTGTAAGCCGGGACTTAAAAGAGTACTTGTCTTATCACACTATCCCAGCGTCCAAGTGCCAGCCCATTCCATGGCAGAGCAAATCCATCACCTAAGTGCAGCCCAAGCCTTCCTGCTGCTCCAGGCAGGACGCAGCCTCCCCAGCAGCCCTGCTGGCCCCTACCCGCGTGTCGGGGTGGGTGGCTCTCATTCAGCCTCCAGTAAGAGCCACCACAATGTCCGCAACAAGGATGCATCTCTCTTGGCATCCTGTCTCCAGATCTGGCCAAGACTGGAAGTTCACTGGGAAAGAGCACTACAAACAGGGCTCTCACAGGCTGCAGTGTTCCCAAGAATAACCTCTCAGCTTCCAGCAGCCAGCACTTAGGGCCTTCCTGCACCACAGGTTGCATCATAACTATTATGTTTAATAGCCTCACTGGACCAATCCTTCTCTAATTTGTCTAATTTCTCTACGAGATCATTATATTTTTGGCCTCCACACTGTCGCTATGGCAGAGTCCCACTATTTCACTGTGCATTGTATGAAACGTTCCCTTTTGTTTGTTTTGAACCTCTGCTGATCTCAAGTTTCTGTTGCATCCTAGAGAACATGGCAGCCTCTGCAGTCACCACCACCAGATTAAAGGGCTCTTTAAGTCAAAGTCTGAAACTTCAGCTGCACCTGGATATGAATGAGATGCACATCTCTAGCACAACTGATCTTTTTATCTATCAGCACTCTGAGAACCTGCTCAGGTCTTCTTTGTACAACACAGGCGTGGACACACACACACACACGGAACAGAGTCCCTGACTCACAGTTCACACTGTGTGTGTGAGCTCCCTGAGGGAGACAGGACCAACCTCCCGAGTTCTGCACTGCCCCAAGTTCCTGAGCAGCCTTTGTGAGGAGCGAGCTGCTGAGAAACACAACAGGAGGCAACTCCTATGGGAATGCATCCAAAAGAAGATGCTACTGTATTCCAATATGACTACAGGAAGAAAAGAAGGAAGGAGGAAAAAATGTTTGGTCCTCAGTGTCATGTGGACATTCAGAGCAGGGCAAGAACCCACTGGAGGCTCCCCCTGACAACCAGCAAATGTTGGGTAAGGTTGTTGGGGGGTACTGCGGACCCCTCACTGTTGCTATCAGGTTCTTTCCTGAAAGTCATTATTCTTCATTCCAGTTCAGCCTCAACTAAAAGTCCCAGCTTAGCCAGGCTCTGAAGCAGACGAAGAGAAATCTGGACAAGAGCTGGAAGAGCAGGCAGTTTGCTGAATGTCATCTTCTCATGGAGTGAGCTGCAGCATCACCTCTCCTAACATACAGAAAGGTATGTTGAACAAAAGGAGTGGACACAGCACAGTCCTGTGGCAACATGCAAGAGAGCCTCAAGGGAGATGAGCAATTTCCTTAAACTTTCTCCTGTGTAGTCTCAGAGAAACAAGAATGGATTTGCAGAGTTCACTCCCTCGCAGTAGCACTGAGTGTGTCAGTGCCCCGGCGCAGCCAGCAGCGCTTGGTTTGAGTCACATCCACAAAGTACTCAGCAGCCAGCACCAAACGGCACCCCATGTTGGTGAAAGCAAGCTCACAGGGCACAATTCTCCTTCCTTTGAGATAAATCTTCGCAATAAAGTGAGACTGTTAAGATCCACAGTGCCTAGAAATGGCATCTTGAGCAACAGCTGTAACTCTTTTCTTCATGGGATAATGGAAGAATGTGTCAGGGAGTGGTCCTTGGGTCCAGAACCACGAAGAAAACTTAGAAAGGATAGTACACAGTGAAAAAAAACATTTTCAGAATGACAAAGTATTAAAGCATCTGCTAGTTTTGAAGGACATTGTTTGGGTTTAGATTATTTAGCTGTAAATTTGAAAGACCTGCACAGATAAAAACTCTCCTGTTGCCCACACTGCTGAACAATCACACTGATGTTAATAACATTACTTCACATTCATCCTGGGTAACTTGGAACAAAACCTCACTAGGATATTAGATACATGCTTTAGACAATATTCCTGTATACTTTGCTGTAAACAAGACAAAACTGAAAATTATAGTTGTTCTCAATTACTGAAATGAACTGGAGCTTGATCAGCCAATTTGGAATCCAATCAAAGATCACCCCTCCTTGGGCTGCCCTTGATATTTAGTGGTGGGCTGACCACAGCTTCCTGCAACAGGTCACATTAGTACTAAACCCACAAGCAGTTCCCAAGCCAGAGGGCTGAATAGGTGCAGCTCCTGACGGTACACTCACTTCTTCTGGCACTCAGGTACAATAAGGATATTGTTCCTTTAATGCTTAGCTTTCCTTTTAAGAAGTATGTGAGATTTCAGCCAATTCTCCACAACGATTAGTTCAGGATGAATGTACTTAACTCAGGATTCAGCTGGAAAGAGCCCAAGTAGATGCAATCAATTTTCTGCTAAATCCACTTCCTTCCTCTCTTCTCTACCCAGCATGAGACATCAGCTCGACACTACAGCCAGTGGTGACTAAGACACTGCACACCTCTGCCTTCAGCCATGCTCCTATCAAAGCTGGTTACTCCTTCTGGTTTCCCCCGATCTTTGGGTTTTGCATATCTTGTTCATTTGCCCAATATTTAGGCTAGGGGGAAAGGGCTCTAGAAGCTAGTATGAAAAAGCAGCTATACAGCAAACCACAAACATCAAATGCACGGCTCCCGTGACCCCCAAAGTTGATCACTCACAACTGCACGGGATCAGAACTTCACTGATAAAGGAGGACTTTCCCCTTTGCACAAATTTTGAAACCTCCTCGAGGTTTCAATGTGCAGGTACTGTATGATCTGTCAGCTTCTGTGCTGCCGTCTCTGTGTGTGACCCAAATTATCTTCACCATCATCATCTGAATCCCACAGGATTTCACTGAGAGCAGCCCACCAGCCCCTTTCCATGTACCAGCCTCGTGCAGCAGGGCTTGAAACAGCACACTGTAACAACGGGGATGATTTGCTACTTGAATCTAAACAAGGTAATAAAAAATAACATCCATTCAAAAACAAGGCTTAGAAAACATGATCTCTGGCTCTCACCTACATACTTTCTTAAGAGATTAAGTAGAAGACTTCCAGCCTTATTGTCCCTAGTGTATACGTTCTGCTTTGTTAAATAACTCATGGAATCAGCAGAACAAGTCCTGGTGGCTGTGTGTTCTTTAGGCTTTCTTCCTCTAGTCCAAACTTTTGAACATGCTCCCCCACCAATAAAAAATGTTTGCACATGCATCCCAATATATGCACATATACATTTATAAATTACATACATCCACTAGTGAAGTATTTTCTTCCTGCGCCCTAAAGGATCATCTTGAACACTGTCTGGGGTGCCTGCACCCCACTCTGCAGATTGCTGCTCTACAGACCACTGCGCTGTTAATACTGATTCAGCAAATTGTTTCCATGGGTCTGAATTTACACTGCTGTGGTTCCTAAGGTCAGTAATCCACTGACTCACTCAATAAAGTTATTTGCATTACTTCCAGGAAAACTTTTGCAGGCAGTGCAGTTGGAAGAGTGACAGTGCAGAGTACCCAGGCAGCCAGGGGAGCTGTGTGACTGAGGTTCTGTGACTATATCTGATTTAATGTCAGGACATAGCCCGCTTGTGTTTTAGAGCACACTGACTAAAAACTGCTGAGATGTAACAGTGAGTAATCAAAAACGACTGCTAAATCCATTCCTGCTTTTAAATATGCAGTAAATCAGATGCCTTTCACTCTGCACTGGCACAGCTAAAAGAGCTGGCAGGTATTGGTGGCTGTGTTCTGCACGTGTACTGGCACAGTCACCATGCCAGCAGAGCCAGCCCTGCTGGCTGGAGTCAGAGCCACTGCTGGTGTTACGTCTTCTTATAGCAGATACTTCAAAAATGCCTCTCCTCCAATTCCCTGTCTCTTGCCTGGCTCATCATTCACTTTTATTACTACTACTCCATCACAGTGCAAGTTCACAGGAGTCTGGCAAACAAATAGTTAATTCTGGAAGGTCTTAGGCAAGAAGAAATCAGCTTGGGGGCTGGCAGAGAGGAGAAAGCACCAAGCCTAAGGAGGCATCCAGAGCAGGGAGCGCTGCTGGAAGCCCGTCCCCAGCCCCGGCGGGCTGCAGGAGCCGTCCGAGGGAGCGGGCAGGGCCTGGCAGTGCCAGGGCCTGGGCTGAGCCACGGCGGAGCAGCAGCAACAGCGGATAAGGAGGTGCGTGGGGCCCTGAACAGGAGGGAACACAGGGTTCTGTGCATCCTCAAAGGGAGCCTGTGCAGACAACAAGAGCAGGACAGTGCACGAAGCAGCGAGGGACCCGTCACCAAGCACCCAGAGCTGCTGTGCCACTGGCACTCCATGGGATGAACGGGCAGAGGAAAGGGAGGATCTCCGTGGGACTTGAAACCTGGTTCTCCAGGCCTGCCCCTACCACCACAAGGCAGAAAGCACACTTGGGGGATTTTGGGAATGGCTTTACAGGGCCCCAGTAACGTCAAAAATAATGGAGTTTACCTTGGGGTTTAAACCCCATCACAGAGGCTGTGACTGTCAGCAACCTCCCCGGCCCCCTCCTGCCCCAAAGGGCACATCCCAAACAGCATGAGGTGACCAAAGCACTTGAAAAAGTGCCCAGTGCACTAGGCAGAAGATACTTGGAGAGGATGAGCAACACTGCCTGCCTTACAGGCTCTGCCAGGACTCTCCAGTCGTGTCACACACAAACACAAAAACACATTGAGCTACACCTTCACCTGCCACTTGGCTTTGCGGGACATGGCACAGAGATGGAAATGCTCTTTGCCACTTCAGCCCCAAGGGTGGGTTATTCACTGCCCAGGAACAGCCGTTTTGTGGGTGAAATGCTGAAGCCCCTGGGCACCCACTACCCCAAAACAATCATAGGAGGTTACTCTGGCCCATGACCCCAGGACACAGGACCTGTTCTCAAGCACTCAATGGCCATGAGAAACGGAGTGAGAGGCCCAAATGTCCAGCAAACACTCAACACCATTCCCAGAGGAACCTCAACACCATTCCCTCCTCACTCCTTGCATGCCCTGAGCCTGCAGGGATGTTTGGGGCATGTGAGGAACACAGAACTACACCTGAAGTTATTACATGCCTGCTCTCTCCACCACTTGAGGAAAATAATCCTCATTAACTCGAAGCCAGGAGAGCGGGTAAGCCCTCATAAGATGGTGGATCAGGAAGAGGGCACTGTTTAGGGGACACACCAGCACATCATCTCCGCTCCATCAGACACCAGTCCTGGGAACTGCCAGAGGGAGCCACTGATCCTATAAAAGGAGGAGCACTAGATATGGATGGACTGGACGCTGGCAACCAGGGAGGCCACGGTGGGGTTTGCTTGAGGTTTCCTTTTAGAAAGCATTTTTGTACCTAATTCAAGACTGTGGGATCAAGTTTGCAAGCGTGATGGTTGCCTATTTTCACTTGTGTCAGTTCAGTGCAGGGCACCCACGTGCAGGGTTCATGCTGGTAAGATAACAGGAATTTCACAGCAAAACCATAAAATAATTCCTTACTGTTTCTGGCATAGTGTTCATAATCAAAGACATATGGCAAAATTACCTGGTTTTTATACAGCTACAGGGAAGAGGCTCACCTGGGGCAAACCTCAGCATTAATGTCAGTGTGATGGGACCAAGCTCCTGCTGCCCAGCTCAGAGCTCACACTGCCCTCCATAAACTCAAGATACCCCAAACACTAACTGAAACTGGATTTGGCAATGAGTGATGATAAATCTAGAAAGTCCCAGAAGTTTTGGTCAAAGTCAGGATTTTCAGGAAATGAGATATTTATTGGAAGCAAGGGAAAAAGATGCCCTTCTGGCCAAGACTGAATTTACTGAGTTTCTTCCTGTTCTGTGTTTTAAGGGAGTGAGGCAGAGAGGGGTGGTTGGAAACAAGAGCTCTTCATTACCTGGGTTAAAACCAAGCTAAAATTTCCTGAGAAGTCCAAGGAGAGCAGAAAACATCCACTGCTGGTAAATAACTCTGACCCGTAGAAGTGACTTTACCAGAACTAAGCTGGTCAGTCTATAACAGTAAGTTTATAACCAGGCAAAACATTCAGGTCATGTCAAATACCAGGGGTTACCAAAGCACTTTCCTTGGTGCCCAAGGCCAGCCCACTGCAGCTATAATCGGCCAATCCGCCCGAGTCCTCTCATTTAAATGAGAAAAATTTATGGTTGCTTATGTAGGCTTCACGCCAAGCCTGTTTCTCTGATAAGCTTCTCTGGTGCATTTGTGTCTCACATCCGATTTAGAGTCCTCTGAACACTGGAGACAGCATTCCTTGGATACTGAAAATAAATTAAAAACACAACGTTGGGCTTGGACAGAGGAATGGGAACGCTTTTGACGTGGCCCAGGCACTAAGGGCTCTTGGGAGCAGTGCTGGGAAAGCAGGCTTTTTAAAATCTTGCATTAGTCCATTTATTTAATGATATATAATCCTCAAACTGGTCCCCCATAAACTGTAAATTTGCATTATTTGAGCAAGTAATTAGTTTCAGTAGCATGCAGTAGCAGCTGTATGGTTTGGCTGCCAGACACTGCAAGTGTTTCCTCCAGCAAATGCATCTCTTTGTGATATAACAATAATTACCGGAAGATTTACAGAACTTCTCACTTCTCAGGTACTCTGACCTCAAGATCTCCACATAATTTCAAAATACTGAAAGCAGCACAGTATCACCCAGTTGAGGGAGGTGAGAAAGATTATGTCCACGTGGGCCAAGCCAGACAGACGAAGTGATCTGCCCAAGAGGACTAGGCAGCCTTAGCAAGTGGAGCAAAACCGTGTCCTCTGCCTCACTGGGCTGATCCACCCCTTGGTGACCACCAGCCTACCAATCCTCTCAGCTAAGAATTTTTCCTCCGTCGTTTGCCAATACCCTCTGGCAGAAGAAAGCCTCAGAGACAGAGTGCTGAAGTTTGCTGCAACTGCATGTTTTATAAATGTGAAGACAAACTTCAGCAAAAAAAAAAAAAATCCTTTGTTTTGTACATGACAAAATTCTTATGGAAAAGAGCTTTTCTAGACCCACAAGAAATCAAAGCATCCTTAAGGTCAAAAGTGGCAGTGGAAACCTTTGATCTATAAAATGAATTTGCAAGGTAAAACTCAGGCTGCTTTCTGATGAGATCTTTAATGTGTTTTCAGGCCATACAGACAACTCTCCCTGGAAATAAGCAGTTAACAAGAATTCAGGATGAGATTGTAACCCAGCCTGGACAGGGGGCACAGGTGAGGAGCAAAGCCAGAGTGCTCCTGTGTCAGCACGGGAGGTGAAGGTCACAGAAGCAGCAAAACCAGATTTCCTCTTCATGCCATGTCCTCTGCTAAGAGCTCCAGTCCTTGTTAGGCTGGGCTTGCAGAGCTGGACTGAGAACTGGCCTGGCAGGAGGGGAGAGGTCCTGTCCCTGCACTGGCCCCAGGGAACCAACAGCAACAAGTCCAAGACTGGAAACAGCACGAAAACAGGTAACAGGAATAAGAATAGCAAATTATTTTGAAGTTTGAAGGAGGAGCTTTGCTGGTGAGGAAGGACAGACTGAAGTTTCCATGGCTGCCAAGTGGTATAATCCTGCCTCCTTGATATGGGGATGATGATCTGCCATCAGTCCTTAGATGCTGAGAATTCCAGGAAAAGCCCAAGATATGCATAACAAATCAAAATGGGAAATTACCAGGGTACAGTAAGGCTTCAAACAGTGCAAAAGGCAAGAGGAGCTCACTATTTTCTGGAGAAAAAGGTACTGACATGCAGTCAAGATCTTGACTAAAGTCATCCATTGTGCCTGTTTGAGATGGAAAACAAAAGATGCCCACACAGAAGTAATAAGAAAGTTTAAATTCTTCAGTAGCAGAGCAGACCCATCAGAGCGAATGCAGGCAGAAGGAAGGAAAAAGACAACACGTGGGGGATGGAAAACTTCCCCCAAGATGCATCAGAGACTAAAACTGAAGTTCAGTCCTTCCAAAACACCAGGAAAACAATCAGGTAATGGTGGTCAGTCCAGAGTAGCAACAATGACATCAACTCTGGGGCAAAGGGAAGGTGGAGAGTCACCCAAATGACAGGAGAGCATCCAGGTGATACATGGCTTTGGGGCAGCCTAAACACATGAGAGCCTGAACGAGTTTATGTACATGGATGGGTTTTGTATGAGGACACAATGTACTGAGACAGGCACCAGGAAAGAAACCATCGGTTGGTTGTGGGTGGGAGAATGGATTCCCTGAGTGCTGAAGGACAAAGCTGATTAACTGCACATGTGGACATAGAACTGACTTATTGTTGAAGAAGTGATGATGATCTATCTTACGTAAGAAATTATTTCATAGTTGAGTTTGCAGGTTTAGTTTTCAGATGAGCAAAGATCAAGGACATCACTGAAGCATTTTTCACACTTGCCAAAATACACAGAGACAACATACAGGAGAAACAGATCAACAGAATTACAGGAAACCAGCCCTGGGTTTCTCCTTTAATTCACTCTCTTCTTTACTTTTTCCTTACACCTGTTTTTCGGTAACACTTAAAAATTACAGAACCTGGAAACGGGAAACAGAAACATCTGCTGACAACGTCAGTGACTTGCCCGCGCTCTGTTCTGGATTATCTGGATTTCTTCCCTCTGAGAGATGAACTCAACAGCAGCCCAAGGGAATCTCTTGTAGAAACTGAGGTGTGTTCCAAGAAGACATTTTAAATGGGTCGAGGGGAAGGTAAGAAAGGAAAAAAAAGAGTAGAAGGAAAAATTGAACACCCAGAAGGTGTGGGTTTCAGAGAAGGCAATCGAGACCTACAGATAAAAGATGCCAATAAGGAAACAGGGAAATTTGACCAAATCTTGTTACTCTAGAGAAAGGTGACATTTCAGATCCACAAAACTATGCAAAGAAGTGATTAAGTTCTCCGGAGTTTTTACAGAAATAAAAAGCAGAGATAGAAACCTTGTAATTAGAGCATATTATCTGTACCTTGTTTTCCAACCCCTGAAAGGATCACAGATGCTGTCAGGGATTGGTTCTGCATTACAAATAAAAAACTTTTGTGGAAGGAATACATCTCTGGTCAGTCAATCAACACAGA
Source organism: Dryoscopus gambensis (assembly GCA_013389985.1). Classification (NCBI taxonomy): domain Eukaryota; kingdom Metazoa; phylum Chordata; class Aves; order Passeriformes; family Malaconotidae; genus Dryoscopus; species Dryoscopus gambensis. Next base: position 110,439 of record WEIT01024221.1, read on the forward strand.
GGAAAGTTTCTGTCATGAGTTGCCAGGCAACCCCCACCAATTAAAGTAACCATCAAAAGCCATATATTTCATGCTGGAATCATTCAGAGCAGAATGCAGTTACAACCTTCCAAGCAAACAAGGAGACAGAGACAAACCACCAGCCAACTATTGATCATACGCCCTCTGATAATCAGAAGCAGGGAGTGGAAGCATTTCCCAGTTCCCTGTCAGTCAGGTATTGATCCCCACCACCTCTCCCTGGACTGAGCCTCCAGCTCTACTACGGCTGCTAAAGCAGCTCTCAGAGAAGAGTGACACTGTACCAAGACACACGCTCCCCCAACCAAAAAAAGCTTTAAGCACATGCATCCTCAAGTATCTGGGATGTCCCCATGGAAGTAAGGCAATCAGATGAGCCACCCCTAAAAAACCACGTTCTCTCCTAGAGCTGAACTAAGTTTAAATTTGTCACAGAATTGAAAACATCTCATGACATAACATCTACAGCATAATCTGTAGAAGGGACCCAGCAATGGACTGCTTTACTTCAAGCCCAGCACATAGATCAGTGCCCTGCTGGGCCAGAGTTACCTGTGACAGCAGACAGCAATACAGAGAAACACAAAATGCCTCCTGAAATGTAAAACTCAACTAAATAAATTTTAAATAAAGGACAGTTTCCTCTGTCTATCCCATTTCAAACATTTCTGATGACCCTTTTCCATCCCATTGTTTTTGTTCTTCTAAAGCCTGGGATACTATCAGACTAACCTCGGATCAAGCTAAAACATTTTTCTAGCAATCAGTACTCAAAGGTACTTGGGCTCTTACACGGGCTGGTATCCAAGTTTGACTTTTAATTAAAATTAAGATTATATTCCTTTGCTGAGACTCAGTCACGGCTCAGAGTCTTGCACAGGGGAGCCCAAACCATGTGAAGCCAGCTGTCATCTCTGCCATCCACTGCCTCTGTCTACAGCGAGCACCTCCCTTTCCTGAGTCCTGCACTGGGGGTTGGCTGGGACTGCTGCTGCTGACAGACCTGAAATAGCTTTATCCGTCTGTCCTGACAGGTGTTAACGGAAGTGTGGGGCTGAGCACAGGTTGTAAATCATCCCAGAGACGCAGAGTGACTCAGGCAGAACTCTGCCCTCCTGCAGCAGCAGCAGGAGTTATCTCAGTGACACGTCTACACCAGCCACAGGCAGCGGCACAGACACCAAATCCCTCCTCGCACCCAACCTCGCGCCTCCGCACAGCGCTCGGCTTTTCCTGGGAATCACATCTCCAAGTATCTGCCCCACACGAAACGGGACCTGCTGCCAGCTCCAGTTACGGCTTGGAAACCACCAAACATCCAGGTGTCCACAGACTGGATCCAGCCGCGGGCCGGAGCAGCGGGGGAGCAGCGATGGCAGGGTGTGAGCTGAGGGGCCGGGGGGAGGCTCCCACAGCGCAGCGCTGAGGCACTGCTCAGCTCGGCCCCTGGGCACCAGGTACCGCCAGTGCCTCTGGCAGATTACAGACCAAAAACCCCAGCGTTTCAGTCTGCTCCAGTCCAACAGCACGCGGTTAGAAAATGGCAGGGAAAAGCGCACAAGGACATGAGCTACCCAGCAGCCTGGCACTGCATGGCCCCTCACAGCAATGCCCATGAGCCCCTCTCCCTTCAGGGCTCCCGCTGGGTTTCCTTGATGCCCAGGAGTTGCACAACGTGGCTGCAGAAGGATGAACAGATACTGGACCTGCAACTATGTGAGGCACCAAAATAAGCACTGACACAAACACCCACATTTGTACCACCACGATTACCAACTCTAACACTGGTGGACACACGCTGTAGAGCTCATAGATTTGACATTGAATTTTGTTTTGTTTTATGTGAAAGTCACATTCACAGACAATTTAATTTCCAGCTACAAAGCAAATACTGGCAGTGTGCAATTTGCATGCAGCAACTCATGCCAAACTTATAAATACACTGTGGGGACAGAACAAATATGAATTGAAAATGAACCTTCCACTGGGAATTTGGGTATTTTAAAAACTCACCAACTGCTGTAAATATACACTGAAGGGACACAGCTTCCTTAAGATGTTCTGTGCCTTACTACCACCAAGAGCAAACAAAGGTTTAGCTTGGGGCAGCAAATATGCAAAAGACCATTTCCAATGTCACAAGGAACTTCTCTGGGACATGAGCAACCTCCTATTAATAGACATCTCTATCCAGTAGCACTGAGTGGCCTCAGACAGAAGTGAAAAGGCAGGTTGTGAACTGTGACCATGAACTGACTCTCTTTTCCCATCAGCTGGGGGCATGGGCTGGTTCAGAAGTGCCCTTCATACCCTCGGGGTGATAATAAAAGAATTCCCACTGTGGTTGTCCCACCTGGGCCTTTGAAACCAGCAGCTCTATCAGCCCTCCCTGGGATCCCCTCCCAGAGACCGGGATGAGCTTGTGAAGGCTGGACAAAGCAGCAGCACTGCCCATCATCACCTAAACTGTGACACATTTACGAGCTGTCCCTCAAAATTAGAAGTGCTGTCTGACCCCTGTGAGTGCTCCGGGCTGGCCAACAGCCACCAGGTGAGAAGCTGCATCCCCTCAGATGCCACAGTTTGCTTTAAGCTTCTGGTTGATCTTGCCATGATTGCCCGAGCCTTAAAACCAGCAGCAAAAGCTCCAATTAAAGACGAATGGCATGCTCAAGCATTTGCCTTCTCATAGGAGAGCAGGACACGTTCCTGGTTTTTATGGTGAAATACATCTCGGCCTTGAGAGCAGAGGCTTCAAACCCTTAGCTCTGCAAACCTCATTCCCTGACCATCTCTTATGCTCGCTGAGTAGCAAATAACAAACTGATACTCATCATTGTAAAGATTAATCTTACTGCAGTTTCTGCCATCACTGCCACCGGATTAAAATTTTCAGCCTGAAAAGACGCTGTGGACGGCATTATGATCCACCAACGGAAGGCGCCTGGTAAGTTACCTTCTTTAATGAGTATCAGAGTCCATTGGTTCCTGCAACTGTTCACCTGCACTTAGATCACACAAGCTATTTGGCATTATAGCAATTATCCCTCAAGAAATCCTGTCATACTCTGAAATACTATCAAGATGATAGTATGGTGAGCTTTTCAGGCAGATATTTTTCAGCTCTTGTCTTCCGTAAGCAAAATCTGCAACTGAACTCCTGCCAAGGCCAAGATTTTATACTTAACAGAAGGGGCAGACTATGTTGTTGCCTGAATTAATACCTGTTACTTAAAATTCAGCAAAGCAAATTTACATATGAGTAATATAACATATTTAAACACATCTAAGTGCTTCAATGAATCAGGGCCTAAAAGAAGTTCTGTTGGTGTCAGGGCTGAGAGAGAATCTGCATTTAAAAATCATCCTAACAAGCTTCAGTTGCTTCCTCTAAGAGATTGTGAACAAAGATCTATACTGAAATACTTGATCTCAGGAAATCAGATCACTTTGGCTTCTACCTTACCTGAAGAGAATTATCTGACCTCTGAAAAAAAGCTATCTGAGGAGCAAGGCTTTTGGCAGAAGGCTGTAGGGGTTTACAGAGACGTTGCAAAAATCTACTGACAGAGCCAGGATCTGAGATGCTGAACTCGCTCAGTTATGGGAGCAAGGCTCAGCCATCCAGAGCCCACCGAACACAGGCAGAAAAGCAGCACGTAAAACAGAATTCACAAAATTCACAGAATGTCTGGGTTCAAAGAGACCTGCAAGATCATCGAGTCCAACCCATGCCCTAACACCTCAACTAGATCATGGCATCGAGTGCTATATCCAGTCTTTCTTTAAACACATCCAGGGGCGGTGATTCTACCACCTCCCCAGGCAGCCCATTCCAGTACTTTATCACCCTTTCTGTAAAAAACTTTTTTCTAATATCCAACCTATACTTCCCTTGGCACAGCCTGGGACTGTGTCCTCTTGTTCTGTCAGCTGCTGCCTGGTGAAAGAGCCCAACCCCTGCCTGGCTGCACCCACCTTTCAGGGAGTTGGAGAGAGCGATGAGGTCACCTCCGAGTCTCCTCTTCTCCAGGCCAAACAACCCCAGCTCCCTCAGTCGTTCCTCACAGGCCTTGTGTTCCAAGCCCCTCCCCAGCCTCGCTGCCCTCCTCTGGACACGCTCGAGCGTCTCCACGTCCTTCCTGAGCTGAGGGGCCCAGAACTGGACACAGCACTCGAGGTGCGGCCTCACCAGTGCCGAGTACAGGGGGAGGATGACCTCCCTGCTCTTGCTGGCCACACTGTTCCTGATACAGGCCAGGACGCCATTGGCCTTTTTGGCCACCTGGGCACACTGCTGGCTCATGTTCAGCCAGCTATCAACCAGTACCCCAGGTCCCTTTCTGCCTGGGCACTGTCCAGCCACACCATTCCCAGCCTATAACGTTGCAGGGGATTATTGTGGCCAAAATGCAGTACTCGGCACTTGGACTTACTGAACTTCAACATGCCCAATACGTCATCTGCTCTTCCTTTCCATTTTAATTCTAATCTCAGGTTACTGGTGAAATCTCCTTTTTTTGAGGAGATCCTGTACAACTGTGAATTAGTGTATTACAGAGTCTTTTCCCCAAAGTTGCCAGAACCTAGGAAGACAATGAAGAGATTTACCATCTGAGCATTTTACCCGAATGTCTACAGGGGACAGAAGTCTCCCATTTATTTACTGTTTACCTGAAATACTTCCTCATCTTTCTGCATTCATGTCCTCAAAGAGGAAACCACTATCACTGCAGGAGACCCCAATAACCCCACTTCCATCCTAATAACTCTACACTGGCAAGGCTGGAGCCCCCACAGAGGTGCCCATGGCTGAGAGTCTATTTTTGGGGTTCCTTTTAATTACAAGCAACACAAACCCCCTAGCAACAGTGCGATAAACAATGGTGGATGGGAAAGGACAGCACTGGGAGCTCCTGGGAGGGCACAGGATGGCCTGTTCTGGCACATGCTGCCCATTTCAACCAGGACACCCGTACAGATGGCACCTGGCACAGAAACTGAAGATAAACTCAAATAAGTGCCTAAGAAAGGGCTCTGACTCAGGCAGAATTTCCACTTCTCTGCATAACTGCACTTGTCTTTGCTGAGTTGAAAACACTCACTGCCAAGTGATGAAATGAGGCCTTGGAGGCTCCATCATTCATTATCACATTTCAGTCTGAGTGGTCTCCAAACCACAACTTTTCCCAAGGGTTTGGAATATTATTTTATTTATTTTTTAATTGTAGCTGGTTAAGTATTGAACCCTTATCTAAATCAGATGTCTTCAGGTGCAGAATTATTGTTCTTTGGTTATTGCCTTTTATTTTCTACAACCATTGTATTGAAAGTAAAACTGAAAACTGCTGGAGGTGAGCTCAGTTCATTCTTGTTATTTGGGGGGAAAAAAGACAGACTAAAAAAGACAGGCAATCTCACGCTCTTACTCTCACATTCCTGAGTTACACTGTGATGGCATGGCCAGGTTTTGGTGCTGGGGTGGCTTCTGTGAGAAGCTGCCAGAAGCTTCCCCTGTGTCCAGCAGAGCCAATTCCAGCCGGCTCCAGGACAGACCCAGCCCTGGCCAAGGCTGGGCCCAGCAGGGACAGCGGCAGCACCTCTGGGGAACATTTAGGAAGGGGGAGGAAATCCCCGTGGAACTGCAGCTGGGCCACAGGAGAGAGAATCTGTGAGAGGAGCAGCTCTGCCAACCCCCGGGGCACGGCAGGGCAGGAGGGGCAGGAGCTGCTCCCGGCGCTGGAGCTGAGCTTCCCCCGAGCCCGGGCTGAGCCCAGGCAGAGGCAGCTGTGCCCTGCAGCCCCTGGGGCCGGGATGGATCAGAGATCCCCCGGCAGCCCCTGCAGGGCCCCACACTGGAGCAGGGGGGGCCTGAAGGAGCCTGTGACCGCGGGGAACTCCTCGCTGCAGCTAGGTATTGCTGAAGCAAATATCTATCAAAGTACTTTCTCACGCTCTGGTGAAGTGGCTGGTCGTCCTGCAATCACTCGGTTTCATCCAAAACATCTGGTGAATAAAAACCAGCTGAATTTTGGCACTCTAGTTGGATTCTACTCCTGCCTCAAGTGCTTAGTGCTGCCTGCAAACACAGACAATCCACTGTAATCAATACTCTTATCAATGTATTTATGAGTGCCCAATTTGGAACAAGGAGTTTGTGACCAGGAGTGGCCATGGCTCCAACTGAAGTCAATAAAGTCAAACTGAATACAATAAATTAACCAGCATTTTTCATTTCATATTTAAAATAGAGACAATTAGGTTCCATTTCCTACTTACAAAAGCAGGCTCGTAATCCCCTTAACTGCATTGTTGAGAAAGTTGTTATAGGGATAAGCTTCACAAAAAAACCTGCTTGGTTATTAATTCCCACTGCAGAGAGGGGGGGCAGCAAGTAAGCCTGAAGCAACCCACTGAACAGTGGAGGAAAAAAATACTATATAATTCTTCATTAATTAGGACTGTCCAGCCTACACACGGTAGAAATTAAAAATAACAGTAATATGTAGTCATGCAGCATAATGCATATGCACATAGGAGCCACTGTGAGAGAGCTCAGGAACCTCCTTTNGAGCACAGCCCCCATTCCCCGTCCCCCTGCACCACTCGGGGGAGGAGATGGAGAAAGCTGGGAGTAAAGTCATGCCCAGGAAGCAAGGAGGGGTGAGGAGAAGGTGTTTTAAGGGTTAGTTTTTACTTCTCATTATCCAGCTCTGATTTGGTTAACAGATTTTTTGTTTTGCTGTGTCAGTAACTGGTGAGGGATCTCTCCCTGCCCTTATCCCGACCCATGAGCCTTCCTTACATTTCCTCTCCCCACTCAGCGGAGGAGGGCAAGGATGGAGTGGCTTTGGTGGACACCTGGTGTCCAGCCAGGGCCAACCACCACATAAATATGCACAGGAACTACTGCACAGACACCAGTTTAGGCAGAGAGAACCAATGGACTTCTCCACTCTCCTGTCAAAGGCTCAGAAGGAGCACCAGTGTGTGTGTTGTGACCCTTGCCTAACAAAGATCATTAATGATCACCCAATTACCTAAAGCTTGGCTCAACTTAAAACATTCTCCAAAGGGACATTTGGTCTTAATTTGAAAACAAAGAAGAATAGAGAATCTGCCACTTTGCTTGCTATTTTGTTCCAGCAGTTAATCATCCTCATTGTAGAAAAACTGTCTTTGATTTCCTATTTGAGTTGTGTAATTTCAGCCTCCAGGAAAGATCTCTCGTGTTTGTTTCTAGTACATATGAGGCCACTTTCTAATGCTGTTTTATGGTTCAAGTCCTTACAAGCTCCAGCCACATGTCCCTCCCATAATTTCAGATACCCAAAATACACTGGGTGCTTGTGATTAGCTTTTCTCCAGCCTTTAATCATATTCTGAAGTTCTTCTAGACCCTCTCTAGTTACTCGCATCCACCTAAAGGTGGGCACCAAACCTACAGCTCAGGATTCTCACATGGCAGCATTGTCACGAAATGAACTCCCTGTTCATAAACTGCAGTAGTGTAAGAAGTTTCCATTTGGTTGCTTGTCCAAGAGCTCCTGTAAAGCCTTTTCAGCACCATTCTCAAGGGTGCAGCTCCCACAGACAGGACCTGCATGCCTTGGTCCCAAAGTCTGGATCTACTGGCACTGTACTGAACCACTCTGGGTTTTCCATGGCTTGCACAGCCCAGAATACAGTGAGAAACAGAAGAGTTAATGCAACATTCTCTTCCCAGCTATGCCCATGCTGATCCTATTTCAGAGCTGAGCTGAGAGGAAAAGCTCTGCTTTGGACTCACCCTTGAACGCAGCTGAACCGACGCTTTGATCAGGTGTTTCACCTGCCCCCAGGCACTGCTGCCACAGCAGCAGCACAGCCCCTGTCCAGTGCCTCAGGAAGTGCCCAAACACTCCCCTTCCAACGGGCTTGTACCAGAGGTTGCAGACAGAAGGAAATCCAAGCCCTTCTCACTTGTGAACCGTCCTGGTGGATGACAGCTGGGCCCTCCAGCCCAGCTGGAGAGCAGCCTAGTGAGAGGCTCAGAAGACAACCTGGACATCTCCCTGTGCATGTGGTGGCTCATGGGAAGCTGCTGGAATCACCAAATTCCAGGGCACTGTGGGGTGGGGCAAACGATGCTCCAAGTGGACACTGCCCCATGGTAGGTGGACACTGGTCACACACACCTCTCCAGAACAGTCAGAAAAGCTTGTTGCATGTTTAAATAAGTGAGTTCGTATTTTGCTGTTAAAACACACTTCTTGTCCCTTACACATTTTTCTGAGGAACAGTGACCTGCATACAGAACCCCATGGCAGCAAACATGCAGCCTGAGTACTTAAAAACAACATTTCTGCCCCAGAGAGGAAGCTGGAATTCACCCACGCAATTAGGTTAGGTTAAGGTTGTGGACAGGCATTATTGATATCCTATTTTGTAATCCTTTGCTAAGCAGGATGCTGTTCACTTTGGGAGCCAACAAAACAGCTACTCACTGACTGTCAGACCTGAGCAAAGTCAGGAGCAATCCCTGAAGGTTTGAGATGAGTTCAGCCCTGCATCTGGTAATGGTCCAGAGTCATTTAGAAAGGTCACTAAATTCTACATTCAGGCTGAAGGTTTCTTTAAACCAATATTTATCAGTACAAATCTCAGGAGAAAAGTCAACACTTCTCCTGTCAGAAGTGAACTTTACAATGTTCTTTTGATTATCAACTTACTTGGTTCTATGCCAAAAATATTTTACTCTTTTTATAGTCCTTAATTAATCCTTTTTATAAACAATCTGTGCTCAGCACATTTGGCTTAGACTAAATCTTTTGCTGTGTATATGTATCATAACAAGATCTTCAATATCCAGGTAAATATTGTCATATATAAGGAACCTCACTAGATGTGTACATAAAACAAGAAAAATCACCTGACTCCTGAAAATTGAGCTCTCACACTTCCCTTGAGCTTGGTGGGAATTTGTGAGCTCTCAGAAGTTACAGACAAGACACTGAGGAAGTCACCAACTTAAGTTCATAATGCCTGACTTAAGGCACACTTCTGAAACTGCTGCCCTGAGTTTTCCATTTCCCCTGGCAAAGCCAGGACTTCCCCAAATCACACACAGAAACATCTCTTTCAGATTAAAAGGGAAACCTAAAAAGGTCCTGAGAACAGCAAGGAGGAAACCGTGATTTATTGTCTACTTTTCCCCTACAAAAATAAAATGTTGTAATAGCGTAAGACATTTCAACACACAGTTTCTATTTGTTCTTGTCACATTCAACCATAAGAGAACAATTTTTGAGGACCGTGCATACACAGAAATGACAAATACATATGCCTGACTAGACTTGCATTTGCAAATAGAAGGTGACAAAAATATGCTTTTCGCTGCACAAATTTTACCACTTTTTTCTATAAAAATGATACACGCACATTACAGTTCTATAAACACAAGTGATTTAAAGCATACAGTGCTCCTAACAACCAGGTTGAAGCCATTTTGTAAACGCAGCCCTTCAAACAACCAAACACTACTTTTCTGGGCTGCTGCTTAGGAAAACACCATTGAACACTTACAGATGGCAAAATAAAAACCAACTTTTGAAGCTGGAGCCTTGCGTGGGAATTTTGCCTGGGGAAGCAGGCAAGATGAGGTCTCACGCTGTACACTGGTTGCTAAAGGAATATATATTACAAAAGGAAGCCACATAACAAGGGCACGGCAGATCTGACTTACCACAAGAGCAGCACGTGAAGCAGTTGGTATGATAGAGGTTACCCATTGCTTGGCAAGCCTGGCTCGCTCCATACACACCTTTTCCACATTTTATACAAATACCTACAAAGCAGAAAGAGAATCAAAGTTAAAATCCTCCATAGCTCCTAAAAACAGCTCCAGGCTGTTGATTCACAATACTCATGATACCCCCCCATCAGGCCCTAAATCAATGAGCTCCTCATCCTGAATAGATTCAAGTACCCAAGAGAGCAGCAGGCGGCTGCAGTGAAACAAATGCATGGAAATTAACCCAAAATTCAGGGGGGCCAAGCCTCTGCTGGTGTTTCAATGCAGGGAGACTGAGGCTGCCTACAGACAGAAACCCAGAGGAGGCAGGTGCAACCAGAAAGGACAGAGAAATCTACACACTCCCTGCAAACAACTCCGTCAGCCCAAGAAATAATTTAGTGAGACCTTCACAACTAAGTGCTCCATCACATGACATTCAACAACCACTGATAAAACAATTCAGTCCAAACCCAAAAGGCTTCTCCTTGGCCCTCTCCACAAATGCAGCATCAAGCGTGTTTGTCCGCAGTGAAAGCCACTGGAAAATGGATCTGTCAGTCACATTTGGTAATTGTTTAATTCCCTGTGAACAGAGGATGTAACCTCATAAACACAACCTGGCACCTTACCACGCTGAACAGCAAAGCCTCTGCCTTCCTTATGGTCTCAGGGCAGAAATTCTGGCTCACAGTTCTGCCTCAGTGGGGTCAGAAATTCAGCTTCACTGCCCAGGCCTGCTCCTGGTGATGCCAGGGATGACTCGCACGGAGTCCTCAGGAGACCAAAGCACCAGGAGCCAACAAGTCAGTGGTTAGCTCTACACACGGAAGACTCACAGGGAAAGTCAGGATTTCAGTAAGCTCTACAAAGAGGGGTTTTGGGGATAGTTTGGGTTTTGGGAGTATTTAAACCTATTTCCTCAAAGTTTTAAGAGTTGTTTGCCTCTGCGTTTATTTCTACCGATGCATAACCTGTCTAAGTTCAAACCAAGAAAGGGAGGTAATTCAAGGATCACTTTGGTTCTGTATCCCAATGAAAAAGAAATTAAACTCTGGGGAATCCATGTCCATCTGCCACAAAACTGGGACTACTGATTTTTAAGTTTTTCTGAGATGTCCATAGGTCTCTATTCAATTCTAGCAGGACAGTCATCAAGGCTGGTGATATTTTTTAAATACTATAGTAGAAAATAAAAATGGAGATTTTTTGCTTCAAACAGCTCTAAAGAAACTGCTGTGTTCCATGTGTTGTTTGAGGATCTATTTCTGCAAGTGCATGCACAAGCTTGGCATTAATCACTGGCACCAACAAAACTAATACACCTAAGAACCTAGGAACTAGACAACTACAAAACCGGGCTTTTATCTTCCAGAATTCTTCCTTGCTGTGCTGTGAACATTCTGTGTGAGTACATGGAAAATAAAAATGCAAGTTCTTTGGGGAAGATCAGCACATTTTGAACAGGTGTCCCTCTCGTGCCCTGGGAGGCATCCCTCCATGAACTTCCCCAGTGTGAGAGCTTCCACGGGCAGCAGTCCTTCAGGAGCTGCTCCAGCCCCATCCCTTCCCATGGGCTGCAGTCAGTCCTTCAGGAGCTGCTCCAGCCTGGGTCCCCTGTGGGGTCACAGGTCCTGCCAGGAGCTGCTGCAGCGAGGAGTTCCCCGGGGTCACAGGCTCCTTCAGGCCCCCCCTGCTCCAGTGTGGGGCCCTGCAGGGGCTGCCGGGGGATCTCTGATCCATCCTGGCCCCAGGGGCTGCAGGGCACAGCTGCCTCTGCCTGGGCTCAGCCCGGGCTCGGGGGAAGCTCAGCTCCAGCGCCGGGAGCAGCTCCTGCCCCTCCTGCCCTGCCGTGCCCCGGGGGTTGGCAGAGCTGCTCCTCTCACAGATTCTCTCTCCTGTGGCCCAGCTGCAGTTCCACGGGGATTTCCTCCCCCTTCCTAAATGTTCCCCAGAGGTGCTGCCGCTGTCCCTGCTGGGCCCAGCCTTGGCCAGGGCTGGGTCTGTCCTGGAGCCGGCTGGAATTGGCTCTGCTGGACACAGGGGAAGCTTCTGGCAGCTTCTCACAGAAGCCCCCCCACCACCAAAACCTGGCCATGCCAGCCCAGTACAAGACCCTTTCTAGAACCGAACTGCTTCTGTTCAGAGAAGTATTAACACACCATCAGTATGAGTTGAGGAGTGTGATCAGATTAACTGGGATACTGACGAGTTTAAAAAAAATACTTTTCCTATAGTACGAATTCCAATACTGAAATGGAAAGACCATTCATTAAATCATGGGTTTTATTGGTGTTTATTCCTTTAACTCTCCCATTTCATGATATGAAGGGAGAGCAGCCTTTCATTCAGCCAGCTCAACAACCTGGCACAATGTTGTTTTTAGACCATTTGTCAAATGAAATGATAACTATAAAACACAAAACATCTATTAAGATTTTTTAAAATCTTAAACCTGATTTCAGAAATTTAGGGAAGAAAAACCTGCAACTTTAAGATTAATAGCTACCCAAGCTAAACCTGTAAGACAAAATAGATGCCATCCAGATCCATCAGTTTATTGCAAACGTTTCAGAAATGCCAGTCCTTGGGCGGACTCAGCCCCGACACAAGAAATGGAAATTTCAAAACATTTGTTGCCTTGAGGCTGCCAAATCTATTCATTTATTTGTAGCCAAATGTTATGGAAAATATCTGCTATTTGCCATGAGTTAAAGGTTAACTGATCAAAGATGGCTATTGATTACTGTGGACACTGTGACTGGAAAAGGTGTCCTGTGAGCCAGCAGCTGCAGGAATTCCTCACTCCCAGCAGCAGCACCGAGGAACCCGCTCGCTGTCCCACCACACCCCAGGGGCTCTGCAGGGACCCTGGGCAGGAGGGTCTGCAGAAAACTGCAGAGATCAGGGCGGGCACACCTGGAACAAGCCGATGGCACTTCAGCATCAGGCCCTGATCCGACATCTCGGTTCACTCTTGGCCCTGGGGACAGGGGAAGCCTGTTCAGGGCCCCCCAGCTCCCTGGGCACTCCTTGCCCACCTTTCCATGCCAACACTGGCAGCTACTGATGATCTGGCTGGCTGGGAGGTTATGCTGACAGAACTACATTTTCCCATCTACATTTAATGCTATTCAAAGCAGAGCAGGTATCCGCAGTCTGTAACTGGCAATTCTGTCTCTGAGCTCTTGCGCACAAATCTGCTACAGTCCAAACTGCTTTGATAGATGAAAGTTATTACCTCATTTCATTGCCATTGCTGCACTGAACCATCAGAAGCAAAAGAAGGATTTACGGTGGATGTTAAACATGCATTGGCCTCTCCAAGCAAGTGATTTGTTAGGAGCAGCTGTCAGTTTGTTAACTTGTTTTCTCCAAGAGAGTAGTCATTAACTCCAGGAATGAATGACCACAGAGATGATTAGCATACTAAAAAAGCGTATGTAAAATTCCAAAAGTGTATTTTGGAAAATATATATGCAGCTGCAGCGTGAGTTTAGTGTGAGCTCATAACTGCCTAGGAAAAGCCCTGATTACATGGCTGCTCAGGTCTGCTTTTCCACCAGTCACAGCCCAGACTGCACACTGCAAGCTTGTGAAGTCCTGACATAACAGCTACATCACTTTTTCCTCCTCCCAGATTTAATTCCAAGGCTTGTTAAACTGCCTATGAAGAATGTTCTGTTGCAGAGCAAGCATGTCTCATTTCTGACACTTCCCTTGACAAGACTTCAGATCAACTCCTGCCTTTATACGATTCCTTGCCCCTCCTGACACCTTGATTCCGGGCAGTCAGTTATGTCCCAGCTCTTTAACGCCTCACCTGCTATGTTTCTACCCAGGTCATCAGCTCTCCTACAGGTCTACTGTCTCTACCCAGAAAAAGACATTACAGATGTTGAATATACTCAAAGTTGCCATGCAGGTTGGTTGAGCCAGAAGCAGTGTCACAGCAGTCCTTGACTGGGGTGGAGAGATGTTCACATCCTCACAGAGTGTTTAACCAAATGGGAGAGTAGAGACTGAACAAACACTCTGTGCATCATCGCAAAAGACCACCAACAAAAGTGGTACTAGAAAGAGGAGCTCCCAGAGACTCCTTGCTGGACTCCAGCACACGACCAGTGCTCCTCACACCTTTAACCAGCCCACTTCACTGAGCTCGACCACGTCAACGAGAGCATCGTCTCTGGACACAAGCCAGGCAAGCCTCCAGCACTGGATGGCAACAGAGCTGTCAGAGGCACGATGCTCTCTGGGTAACACACACCAGCAAACACGAGTATCGGCACCAGCAGAAGATCAGACAGGTATTTGCTGATGTGCTCAGTGACTTTGCTCAAGACTTGAGACTTGCTAATTATACTTAGCAAAGGTATCAGCAACAACCTAGAGAAGATATTGAAAGTATACAATTTTTCAGCCTGCTTGTACTTGTAACAGTTCCCTGTAGTAGCCCGTGCATTACAAGAATTTCAGTTTGGGACCTGTACATCAAATCCGGAAATGCTCTTTTGGCCATGCCAGTACAGGCTGCTACTTCATACAGACTTCAACAGGCAGCCAGAATTAGGAAAAGGACTCTTAAATGCAGTGCATATCATAGCAGACATTTAACCACCTTTCGGGCAAGCTTTGTCCTCAGACACACGTTGAATTCAGCCTGTGCCTAAAGCCGTCCTTTTGTAACCTAAGGCAAAGGTTTAGCCCAAATGCAAGAAAAATGGTACCATGTGGCTTCTCAACTCCAGCAGGCAGCAGCTGTGAGAGCTGGGAGAATCCAGCTACCACAGACAGAGCACCACAGCTCAGCAATGAGCTGCAGCTTTACTGTCTTACAGCCACACCGTATCTCCAGGATAGCTGCTACACGCTGCCTACAGTAGAGAACAACCAAGCCCTGTCATCGAGAGTTATGGTAAAGCTAAAATTAACAACTAACACATGGCACAGATGACTCCCTCCCTGCCACTGCAGTTCTGGGAAAAGGGCGGATGAACATCACGCTGGGCCACTGCAAAATCCCCTTTTCTTCTCTCAGACAGGAAAAGACCATCTCTACATAAGCCCCAAACAAGATCTTCCCCACCTGCAGCCTTTCCGTGGCACAGGGGCAGGGAAATGGAAACCTACTGCCATGGAACAGGGAGAACGAACGAGGACGGAAGCCTTAGCTCCAAACAAGAAGCCAAACTGCAGCAAGAGGTGCAAGAGCAAAGGGCTGAGGAGGGGCTGTGTGAGACGCCTGCAGGTGCCCCTGGCCAGGGAAGGTGCTCCCACACTGCCTGCAGCCACTGATCTCACACAGGGCGTTGCTACCACCTGTGAAATGTGTTCTGCTAAGAAGCCAGGTAAACAGCAAAGCCCCAGAGCTGCTCTGAGCCCAGGCAGTTGTGCCACTGCTGCTGCAGTACCTGCTGAGCTCCCAGCAGCTCCTGTGCACGTCCTGGGCTGTGGCAGCTTGGATCGGAGAGGTGACTTCAGGGCAGAAAAATGCTCCTTTCCTTCCAACAACCACAGGAGGAGGGATCTTCCAATGCACACGTCATCCCTCAGTCAGGCACAGAGAGAAGACATGAGGCACCTGCACAGGGCAGAGCCAGGCAGGGCAGCCCGGGGAACCCTCCCAGCACTCACCACCATGGGTAGCTCTCACTGCAGGGCTTTCATCTGTTTACCTGGCAGATACCTTGCAAATATACCAAGGATTCGATATCTAACACGAAACGACATCTAGTACATACAAGTTATAAATAAATACAACCTGGACACGATCAGCAGCAACATCCTGTGATAGGAATCATGGAGGGACTGCCTGGTTAAGCTACCAGCGCTGCCTCTGCCCCAGGAAAGACACCACGACTTGAATTAAGGTTGAAAATGACAGGCTAAGAAAAGTGAGAAAAGCTCAAGTAAATGTTTTAGGCTCCCCTGCCAAGCCCCAGCCCATACACACCTGGCACGCCAACACCCAAGAGCCGGGAGGGAGCTGACTCCATCTGGCAACACAACTGCAGCTCCAGGCTGGAATCCCCATGTGCTCCCTGCACTGACTGTGCTGCAGTACACTAAACTGGAGGAACATGGGCCACAACACCCAACACAAATCACAGCTTAAGCAAAGCAAGGCAAGAAGCAACCTGTGGACCGGGAAACTTCTTGTTGTCCCTGTCAAACCTTGTTGAGATTCCCCCGACCTTGCTTCCCTCCTCAAGGAATAAACAATAAACTGTTTAGGCCCTTGAGATATGCATCTGCTGACTTAAAAAGATCTCCATCACTTCAGTGCCTGCTTGCCACAGGAGGCTTTACTCAATTAACACACAGGAGGGATGAGTGTGTAGAACTTAGAAAAATCAAGATGCGAGATTAATTTATGTTTGGTTACAAATGCAGCAAAGTTCACATTCACTGGAAGTTTTGCAGAAGCAAAGCTCTAGGTTCTGGAATGACTTTCGTTACCCCCACTCTGCCTGTTGCTTAACGAGGCTTGCGTAGGACAAAGCTGCTGGGAGAGGTCATGACCACAAAGGAAGGCACTGGGACCAGTTCCAGGAGCGACAGTGCTGAGCAGAGCACAGGAGCCAAGCTCTACCTGCCTGAGGGAGCGGCGCTGCCAGCAGGACTCAGCCTATTCCTGCTTGCTCTGAAAGCAGTCATAAATGCTGTCTGTTCTGCTTTGTCCTCAACCTTTTGGAGTTTTTCAAGTGTAGGGTGAGGTGATGGACAAGTGTTTGGGAACACAGAAGGCCACAGAAACAATTCACAAATGCCACCCTCCCCATCTCCCTGTTTAGCAGCTCTGAGACCAGGGCATGTCTGTGCTGGTGAATTAAACCAGCTGCAGGCCAGCACTGCAGAGTGGAGATGCCACGGGAACCAGTATCAGCTCTGATTAGCAGCTGCTGGAAACTGGAAGGCTTTTGTTACTGCCCAAGTAGATCCACCCCGTCGCACAGTGAAAGCCCGAAGCCAGCACAGCAAATGCTTATTGCTTCATACAGTATGTGAGATTACTGCTCTGAAGCATGAAATTACTGACACTATCTGCAGGATCCATCCTGCCCCGGCCGGGCGCCGCTGCAGAGCTGCCCTTTGTGCGGAGCCTCCCGACAGAACAAGGCCGAGCACGGCCCCATTGTTCCTGCGCTGTTCCAGTTACACTGACTCTCGCTTTACAAATATTCATTCAGTTCCCTGTGTCTTGATCTAGTGCATGGCAGTTCCAGGGTCATTTATACTTCTTATTTGGCATTTATAGAAAAATCTTTTGCCACTGAGGCACTGAAGTGGAAGACACAGGAGTTCTCGTGGCTGCCCCATGGGCTGTGCCACGGTGGGTTGCTTTGTCTGGGATTCAGAGCTCAGCTGACTGCTCAAGGCTCATGCTCACATTGACAACCACAGCACAAGGGGACTTGCAAATAACTTTAGCAACCAAAGTATTACTCAAAAATAAAAACAGTGAAAAAAATCCTGTTTCTAAAAGTACCTTGTGATGACTGGGATTGTCAAAGCCAGGAGACCCATACAGCTGGGGTGGTAAAGGAGAGCACCACGGGGAATTAATAACTTGGAGGGAACAGTCTGTAAATCACATTCCCTGTCCTCCTGCCCCTCCACTGCTGAATACCTGAGTGTCTCATTGTGTACATGAGCCCTCTTAAAGCCCAAAGGGACCAGGTCAACAAGGCCCTTCAGCTCAAACCACACTTACTCTGCCTGGAGCACAGTGAGCGCAATCACATTTATAACTCAGCCAGCTGAGGAGTGTTGAATTTCTATCAGAGTGTAGCCGCAATCAGGGGAGGACAGGCTAGGGCCAAAAACCAGAGCTTGTACAATTGCTGGCAGAAGAGGACACAGCACCACAGCCAGAGTCTCGGGAGAGCCCAGCACACACACAGGTAGGGCCCAGAGCCAGCAGAACTGAGCGATGCTCCTGCAGCTCCTGGTTTCAGTGCAGACAGATCAAGTACCAACAGCTGAAGCTCCACAGTGCTCCTGGGCAAATGCCCCCTTGGGAAGCTGGTGTGAAGCACTGGGGGCCTTCAGCCCAGCTCTGAACTCAAACTGACTGAGGAAGAGGGCAGACCTTCACACTGCACATCCCAATATAATGGGCAACAGAAGAAGTGGCAGTTCACAGAGGGTGATAGAGGAGATTTTCCAAAAAAATTTACTTGGTTTTTAATTAGCATGGATACTGCAATTTATACCAGTTGCTGGTTATACCAACTGGAGAGCACCTGAGCTGTGGGGCAAGATGTTTGCCCATGTCATTACTTCAGACTTTGGCACAATGCAGGTCAAACAGTAGACCTTTTATGTTTTATTTAAGCTTTCATTAAGTTTTATTTTCCAGTGACAGGTTTACAGACATTGAGACAGTTTTATTACAGCAAATAAACAATGAACTGAATATTTAAAGCTCATATTGCCATTATCTTCCCTTTCTGCTGATGCCACACATTAATAAGAGTATATTTATCTACACATTGCAGATTTTTTCTATATAAGTGACAGCGTTCACAGTACTGAACCAGTCAGAAAACCTACTGTACCAGCTCCCTTTTCCAGTTTCGAAGTTCTTAGTTACCTTTAGTTTCTGTCTTGGCTCTTTTCTACAGTAAATGTGAGTCACTGACACCTCTGTGGTCTTCAGAGAGAAAACCTTCTGAGATGACATGGAAAAGACAGTTTTATTTAAATACTTCAGCTTACAAAAATCTGTGCAACCAGGTAACAACAGTGATACTGAAAGCACGAACAATGCAGCCCAAATACCCTGAACTCCACAGCATGTCAGAGCTGCAAACAAGAGCTGCACAGACGTCAGGTTGGAGAGACTTTTCATTACATTCTCCTGACATCGCACGTATGAGTCATCACTCTAATATATGGCAGAAAAAGGTCATATATTACAGCTGCCTTCCTTGACATATTTAAAATGGGTTCATGATTAAACAAGGAGACTAGTCTAAAAGTTTCCAGGTGCACTTTCCTATTTTCTTAGATAACGGTCTATTTCCAGCACGAGCATGACAGTCTGGAAAAGGCATGGAATTACGTAACCACATTTGGTTACAAACTCAGCAGCTCCTTCCACAAGCAGCTCCCAGCCCTACCCGGACACCACAGCCCCACAGTTCCAGCACCCACCCACCAAAGGTACTGATACCTCTCCATAGTGCTCACCTACCCCAGGAGGTTCTTTAGTATTCCCAGAAGCATAAATAGGTTTGCTTAAACACAAACAGCCATACAGGCAGGTATTATACCAAGCTATTATTTAGAAAGACTGAACTATTCACTTAGGAAAAGCTGGAAGTGACTTAAAAATCTCTGTCACCTCAACCCTCTGAACAAGGTTTTTTTCAGTCACTTCAAGTCCAGTGACTCAAGGATGCTTTGAGAACATCAGGAGGAAGAATGTACCTTCCTGTAAGGTACAGGAACAACCATTTCAGAAAGTAATTTGCCATAGGTTTCTCCCACCTTTAGTCATGAAGGACTTTAGTTCTGAAGCACTAGCAAGCCTCAGCTTCCCCACCTTGGCGACAGTGAAAAGCTGCTCCTCTGCAGCTGTAAGGCTTGGCCCAGGGAGGTTCTCAGTGCAAACAGCCACACTCCACTCACACAGGAAGATGCTCAGACTGTAAGAAAAGCCTGCCCTGATCTAGCAAGTTGAAAACCCTTGGGACAGCTGGCCAAATACAGCTCGAACGACATGTAAACAGGATATTCTAATTTTGCCTCCCCTACCTTCTGGAAACAGCAGCACTAAATGCTGTAGATGTAGGCTCATTTCCTGCCTCTGAATTCAACTGGGGGGGAAAAGTAAAAGTTAGAAAATCAACATGCTGCCCAAGTGTTCAGCTGCTCTCCAGGGCAGACCTAAGATGGGCAAGGGGTTGCTCCCGGCTTTTGTCAGACTCCTGTCTACAATGATTCCTGCAAGAACCATGAGAGGATCTGAGCTCTGTTCTCACCTTCAGGGACTTGCTCCCCCCAGCAGCACCCAGAGCTGCAGGAGTGGACAGGTCTCACTCTGACCGACACTGAACCTTCCACTGACATGGGCAGCAGCACAGGAGGCCATGTTCCAACACCCGAATAAATCCAGCTTTACAGCTCTTAGTACCATATAAAAGGATGCCACACAGTGAAGTACTGACAGTTAACTTGATGTTGGTGGTATTTCTGCTAGGTCAGGTATCTTCTGTCTGTTTGACTTTTCGCTGGATCTGGTATTGTCAGTCCTGGATCAGGCAACAGTCTGCTCTCCAGCAGCTGGAATGAACTCCAGGGTATGTGGGCTGTCTGGCTAATTCAACACAAATGTGAACACACACTTGATCTACATCCAAATAGTATCAATGAATGATCCAGAAAGGCACAAATATTACACTCAGGACCATCCCTCTTCCCCTACTTTGACCCAGACTGTCATCTTGACACAAAACGGGAGCAAAGTGGGTATTAAAGGGCAGAAACTGGAGAAAAAACCCCAAAAACCATAGTGCTAGTTCTCTCCAATGAAAAAAGTGTGAAATGGGCATGGTCACAGCACCCAACCAAGAATCCCATGTTGGCTCTGCTTATGCCCTCAGTTACGAGCTCTCCAAGACAGTGACAAACTACCAGCCAGAGCTGGCAGGCTGTGGCTAAAAGCACACTTCTTTTTTTGCCACTCACCTTTGCTGTTCTCGCAGACGGAGCAGTGACACAAGCGCCTGGCTGCTCTGCAAAGCCGAGGGAACAACGTCCCTGAACTGACTTAGCTCGGAAAGGACCTGGCACAGAAGGCAACCCCCACCTGGAACAGGGTTTTGGCATCACCAGCTCTTTTCACAACCTGCCCACTACACCTGCAGCACAGCCTCGGCCCACAACCCCCAGAGAAACCTGCAGCCACTCAGCTGCAGTGCTAAGTGTCCTGGAAGAGCACTTGGCACTGAGATGCAAACAGGGAAATACCCTTGGGCTCAATGGCTCCTGTCAAAGAGCAATTTGCTTGAGGGGGAAAGCATTTATCTTTGCTAGCGATCCCTGTGCACAGTGCTGGCACTGGTGCCCACCGAGTTTTGTCTTCATGAAATAGCTGCCACCCAGCACTGCAACACCCAACCACACACCAGAGGGGCTGGTCCCCAGAACTACACTGGGTGCCTTCTCCATGCTCACCCCTCTCATCATCTCCATGTCAAAACAGCAAGGCATCCTCTTTTTAGGATGATTTTTGGAAGATGGACTCTGTTTCTTATGAGCTGGATGCCAGACTCAAGTCAAAGTGAGGAACAAGACATGAGATGCTCTTCTCTCCCACTCCTGACACCTCACCACCCAAACATCTCTTATTTAGTGAGTAACTCATCAGCTCCACCACCCACAGTCATGAGACAGCAAAGGGGTTGTGGCTAAATTCCTAGCAACTCTTACAAAAATACAACTAAAGCACAGTTGAAGAGCAAACTCCCTTGGTATAATTACTCTTTAAAAATCTTTCTAGAAACAGCAAAAAACACCTCCACAAGAACTGCATAACTAGGGAAAGAGTGAGCAGATATAAAAGGGTTAGGAAGGTAATTTTTCACTTTGTTAGTTACAGTAAACATCTCCAAACAAATCTGATCTTATGAATTTCATCAGCCAAACTTCCCTTCTCCATTTTGAAAGGTTACACGAAGTGGTGAAATGTTAGTTAATTTATGTGTTAGAGGACTGGCTAAAAAATAACAGAAACCAGTAATCTTTTCGTAATTATAAGTCAACACTTAATTGACATGAGACGCCTCTATTCACAGCCACTAAAAGGAGCATTCATTCCTCTTTACATCATCCCTTTACCGTTATGTCCTGATGCAATTTTCAACAGCAGGTGAAACCACTAAAAATTGGAACAGTGTGAGAAATTTTCCTCTATCTGGTTTTAATTAAAACACTCAGCAAAACAGAGAAGTGATAAAGAGAGGCAACCCTTTCCACCTCAACTGCTGCCTGTGCACCTTTCCTTGGAGAGCCCAGTGGAAACCTCATGTGCAATGTCAGTGGTATTTTCCCTACTGCTAAAGCAGTGGTTCAGATTAGGATCACGGCAAAAGCAATAAAAGATAATTCACAGCTGATTATGAACTATGTGGTAGTTGTTTGGTGCCCTTCTAGGTTTCAGGAGATCCACCTGAGAAGTGGGCACCAGAGGAGCTGCCTTTGGGAAGCCTGGATGAGACCCGAGCTCCCCACAGGCTCCCAGCACACAGAGGGACCCTCCATCCGGGCACTGGGTGGGAGCTGGAGTGTCTCCCACCCAGGAGACCCACACCAGAAGATGACACACTCCACTCCCAGCCCCTGGTTCAGACACAGCTTGTGTGGGCAAACTGCCCAGACACTGAGGCTGGACCAGGCATGTGGGCACCAAGGACACACGTCCAGCTTCAGCGTCCCCATGATCCAGGATGGTCAGCCTGAACTGCAGCTCAAGTTGCTGTTGGTTTCCTTTGCCAAATGCACATGCTGACGTTGGGGTTCCCCCCCACCGTTTCCCCTGGGGTGAGGGGCCCTGGGGTGGACGCATGGTCTGGTCATGGGCTTTCCCTTGCCCCCTGGTCACATGGACCCAAGGTCTGTGTCCCTATTGGTCTTTTATGTTCCCCCTGCCCCAGGAACTTCGGGTGCTCCCATGACTCTGGGGTCAGTCTGTGTGCTAACTGCCAGCCATGCGGCTGGGCAATAAAACATCTCTCTGAAACATCAAGAAAAAGAGCATTCCCTGATTCTTTCCACGGGCCCTGCTGTCTTTGGGAAGGTTGCAGAAGACCTCACTGCAGCATGCTGGGCCCCAGCGGGCCTTCCTGCAGAGCTGCTTCCAGCCAGCGGGCTCCCAGCACTGGATGAGGCTGTGGCTCCTCAGGTGCAGGACTCGGTTTTCCCCTGTGTTGAATTTCATGAGGTTCCCACGCCCCCATTTCTGCAGCCTGTCAGGGTCCTGCTGAGCACCACCACATCCATCCAGTCTATTAATCAGTCCTCCCACAGTGGTACGATCCACAGGCTGGCTAGAGGGGTACTCTGTCTCATCACCCCAGTCATTAACAGAGATGTCAAACACTACTGACTCCAGAACTGCCTCCAGCATGGACTTCTGAGGTGCACCACTAGTGACTAGTTCCAACGCAACCTCCTCCTGCTGGTCACACCTGAGCTCAGCCAGTTTTCAGTCCATCTCACAGCCTATACGCCAGCAGTTTGTCCAGAGGGATGTTACGGGTGACAGCATCAAATGCATTACTAAAGCTGAGATCAAGCACCACGGCTCTCCCCTAATTCCCCAGGCTTTTCATCACAGAAGGCCAGCCCAGCACCCCTGCTCCTTGTTTTCCCTGGTCTTCCTTTCACTCACGTATCTGCAAAAGCACTTCTTGACTTCCCTGTCTTTCCCCAGGGCCAGCTCCAGACGAGTCTGGTGTCTCCTGACCCCACCCATGTGTACTCTGGCAGTGTTTCTATATTGCCCCCCGATCACCTGTCCCTGCTACCACCCTTTATATATTACACATATCCTTTCCATTTCTTTCTTCAGAACACCTTGGTTGTCCATGCAGGCCTCTTGCCATTTCCTGCATATCAGGATGGACCATTCCTGAACCTGGAGACTGCAATCCTTGAAAAATCAACCAGTTTTCCTGACCCCTTTTCACTTCTCCCTACCTACTTTAGAATTCCTGTAAGTCAGTAAAGTACAGAATTTATATATGAAATATTCAAAGTCAGTTCAGTCTACAGAAATGCTCTCCCCTGTTGTAGGTACTGGTGGAGTCTGGACTTTAGCTTCCAAGTACATCTCGCCCTGTCTAAATTCACAGCAAAATGACATGGCTAAGAGCTACCTGTGAATATTTACACATTAGGTGCCTATTTAGAGATTTAACTCCGCACTGGATTCTCTTTGGACTTAAAACAAGCATAAATGCATTTCTGAGTCTGACCTTTGATCAAAACATTTGAGATCAGGGTGTAAATCACTCAGTTGGGATTTTTTAAATCACTGCAGCACAACCTAATGAAAACATTCCCTTAATTGCACAAAAGCCCTTTTGGAATCTCTCCTTTCACTGTATTCACCAAGAAATAAGTTCCTCAATGCTTCCTTGAAAAAAACCCAACAAACCAACTAATACAACCCACAAAACTTATCTTTTGAAAACTAGCTAAAAGAATTAGCTTAGTTGTTGGGGGTTTTAAATTTATTTCTGCTTTTTAAAAAAAATTACTAGAGCCTTTGTTTGTAGATGAATGTAACCTCTTCTGTAATTATATCCATGAAAATAAGGGTGGCTTTTACCAAATCAATGATGAAACTCTCTACTGTGCTTTCTCTGTAAGGTTAAGAGTGAAGTACAGAGTTGGTACTGAGCTGGTGCCTGCACATCCCTTGCTTCTCCCACTGGTGCCTTTAACAGATGAAGGATTTTATCATTTCTGCAGAGGAGCTAATTGTCCCTCTTAGAGAAGGAATCATTGTTGATCCTCAGTTAAAATCGACTGTGCTTCACTCTAGTACCAGTCACAAAACATCTTCTCTGGTTGTCTTCCACCACACTGAGAGAGATGTTTCTTCAAGCAAAGCAAAAAAACCCCAAAACCCTATGAGATCACTACAAATGGTTGTTCCCCATTGTTTTTCAGCTGATGGAGCCACAGCTTTTATCCTGCAGTGGAGTCAGTGACTCAGGCTGGCAGGAACAGCTGTGCAAGGAGGAACTGGCACCCCGTTCCCTGTCCTTCCCTGAAGCAGCAGCCACACCACACAGGTGTGTGCCAGCAAGGAGCTGAGCACCCTGCTCTGGGCCCCGACAGAGCCGTGATCTCTGCAGGGCCACGCTGAAATCCCAGCCAGCACCGCAGCCCTGTCCCTGCTGCACCAGGCAATAGCTCAGCATCTGCTGACAGCAGGAGGACTTCCAGCTCAGACCTGAACTGGTGGCTGTCCCCCAGCTCCAAACTCTACTTCCCCTGCACGACACTTGCCACTGCTTCTTACTGACCTGATCATGGAGCTCTCTGAGAGGAGAAAATCTGAACTATTTTATTCCTATTTAGGACTAAACATGGGGACTGTCACCTGTTCTGATCTCTACACTCCGGCCCGCACAAAATAACCTTTTCTCACTTCTTCCCTCCCCCTTGTGCTTCCAAGTTTGTGCCCTGCCCTGGGCTGCAGGATGAGCACAAACATGCAACTGTTTGGTCCCCAATGGTCACACCTGACCTTGAGTCAGTCTACTCTAAATTAGACCCTGAGACAACACTCTCACTTTGTTGTCTTAAATCAACTGCTTAATGAGAAACTGCAAGCTGCATGGTCCAAACAATTCAAACAACAATTTATCTGCAGGCTTACTGGACACTTTTTCTGGCTGGTAGCTATTTTTTTGGGAACAGTAGTGTTGCAGCAGGAAACGATGCATGCAGAACTGAGCCTGCACCAGCAGCACACCCAGCTCCCAGATCTTCCTTCAAAACAGGAATTAATGTCCACTCTTTAGGGAGATTTTTTACACATCGTTGGCACCCAGGTGTGCAGGTCTTGTCCCTTGAGAAGGGCACACACTCAGTCATCTCACTGCATTTTGGTTGCTTTCCCAAACAAATTTACAACGTGTACAAGCAAAATTGAAGTCATGACCTAACATTCCCCCACAGTGCGCCTATAATTTGGTTCCCTGGTCAAAATGAAAATGGCTCAAATTAAAAACCAAGTAAGTTTATACCACTTTCAGCTCAGCCCTGGTGCTGGCAGCTCTGGACCAACAAACACTGTCTTGAAATGGTAAAAGCCCAGAAAACACTTAGGGGGGTGCAAATACACAGGCATAAACTTCACACTAAAGGTGAAATAATGTATTTCTCAGAAACTTAAGCAAATATTACCATTTATCTGACAGAACTCTCAGCTGCCTCCCTCTCTTTTTATAATCAAAGTTCTCTCTTGCCTTTTCCACACTGTATGGGAACATTAAGTTAGAAGCTCCCCAAATGCACTCATTGGTGAGCCACCCAGTCGCAGTGGGCACTCCCACAGGGACTTGGCCCTCTGAAGAGATGTTCCCACGGACACATTGCACATCTCTTCCTCTCTGCTTTTAAATATCACAGCAAAATCCACAGCAAACCGGAGGACCAGAGCAGCCAAGTCCTTGAAGAAGCCGTGGTCTCTGAACAAGCCCACACAGACCTTGCACTTGGATGTTGAGAGGGAACAGCAATACTTCCTGACCTTAAAATAATCCAACACCGGGGCTCCCAATTCTGCCAGTCCAACCAAGTAAAACACCCAGTAATTTCAAAGGAAGTTCTGCCACGAAGGAGTCCAGGACTTGTCCTTCAGCTCAGGAGCATGGTTGTTTTGTGGGTTTGTTTTTTCCCCTTTCACGAGCTAGAAGTGAATCAGACAGACCAAGCGAGATGTGGTGTCCAGCCAGAGCCAGGTCACCGCTGCAGCCACATGGGTTTGAGCTGCTCCCTGCTCCTGCCTGTCATCCCTCCTGGTCCCTCCTGCCACCCCTGTGGGGATGCCAGGCAAAGCCCCTGGAGGTGGGAAGCAGGGAAAAGCAGAGCTTCACACACTTGGCACACCAGGAAGCTGATTTGCAAGTCTGCACTTGGCACAACTTCAAAGTGCTTTCTTTGGGGTGGCCTCAATCACCTCTTTCTGGGCTGGTTCCTCACTGGCCTGGATTCCTCCCAGGTCTGAAAGAGGGGCTGAGAAAGCCTTTCCCCAAAAGACTTAACATCAGTTTGCTCTTACACAGCATGCAAGGCTGTTTCAGCCTAACCCAAGCTATCCCTTTTCATTTTACATTTTCTTAATAGGTCAGGGAGGTTTTTTGGGTTTGCTTTTTTAAAAGGTGTGGTCTGGCACTCCAGAGTCATTCTACCCCACATGGAATTGCCCCATGGCTCTCACACAGTGTGGGATTTGGTGAGAGAATTGCCACATCTCCACTCTGCCAGAAACTCCTGCAAGGGGCAAACCCTGTCTGTGCTGTGCTCAAAGCCCCAAGCCCAAACCTGCCGTGGATTTCTTCCCTCTCTCTGAGCTGGGCAGTGACCAATTGCAAGTATTGCTGGTGTGGCTGCCAGGAAGTCCTGCACCACTCTCCACAACCAGGCAACACCCCCCAGCACCATCACTATCACCACCCTTGCACAGGAATGTCTCCCTCTAAGCCAACACACAAACTGAGAGATTCTCTTTCCAGGTAAAGCAAAACAAGCTTTTTTCTAATTGTTTGTAAAACAGCATCTGAGACCAGCACCTGATGACTGCCAAAATTTCATAAAAAGACTTTAAGTATGTGTGTTGGTTTTGCATGGCCTGTTTTTGGTAGCGGGGGGCCACAGCGGTGGCCTCTGTGAGAAGCTGCTGGAAGCTTCCACCATGTCCGGCAGAGCCAATCCCCGATGGCTCTGAAGGTGGACACAGCCATGGCCAAGCCTGGGCCAGTGAGAGAGGCTGGTAACGCCTCTGTGATGACAGATTTCAGAAGAAAATCAAAACAAAGAGGGGCACTGTTAATTCCAGCCAGGGAAGAGGAGGAGGTGAGAACTTGTGAGGGGAACAACATGGAGACACCAGAGTCCGTGGAGAAGGAGGGGCAGGAGCTGCTCCAGGCCCAGAGCCGAGATTCCTCTGCAGGCCGTGGTGCAGACCATGGTGGAGCAGCTGTGCCCCTGCAGCCCTGGGGATCCACGGGGGATGCAGAGATCCCCCCGCAGCCCTGGGGACCCACGGGGGTGCAGAGATCCACCCGCAGCCC
>WEIT01024221.1:138441-150352 GCA_013389985.1 Dryoscopus gambensis
GCAGCAATTTTGGGAGGGCTGTGTGCCCGTGGGAGGGACTCACGCTGCAGCAGGTTTGGCAGGACTGCTGCTCCTGAGAGTGGAGCCGTGATGAAGTTCACGGAGAACTGTGTCCCGTGGGAAGGGACCTCACGGCCTCACAGGGGAAGGACTCCTCTCCCTGAGCAGTGGAAGGAAATCTCAGTGATGAACTGACCAAAACCCCCGTGCCCTTTCCCCGAGCTATCGGTGGGAAGGAGGAAGGGGCTGGGGGAAGAAAAGGCATTTCAAGGGCTCATTTTACTTCTCATTATCCTCCTCTGACTTTGTTAGTAATAAAATCACTTTGTACCTCTAAGCTGAGCCTGTTTTGCCCTTGGAGTGTCTTCTCCCCACCCTTATCACAACTCATGAACCCTTTGTTAATTTTTTTTCTCTCCTCTGCCCAGCTGTGGCAGGGGAGGGTGAGCAAGTGACTCTTGTTGGGTGCCTGGCACTGGACCAGTGTCAAACCAGGACAGTACGAATAAGCTGGACCTATTATTTTGCTGCCAAAAAAAAAAAAAAAAAAAAAGGCGACCAAAGGAAGAAAATGGCAAGAGTCCTCAGAGCCCCAGCACCTCACGCAGCACCAGGGTGATCTCTAGAACCACCTGCAGCTCATGTGCATCACCCCTATCTGTGCCTGTAACTGTGCTGTACGTCCTCTCCAGGCTTAGCTCTTGATACCTTTAAGGACCTCTGCTCTGGGAAGAAGATAACAAGGAGAAGAAAAGCAGAGGATGCACAACTCACATCTGGACTCAGCCTCTATCCCATCACACTCATCTTCCACCCCTGTCCTGCAAGCGAAGCGACCTGGGAACTCTGTGCCCAGACGTGACTTTGTACGAGCTGAAGGAGGTCAGCAGGACGTAGAGCACCACAGCCCTCTCCCACACCACTGACTCCCCCTGCTCATGGCTGCTTGTATCACAGTTTGCAGGAAACTGGTGTTTGTCTGTCACGATACCACGTTCCCAGGCAAACAGCACACGGCTTTTACAGCCCCAGCACAAAGCAGTGATACACCTGACCATTCCATGGTGGGCACAGCCTGGGAGGTGCAGGGGCTGCTGGACAGGCCAAGCAGAGAAACACGGCCAGGGAAAACCACGGATGTGAATTTACTTACTGCCTCATCTCTGTGGTGTAATAAAAACAACTAGAGATGACTCCCAGCTGTCAGAAACAAGTCAATCATGCCCCCATGACCTAAACAGGACTCTCATTCATGAGGCACCTCTGGGTTTATGAGATATGTTCCATCTTCTACATAAAACGGTTCGAGTATACCTTACATGAATTTTATTTTGAGATGTCTTGAGGGTCCCCCCCCAAGCTGAGCCACCAAGATCTGCACCTGAGTCACAGGGGGTTTCCAACAGAGCAAGTACATCACTTGCTCTGCATCACTGCAGCTCTGCAGGGCTGCACTGCAGAGGCCCAGCCCTGCTCTGGCCAGGAACAGGTACAACAAGCCAAGAGACTTTCCAAGACAACCAGCTACTGACCTACACTTCAAAAAATTACATGCTTATTTCTGAAACCAGCTCAAAATCTGGACTCTTAACACACTTGATTGGTGTGCAAGTCTGTTTTCCATTGAGTGTTTAGATCTGGGAAACATGGCTTTGATTAAAAATGGGCAACCCACCAGCTGCAGAGAATTTTCACCTAAGTGCCTGGCAAAAACAACAACAAAAAAATAGAGCTGCAACAGTTATTACCATTCATCAAAACTTCTGCCATGTTCCCTGAGGAATTGCCTGTTGGCCCCACCTACATCTCAGAATGCACCTACACCTGGGAGCTCAAGGTTAAGAGCAACTGCCACAACACGGAGAAACATGGAGAATCCAAGATTTTACCAATTCCAGCTCTTTCCACTGCCTACTATACAGATGTTTTGTCTTAGCTGATATTGCACTCCAGTATCTTTTGCTTCTTCTCCCCTCTTTTCCTTTAAACAAAACCAAAAATCAACGTTCCCTTTGAACCAGCATAGTTATGGAGAGATGGAAGGAGTGACAGGTGAGACGAGTCACAGACAACGGGTCTGATCCGGCTGCATTTCACGTCAACGACAAGAACAGGCAGGGCAGCAGAGAGCAGCACGTGGCCAGGTTAACACACTTTAGTGAGCGGGGAAACCACAGATAAGTGACAAAGTTTGTTCACTACCCCCTTGCTCAGAACCACTCTGTCAGTGATTATCTTCCAGCCATTCAATATTTGACCCAAACAAATGGATTTAGTAGGAATTTCACACCAGCGAAAGACAGAAAACCAAGATCCTGCTCTAACTCCAATGCTACTGAAGGCATTGTCATATCCACAAGGCAAAGAAAACAGAACCAAGCCACAGCAGCAGAGCCTTTGGCTCTCCCATTTCAGCCAAGTCCATGTTTGATTCATTCCATTCACTATCATACTTCTCCCACCTGGTTAGAAATCCCAGAGAGACACACAAAAAGGAGCCTCAAATGACTCACATTTAAATTTGGGACATCCATGAACTGTATTTCATCATCAGCTGACCCAACCACGGACCACGCTCAGGACTGGCCTTACCTGATGCTCCCCAAAACCCCCAGGTGGCAGTGCCAGCACAGAGGGAGACTGAGAAAGGGCAGCAGGACCACCCAGCTCCCATCCCGGGAGCTTCAGCCCTGGCATCCCTGTTCCCTGCACGCCTGGGGATGAGCTGCAGCACAGGGGGAAGGTTTGTGCCATGACCACCAGAACAAAAGGGTATTTCCCATGCCTGGGAGAGGCCACAGGCTCTCCACGGACCACAGGAAATGTGATCCAAGCCAGCTGAAGCATCTAAACATGCACAGCTGTCAAACTGCATTTAGGAATGGTTTTTTGTTTCTCTTTATTTTAACTTTGAAATGTTCTAATTTTTTCAAGTGACCACATTAAAGGAAGGAAACATCTTGTTTTCTCTTTCCAGGAGTTCTGAGGTGTCAGAAGTGAAACAGTTCACCAATTAAATAACTGTTTGGATGGCTGAGAAACAGTGAAAGTCCCTGGCAGTTCTTCCACAATAGCCATCTACTTTCCACAAAAGTGGATATGTATATAAATACATTCTGAACTGAAACAAGCCTTGTTCAGCCAAATTTTTAGAAGAGCAATGTTACAGATGAGACACGACCTTTCATAACCTCTTAAACACCTCCTGGTTGTCCATTTGATCCACTCCCTATTTCAGGACAACCTATGATATTAGCATTCTTTCCACTTGCACACTGCCTTCCCTGCACTTCTCCCAACATGCCCAAACACACACCTTAACCCTCACAGGACACCAGATGCATTTTACTGCTGCTGCCTGCAATTAAAGACTTTACAATTAAGGCTGGATTTGGGGGAGATGATTAAGTATTTGTGCTGTTATTCCAACGCAATCACATCCCTCTCTCACAGCCGTTTGACTTCTCATCCCTGGCACCAGAGGAACTCAACTCTCCGCTGGGTATCTCAGCCCCCAAAAGCTCACCAGGGCATCCCTGAGCCCACCTGCACATGTGGCACTGTCAGGGAGCCCAGGGCAGCTGAGCCCTGGTGGGCGGCACCAACCCCACCAGCCCAACACGGTCTTTTTACCCGGAGCTGCCACTGGTGCCCCCTCCCTCAGCAGCAGGAGGGTCACACAGTGGCCCTTGTGCCCCACCCCAGCCCCAGCGACACAGAACAGAGGCTCAAACCCAGCTGCCTACAGGTTTTCATGCAAAACCTGCCAATAAGAACTTTTCCAGCATCTCAGAGTTGGAAATAGGTGTCACTAGCAATAAATCCTCACCCCCGAGCGGAGTCCCCCATGTTAGGCCTTCCATGGTTTATATGCACGGTAGTTCTCAGCTGAGCAGTAAATGAGTGTTGGTGCTCTGGGGTGCTGGGGGTTTTTCCTTAACGAGTCATAGGCCTTTCCTTAAAAGTTTGCTGGAACACATAAATGTGACATTAGAGATTTAGTAAAAACTGCTCCAAAAAACAAGGAATGAAGTTTCAGACAATGTGAAATACTCCAGCTGGAAGAGATACATGACTTGCTTGGCTGCTTTTTTGTGCTCAGTCTCAGCACAGTAACAAGGAAGGCTATGCTGATAGGGAGCTAAAACAACCCAGTGAGGTTAATAAGAAGAGTTAACACATTCCACAGAAAGGAACCATCTGCTCCAATGTAGAAAAAAAAGGAGAAAATCCACTTCCAAAGACAGTATCCACACAGGCACCATGAAAATCGCATAAACATCCAGCTGAACACCACATTTATTGGTTGATCATTAGCACATTTGCTAATTTTGTTCAGAGCTGAAGGCTAATAAGCCAGCAGGAATCCTGCTGCCAGCCTCAGGAGCCGTCACACCCCGGGAGCAGCTCCAAGCAACGCCACATCACAGCCCCAGGTACCGATGTCCTATCAGGACTTGAACCTTTCAGGCAGCTGAATACAGCCCTCCAAAGTGAGCCTTTCTAAGCTCATAATAAAACCTACAGACATCATGCACATTCCTGCATCCCATTCTTCTGGCTGCTTCAGTTTTGCTTTACATCACACATCCCCATCCCTGTCACAGAGGAGGCACTTTGTCCAGGATGGCCACGAAAATCAACCACCACATCATACTCTAAGACACTCAGTTTCTCCAGCCACAGAACACAAAATTATTTTGGACACAACCAAACAGACTTTGCCAACGTGCTGTGAAGTGCTGTCCTGAGATATTTGGGACAGATGATGTAGGTAGAAGGCCAAGGCCAGAGCTTATTAAATTCTGCATAAATGTTCTGATTTTGGTAAAACTATTTGGCTTATCACTGTGAGTTTGTTTTCTTTCCATTGCTGAACAACCCTGTTATGCACCTGACAATTACTTTGCCAAGTTTGGGGCATTTCTTTAATAATCATTTTAGCATTTTTTAAAAATAATCACTTTAGTATTAGGCAAATTCTCTTCCCTTGAGAGTGTTTTTTAAGTATCCGATATCCACACAGCTTAAGAGACATTTACATCCTAATTTATTAACTGCGGCTATTAAGGATTTCAGCCTAGACCTGCTGCCATGAAGCCATCAGTGGTAACACACAAACTTGTGCCATTTACACACTTTAGAAGTAAAAATGATACAACTTCAGGGACGTTTTCCACTGAAAAAAATCAACTTCAATCATGTTATAACAACAGCTACTTTGACAGTTACCTGTTCCTTCAGAGCAGGGACACATTTCTATTCTGCAAACTACAGTGCCCACTGAAGTCATTACACGGGGAGTCACTCCCAGTTCACACGCCACCACGTACCAACCTCCAGTGAGCGACTGGACCCCAAATGGGACATTCACACCCAAAACTCTTTGTGGAAGATCCAGCACAAAGGTGAGGGAAACAACTGCCAATACAAGTTCAACTCTGCTACAGAACCATTTCTGACTTCCGGTCTTGCTTAGGACGTCTCCCTGACCCACCCGAGAGAGCAGAGCTGACTGAGTTGGGGTTGGATTTTTTGGGGTGAGGGGGTAGGCAAAGGGGGAAGGGTATCTTTAAAAGCCTGATGCTACTTGTGGGATTCTGAGGGCTTTATACTTGAGAAAAGCAACACGGCCTTGGCCTGGAGCTTGTGGCAGCCCTAAAAGCTGAGCAGAAGCAATGAATTGCTCAGTGTTTCTCGTTCCCACTCCAGACCAAACTGCAACACAGGCTCCCCTCAGCCCCTGCAAACCTTCCCTCCCCTTGGCACACTGCTGCACAGCCTGGCTCAAAAGCTCAGGCGCAGCCTCACTGGGTGCACACAGGAACATCTCACAGCCCGTGGGGCAGCAGAGGGTCACGAACCAGGTACAGCACAGAAGTGCTCATGCCCACACCTGCTCCTGAATTGCAGACCCAAACCCCTGTACTGGAAACCTCACTTCGGTACCTCTAATCAAACACGTGGCAGGGCTTTGGAAGAATGTTGTTCTTCTTTCCCTTTTACACGAAGTCCTTTTACAACAGAATAAAAGCATACGCAATAAAAAGAAACAAAAAAATATTTGCTGCTAAACAATATCCCATCCACAGTCAAATTTCCTGCAACTGAAGGTAAGAAAACATTTGTCCCCATCCATAACACAGGCTTCTGTCCAAGGTAGAGTTCTCCAAATTCCCACGTCATATCAACTGTACATGTTACATGCATCTACTACTTAATAAATTAAAAATACACGTATTCCACAGCTCT
Source organism: Dryoscopus gambensis (assembly GCA_013389985.1). NCBI lineage: Eukaryota > Metazoa > Chordata > Aves > Passeriformes > Malaconotidae > Dryoscopus > Dryoscopus gambensis. Next base: position 144,694 of record WEIT01024221.1, read on the forward strand.
CCCCTGCTGTTATTATATCACTTCCCAGCTTCAAGGAGAATCATAAGGATATGCATGGCTAGCAGGGACTGCAAGAAGCCATCCCAGGACATCCCTCATAGCACATTTCATAGCACAGACAAGACTCCTTTTTCCCAGCTCTGTAGACTTGTGTTATGCCTTGCTTTTTTCATGTTAATTCCTTCTGCTTTCTCTCCCCCCACCTTCCTACTCCTTCCTTCCTTTGGATGGTGTTCCAGCTACAGACTTTACCACTATTTACCATGATTTTCTTGCCTCATTCAGGGGAGAGGCTCCTGGTAGCCGTGAGCCACACAGATGCTACTACTTCACACGTACCCCAGCATCTCCCACTGCAGCTCCTCCTGCAGCTTCCCCCACGAACACACACCTCCCCTGCCCGACCCCTTTCTGAGGGGCTTTCTTGCCTTTTGGCTAGAAAGGCCTGACCACTCTCAAATCAGTTTCAGCAATGTAGTTTCCAGCTGTCATAGGGAGATTAGAGAAAACCAGAACTCTGAAGTGCACGACCTGTTTGAACACTTCAGGAGACCCCACCATGAGAGTTTATTTCTGTTTAGATGTTTGCCTATTGAAGGCAAATTTTCCACAAGACAGCCTCAACTGCAAATGCTGAAGAATCTCAGCTGCTTACCAACACTGAATTGATTTCTAAGCCAAGATAAAAGGAAGTATAGAGTAATTACCAGACAATAAATCTTTGCTTGTCCCCCAAACAATACAATGTATTAATTGTTACCTCTACTTTGATGCAAACAGGAAAGATCTAATATTTTACAAAGAAACCTTCAGGAACTCCTAAGACTTAAAACAACTCCACAGCAAATCTCTCAAGTGTTCTGGTCACCAACTGCAAGTTCGTCTAAATTACATTCACATTTTCAAATTTCATCTCTAAGCAATACAGCTTCTAGAGACTCACCACTGTTACCTGTCCTAATTTTGATCTCACTTGCATAAACACCTTTCCATCACATCAACCTGCACACCCAGAACAAGCACAAACATACAACTCTGGATTCACAAGCATATTGTAGGGCTCAAATCCAGATTTACACAGATGACTATGTACATGAAGGGCAGAGAGGGCCTGGATGGGTCTAGAGATCTACTTCCTCTTTTCAGCTAGTCTTCCCTTCCCTCACCCACCACGCCAAAGGCTTTTCAACACCATGTTATCAGCAGCATTTCTTGGTGGTGCTCCAAAAAATGCATGCTGGTACTGCTGGGTGGCTTTCTGGAAAGACAGGAGCTCTCAAAAGTCACGGCTCCTCACCGGGCTGGACATGGGCTGTGCTAGAGGACTGGAGTTATTAACAGAAACCAGACTTTGTGTCTCATTCTGAGACATCCCTGCTTCCCTTGGTAAACCTCATTCAGGTCCCGAGGAAGTGGCCTTTTTCTGCAGGGTGAAGACAAAGATGCCCATGGAAGACAGGGAAGGCGACAGCTCTGTGACAGGATCCCTCGTTCTCGCTGAGGAGCACCACACGTGGTCTGAGCTCACTCCGTCCTGCATCTCAGCGAGAGCGGGGGGTAAGGTGGCCGCAAGGGAGAGGGAAGGCTCCGGATGTGCAGAGATGTGGATGTGCCCTTCACAGAGGGCACTCCCGGCACAAGGGGAGCTGAAGCACAAGGGCAGAAGTGCAGACTTGCTTGTCTCTCTGGACTTTGCACAGGCAGGAATCCACAGTCCCCACCTCCCCAGGATCAGATGCCTCTTGCATCTTTAATTGAGGACTATGAGAATTAAGTCACTTCTTGTGCTGGATCCCACCACCCTGGCCAGGATGAGCAGAATTCTTGTTGGGGGAAGGCTGCAGCACAGCAGGGGCTGCCAGCAGCATGTGACTGCTGCCTGCACCCCTCCACGCACCTTCCTGCCACTGCTGCGGGCACACCAGCAGAGAAATCTGCTTCAAAAATAACAGCCAAATCAGCATTATGTTCAACACAGACATTTCTCTGCCTGGCAGATGACAAGCCATAGGTTTACAGGCAGTCCCACAAGGATACATGACTCGCATGGGTGTGCCAAAATCCAACTTTTGCCTTAACGCTTTTTTTCAACACCTAGACATCAGACTGAAGCATTCTGCAGAGAAAATAGAATTGAAGACAGCGCCTGAGCTCATGACTTTCCAACACCCACAAATGTCCTGTTGACACCTCAGGGTGAACATTCAACTTAAAAAACATTCCTGAAACAACTTTCACCTCACCTTATATCAACATTCAGCTCAAAAGAGTTATGAAAATGAGTGAAAATACTTTTTTTATTACCTCACTTCTCAGCATTTGCTGAGAAACACTAAACCAAGCACGTTTACATCAGTACCTTGACAGGGGACAAACAGGGGGTCTCAAAGGGTTGAGGAGGCAGAGAATGCACAGGAAGCAGTTACAAGGGAACAATGTCTCACAGCTTTACCCAATTCAGCTGCTGCCAAAGGAAGGGTCTCAGCTTCCTGGAGCCCTCTGTCTGCACCCTCTGCCTTGGGTCAGCTCCAGCCATCTCTTTGACAAGAATGAATTGGAGCAGCTCACCAATCCAGCCCTAAACAACCCTCCCTCTTCTCCCTCTTTCTCTGCAGGCTTTGTTTTCATCAGATCAGCAAGATGCAGGCAGCTGCAAGGTGCTGGTGGGAGCACGTGGGAGTGGAAGGGTGCTGCCCCTCACCTGTGCAACTGGGCAGATGCAAAGCCTTCCTTTGGCAGCACTGGCATCTTTACTCAGATTAAACCAAGTCTAGGAGGGCATCTTCCTTCTCTCTACAGATGCACTGAAGCCTGGGAGAGGAAGGGGGAGGATGGAGAAGGTGAAGCAATAAAGCAAAGCTCCCAGCCCAGCACTGCTCGGGCCCCGCAGACCAGCACGGGCAGACAGCTGTGAGTCCACCAGACCTGAGGGCTTGCACCCTGCTTGGCTTGGCTCCTCCAGAGCCTCTCCGGAGCTCAGACCCTGCACTCCTCCTCCACCTGGTATTTATCTGTTCCTGTCTGTGGGTCCCTCCCGAAGCAGAGCAGAGAGGTGTGGGAAAGCAGCCAGGGCCTGCCAGTACCAGCAGCCTTAGGGGAACACGCACACAAACTGACCCACAACCAGGATGAAGGCAGAGTAGAGCTGTTTCTCCTCCAAGCAGAGCTGGCTAGTCCCCTGACCTCAGCTTCAAAATAGCACACTGCTCACTTTTTAATTTTACTGGGAGTGTGGGGGCCAGACAACAACATGATGGCAGGACACAGAGCACAGTAAATACCTGGTGTCCTCATATCAGCAGTTACTCACTAGACAATTGAGCTCATCTAATTAAGAAGCAGTAAACCATCTCCCCTGTTCCCTCTACCTTGTTGGACCTATTGGCTCAACACTTCTGCTCTCCACAGGCATCACAGGACACCCACCACTGCCTCTGGAGCGTGCCAGATGCCAGTGCTAAGCAGAGACTTCACAGCCACAGCATGTACAAACTGCAATGAAAATCAATGAATTTTCCTAGCTGCCTTTTATTAGCTTGTTTAAGACACTCTCAGGTTAAGTCGAACTAAAACCAGATTTCTCCCTATTCTGTTCTCACTCTCCTTGATGCTGACCCAACAGCCTGTGGGCCATCCTGCCAGCCTCTCATGCACTGCCTCAGCCAAAACTCAGCATTCACCTACACAGATCATCTGAACCAAAAACGTGAGATCAAATCCACCAGGTTTTATCAAAACCTCAACAACTCACAGAAATCAACTTTCTCTTTCAAAGCACGCCAGTTTTCTGGGTTTCATCTGCTTCCAGGGTGGAAGTCACAGCAGCGGTCCTTCGAGAGCCCCCAGAGCAGCCCACAGGCTCTCCAGGCCCAGGCTCCCTGCTCATCCTGCCCTGGTGCAGCTCCCGAGGTTTGGGGCCTGCTGCAGCACATTACTAAGGAACACACGTGCAAGCAGGGACACTTGCAACAGCCAAACTCCAATAAATAAGAAAATCTACCCACAGCACAGATTCCCCACAATTGCTCCCAGAGGCCCTGACTGCACACCCAGCTTTCCCAGGCCACTGGAAACACCTCCCAGAGGCTCAGGACAGATAACTTGTTTCTTACTCTCACATCTTATTCCTCAGTCTCTCACTGTATCCCGTGGAAATCTTGAAGGTAGCATTTCCCACAGTTCGTGTGTTACAAGCCCCATGCAGCTTCTGCACATCCTCGGAAGGGAACCACAAACTGCCCTCAGCGGGATCCCCTCAGCTGCTGAGGAGCATCGTGCATCAGGTGCCAACACTGCCAAAGATGCAATGGGTGATCCATCAGCTTTCTTATCAGCCCTAGACGGATGAAGGAAGGCAGTAAGCACTGCATTCAGCCTCCTTTGTCTGGGCACAAAAGCTTGGAGAAACTATGCCGCTGCAGTTTACAGAAAGGTTTTCCTGGTAGAGAGGTTACTGTTCACTTAGCTACCTCCACTGATCGGCCCAGGTCTCTCTCCCAGACAATGAAGGCAGCCCTGCAACTCCTTCCTTCCCTGCAGAGCTCACCAGTGCTGCGCCAAAAGCACGCGGAGCCTCGCGATTAAATCAGCGACCAAGGTAACACAGGTCTCCATCCTCAGGAACGCACAGGGCCAGGCAGCCTCTCCCCACGCCCCGCAGCACACAAAGCACGGACATAACCATTCCCTCAAAGGCCTCGAATGGGCTGGCTCATCCACACCCCCTCACCTTCCTAGGCCTCTTCCTCCCTCCCCGGCGGGAGCTCTGGCATCCCCGCACGGAGCCCTCGCTCCTCGCTCAGGCAGGGAGCGAACGAGCTGCTCCCGAGGGCTGCCCCGGTCCGGCAGCTGCCGGCCCATCTGCAGTCCCCAGCGCAGGAGAGCCAGGGCAGTATTTGCACACTCCAGGATCAAATTCTCACAGGTGTTTTTAGCCTTTGCCATCCAGTACAAAGTGAGAAAGACAGAGCAGACTAATCCTAACTAGTGTGGCTACAAAACACGGGCACTCACCCGCATTTCAAGAAGTTACTTCTCTTCCATAAAGAAGCAACAAAAATTCAGATTACCAACAGGCCAATTTAACCTCAGCAAGGACCGAGGGCTCTCCTCTCCTCCAAACTCCCCTCTGGTCCCAAGCACGTCCCTGCGTGCTGAGCAGACCCTGCGAGGCCTCGCGGGGCAGGAACAATGCAGGGCTCCCACAGGTACTCTGAACCAACACAAAGATTTCATTGAACGAGGCACTAAGAACTGCTCCACCAGCCATACTCATCATCTACAAGTTACCACAGACTGAGAGCGCGATCGCAAACACCACAGCCTCTGGGATGCCGGAGGTTAACAGGGAAGCTTCAGCGGCCCGTGAGGAAGGCAGACAAACGAGAGTCCCTGTAAGCCCCGACTGCACAAACAGCTCTTGTCACACTTCAGACAAATCTCCCATCTGCACGTGGAAAGGGAAGAATCACACATCCCGGCAAACTGCACTAGGAAGTGACGGGAGAGAGCTCACATACCGGGAGTGAACTATGGTGAAAGCGCTTCGGACACCAGACAGTGTCTGTGGCCATGTGAGACTTCAGCAGGCACCTGGTCCAGAGCAGTCCGGGCATCGCACACCCGCCTTCTCCACGGCCGAAGCCGCCCGGCTCGGCAG
>WEIT01024223.1:0-16412 GCA_013389985.1 Dryoscopus gambensis
GACTTGGTATCTCCAAGATTAGTTTTATCCTCTTTATTATTGGTTGTTTTGAATTCATCTTAAGATCCTTTGAACTAGAATTTCAAAAGTCAGACAAGAAGCAGAAGGATCCCTGCTTGCTGGGAATCATTGTCTTGGAGGAAAGCGTTTTGTTGTATAAAGCCACAAACTGCTACACTTTAGAATGTACAGATACCACTGCATGTCATCTTTATCAAAGTGAAGTTAGAATCTTGCCTAAATTTGCCAAATCTCTTTTGAACAACTCGGTTATTTCAGAATTTTTTTTTGTTGCATCAAAACCAACAGAAACTGATTCTAGAGCATTTCCCAAAAAACATAAAAATCTGAAAAACAGTATTTTGATCCCACAACTGAGATTTTTTTGAATGAACATCATAGAAATATGCATTTGGATACATCTTTCTACATGTACAGTGTTAGTAATTTTTGGCTCATTTGAGTGAAAAACTAGAAGTAGAAATTATGTATTATGCTAATGGAAACTAGACTAACAGCATCACGTTTTTGACAAATGTAGAGTATACACAACCTGGGCATGAACTATAATGAAAACTGGTAGTTAACAAAATTAAGCTTACTGTGTATTGTGAAATGAAAATAAAATTGCTAAAAATTTGAAAGGCAGATTTGGAAGTACATAGTTTGTGAGAAGATGCTGGAAGAGTGCAGATAGGAAGACAGCAGTATTAGGAGACTTGTGAATTTCTGTGCTTAACTATGAATTATTTAAAAAATTAGTGTTTCCCATCCCCATTCCACTTATCAGACCTTAATCTCTGGACATACCAGTGCAAGTAGGTAAAGAATTAATTTTAGCCTGCAAAGCTAAAAAATGAAAAATTTTTAGATTTCTAGAACTAGAAACATTAGAACATTCAGCATTACTGAAAATAATTATTTGTTTGTAAGTTTTGCTGTATTGTGATAGTTTGCCACCTCTGAAAGAAAAGTACATAAGAGATTTCAAAAATTTTGTACAACTCATCTGGTGAGTCTTCTCAGTGACAGAGGCAGAAATGGGGAAAATGTGAGTCACTTAAATGGATGCCACCATAGGCCAGTCAGCAAATTCCTTAAACATGTGAAGATTTTGATGAAGCTTAGCAAGCATTCTGAAAAAAAATTAGCAAATTGTCCATGTTTCCCAGTAGATATAACAGGAATAAAACCACAATGAAGTTTCCATAGCTAAAACTAAGGGGAAAAAAAAAAAAAGATACTTTTCCCTAACAATCAAAAAATATCTTCAGACAAGAAAAATAAATAGGGCTGACATAATCGTTGTTACCTGGGGAAAGATGTTATGTGTACAGCTGCTGATTGCTTGAACTCAGCAAGACCAGAAATAGTCCACCCTGCATACCAGCAAAATACATGTGACCAAAAGAGCTTGCAGCATCTTGGTTCTTTGAGGGGCAGTGTTTGTGGGTTGCTGCTCAGTTTTCACTTACAGTGGGGTTTTTTCAAAATAAGGAAATATAAGATCTCCTGTAAGTACATAAAAATGTTATTTATTTGAATAATGATCTTTTAAGAAGCCATGTTGATTTCTGCTAACTCCTCTGAGGATCTGCCCTTTTCTATAGGGGGTGTCGTATGATCTGTGAGTGCTAACACTGCGAGATGAAATTTGAATTTGCCATGTGCAAAAGTGTCATTATTGATGTGTTTAAGGTTATGACCTTGTCCCGGTTTGAGACAAATTCAGAGGAATGTCCGAAATGAACATCCTCTGATAGAAGGCAGGTTACAGCAACCCCTCCGCCCCCAGGTTCGGGAAGAAATTCCTCGGAGTAAAGTGAAAGGAAAAATCTATTTATTTAACAAGTAAAGTGCACTCAGGCACGGAAAAAGAATAATGCTAAATAATAAAACCTCTCGCTGTGGAGAGAACCTGGGTAGATTTCAGAGTCCTTTGTGGGCGTGGTCTGTCTTCTCCCCTGAGCTGGAGTTCCGTGTGGGGAGCCCCCCTCCAGGCCAGTGTAAGGTCTCCTGGTGAGGTTCTAATGTTCTGAGGTTCTGAACAGTTCCAGCAGAGAAAAAGAAGAAACCAAAGTCCCAGAGAAGCAAAGGAGTTTTAACTCTCCATCTCTCTCCCAAGAAAAGGAGCCAAGAACTGGGAAAGGCAGGAAGGTGCTTTCCTCTGCTCTGCAGCAGCAGCAGCTATCTCTGTGTCACTGAACACAAAACTGCTTTGAAAAGTTCGCCTGGCTTTTTTTGTCTCTTGGGCCCGGTTTTAAAGGCACAGAAAGGCACAGGATTCACGTCTGGGCATAGAGCTGGGCATAGAGCAGGTGATAGGGGATACAATATCATAAAGTCACCCCAGGACACACCTCTAGTTAGTAATTAATGTGCTAGGGATTCCTCTCTGTCTTTTTTCTTTATCTAAGTAGACAAAAACTGTGACTTACACATTTGGAGGTTCTAAAATACTGAGAACTGTTGACAAAATGCTAAAAACCTAGTATGGGATGGCAAACCCTGAGGTTTTTTAATTTAGAGTATCAAAAGCATTGCAAAAGCCTTTCAAACGTCTTTGTAATAATAATAATAAAAGCTGAGGAATCAAAGGCCATTGCATCAAGGATGAAAAATGCTGCACATTTTCTTTCTGTGAGGGTATCTCTGGCTTTGATATGCATGAATTTTGTAATCAAATGTAGAATTCTAGTGCAAAGTCTTTGATTCTAGTGATCACTTTTTCCAAGTATTGTGCTCTGTATGTTTATCAAGGACAACAATCAGAAATCTGAAGTGTTTGAAACTGTTAATATTGTATTTCCCTGCTTTCATTTAAACTGTAGTATTGCTGAATAATTGAACAGAGTCCTAGCTGGTTTTCAGTTAAAGGATCGCATAGCAAAACATAGTAAAACTAATGAGAAATAGACTGTTGGCTTTGGAGTAAGCCCTGAGGACACAACTTAATACAGCACAAAATAGTGTTTCATAGAGAAAACACAGCACAGTGTTTAACTTTTTGCAGATGCGAATTTTCTGCAGGCTTCTGGAACTGAAAGCAATAAGAAAATGTGAATTTGTCCCAGTGATTCAGGGATTTAAAACACTTACATAGGTACACCCGTGTTGCTTACAATTCTTTTAATGATCTCTTACACTCAGAAATTATTTTCTGGACTTCCGTTAGATAGTTATAGCTTAGTTTAAAAGTGTTTGTACTGCCTCATTACATTGAAAACATACCCAGTTTCTTCCTTCATTGACCTGTAGTTACAAAACAGCTGTAATAGTTATTTTCAAGTATTCTCTTAGATTTTGTTCCTCTGAGGGAGCATATTCCTTGAAGTAACCCCCAAGATCTCTTGTCTAAGGAAAATATCCAAGATGATTGTCCTAAGAGATTCCTGTACTTTTCAGAGTGCTATACAGGTCTACAATTCATTGATTCAGCATTACGTATTTACTGAGTACTGTCAAATTTACTGAGCTGACAGTCATAGCCCTATTTATTTTTTTTTCCTACCTGATCCAGTTTCTTTAAATTTCAGATTTTCACACTAGTGAGGAAAACAGATATTTAATGGAAACAGATATTTTTGTAAGAAAAATAATTACAGGAAAAGGTGAAAGATTGTCAGAAAAAAACACAACTATTAATAAGCTTGTAAAAGGAAAAATAAAGTGATAGTTAACAACATAAATAACACAACTAGAGCATATTAGAAAAAAAAGCAAGCTGTATAAGATGCTGTCCATGTGCAAATTTATGTTCTAGGAAGAAGCTTCATAGCTTTCATCATGAAACAGAACTAGTACTGGTAAACAGTTGAGAACCAATTTAATCAAAAGCAGTATATAAGTTATTTAAGTTATGTATATATATGAATTCCAATAATCAAAAGGGCTTCGATTTTGGGAGAAATAAGTGACTGTAGGAAAATGATACTGTTATAGATTGAGCCTGGAAACCTCTCTGTTGGAATTTAAAATATCTTCAAAGTATTTTCTTATTGTGGAAATAAATGTGCCTAAGGATAAGGGAGGTGAAACATATCAGTTACAATTTTAAGAAAACAAAGCTAATCGAGATTTTTATTTCATTTTTCGAGTCATAGTTTTCAATCCTGAGTGTTGAGAGCCACCTTGTGGCCGTACCTCTTAATGCACATAAATGAAGCTGATTTTATGGTCGGTGAAAGGCCCTTGATCCCTGTTTCCCTCTTCTGAGCATTTTGCAGATTGAGAATTAAAAATAAATACATAAACACGTTTGACTTCCAGGCATTTGCCTGAGGTGCAGCTGTCTTCTTGACGTGAAAGATAGGTTATTTACATTTGTATGAAATTTCTAAGATAATTTTTTTCTTACTCCCTCCTTTAGTCCTTCCTTTTTCTCTTCCTGCATACATTAAAAGATGATAGTATAAATAGTTCAGAACAGATAAGATACTAGTGTAATAATTAACTTGTATAATGTACTTGTATAGTACATATATGTATTTATGTATAGTAATATAATACACACTGCATTCTTTAAAAATATACAACTTCTTGAACAGTGCCTATTTTAGGAAGCTAAAAAAAGTTGATAATTTTAAGCATTTATTTCTCTTTGTCATGGTTTTGATTAAAGAATAACAGTTAATAGGAAATAGGAAAAATCAATATCTATATCTTTCAAATTTGTATTTATTCTTATGAAATATATGTATGAAATTAACTCAGGCATCAGAACAGGCATTAGGTGGAGAAAATGCATGAGGATTAATTGATTACACTTGAACACAGATTTGCCAAATGGCTTTATGAGTTTCTGTCTTTTTTCTGAAAGAGAAATGTCAACATTTATTGTGACTGTAAAGTTACACATGGGCTGATGTAAATAGGGGAGTTCATCAGTTAAAGCCGTAATCTAGATTTCCTTGAGTTCAGTTTTCTGTTCTGTATGATAAAGTATTTACTGTGTTTGATGGTGGAGGTTGAAAGAGTGCCAATACTCCACAGAGCATTTTTTGAGGGGATTTTTAGGGGGTAGGAGTGAAATTCCTCATAAAGTTTATATTTACTTCTGGTATTAATGGAAATCTCTTTTCCCTGTGACTGAATTTATACTTGGGAATCTCAGACAACTTTGGGATTTCAGAGTCAACTCATTTTATCAAACATAAAAAAGTCTGGAATTTTACTCTCAAACTAAAAATTAAACCAATAACTGCACAGATAAGAAAATCTGCACAGATAAGAAAAAAATCACTTAACATCTCTTATCCTTTTTCTTCTTAGGGGAAAATTGAGATTAACTAGGCATTATTTGTCTAACAACCGTTTGGGAACATTTCAGTTAAAGTATGTTCTTATCAGCTTTGTCACGTGGAGAAAAACTTTCTTTTGTCTTACTTTCAAGTAGCACTATGACCTGTACTGAGTTTCGTGATGCCAGACTGAATTTATGGCATCTGTTTCTCCATTGCAAAGAAAGGGCTATAGGAATGTAATTTTGGGGTTGCATAATTACATTTGGGGGTTCTAACAAGTCTGAAGTGAGTTTGTGATAAATAATGTCCCCTGATTGTTGCCATTGTCATCAACAGAAAAAATGTAAAGTCTCCATTCCTATTTTTACTATGATGTTCTTTAGTTCTGTTATGTTCAGCATTTAAAACGTAGGATGATCTGATTAATTTTAATGTATGAGTATCAGAATAAGCAGAGATTAGTGTGAAGGCAGATAATTTAAGTCCCAATTTACTTGGAATATTGAGTGATAATTAAGAGCTATTAGTGATATGTGCCATCTGGGAGTGTTGGGAAAATGCCACCTGAGTCAGTTACAATAGAAATTTGTTGCAATGGAAAGTTATTTGAGGGTCTAATTTGTCTTTTATTCTTTCCAGGATAATTCTTGTTCATTAGTCTAAATTTGAAACATGAAGTGCTTTTCCGGCTAAAATTATAGCACACGGGTTTTAGGAGACTGCATATGGTAACTACAAATGTGTGATGTGTCTGAGCTGCTGTCGTAGTTGGTGGTGTTCAGTGCACTTCAGGCAGTGGAGCCAAGAGGATGCCTGAGTTCTTCCACGGGCAGACGTGGGAGAGAGCAGAAACACTGCACAGGCTGTGCTGCCTGATTCCCACTGACTGTGCAGGGTGCGCAGACTCCTCCTGCAGATGTGCAGATCTCTGTGTAGACATCTGCAGTGTTTTAATCTCAAACTGATCCTTGCCATATCAAGCTGATGTCAAGGGGCCAGTCTCAAATGGTCACACAGTTACTTTGCCTTCTAGAGGTATTTCTCTGCACCGGACAGCATTAGCCAGCCCTCTTACCTTCCGTTCTAGCAGCATGCAGATTAAACAAGGATGATGGAACTAACTGTTTATCTGAAATGATGTGTTCTCAAAGAAGAAATAGTGTAGGGAGTATGTTCTAGGTTGATCTCAAGAATGAAAGCAAGATCTAGCAAGAATTGTAAGTCATCGGTCCATTTCTATAGATATTATCAGAAAGACTGTCTGATAATGTTATAGAAAACAGGCTCAGTAGGTTTCCCTCTAGCAAGTGGTCACTGAGGTTAGCAGAGATACGACCAGTGTTACAGGTAAGCCTAGCCCCTGTGTTTCCACTCTGTGTAAAATTTCTTTGACAACAGAATTGAGAATTGGATCTTTGGAGCTCAAAAATCAATTTAAAAAATCGCTGATATCCAAACATAAAATTAACAGACGGAGATTGTTGAATAACTTCCAACATTTAGACTGGAATTTGCAAAGTAAAATATTCTTCTATATGTAAACCAGTTCCTAAAGATGAGTGATGATACGATCTCCAGCTTTGCTTTGCAATATAAATATGAGCCTGCAGTGTGCCCAGGTGGCCAAGGAGGCATCCTGCCCTATATCAGCAATAGCCTGGCCAGCAGGACCAGGGCAGTGATTGTACCCCTGTACTTGGCACTGGTGTGGCCACACCTTGAGTTCTGTGTTCAGTTTTAGGCCCCTCATAACAGAAAAGTCATTGAGGTGCTGGAGCAACAGACGTGGTGAAGGGTCTGGAGCACAAGTCCTATAAGGAGCAGCTGAGGGAGCTGGATTTGTTCAGTCTGGAGAAAAGGATGCTTGGGGGGGGCATTATGGCTCTCTACAACTACCTGAAAGGAGGTTCTGGCTAGGGGAAAGTTGGCGTCTTCTCCCAGGCAACCAGTAATAGTACAAGGGAAAATGGCCACAAGTTGCACCTTGGGAGGTTCAAGTTAAATATGCAGAAAAATTTCTTCACCGAAAAGTTTGTCAAGCATTGGAACAGGCTGCCCACAGGAAGTGGTGGTCTTACCATCCCTGGAATTACTGAAAGAAGAATTGGATATGGCACTTCACAATATAGTTTAGTGGGCATGGTAATATTAGGTCAAAGGTTAGACTTGATGATCTTGGAGGTCTTCTTCATCCTCTCTGATTCTGTATTTTATATTATTACTTACACATTATGTTGTTTACAATAATTTTCTATACAATATAGTATATTTTATGTGAGTTTTCAAAGTGCAAAATAAGAAAATCAAGCATAACTAAAGTTTTTAAAGTATGTGTCACACTGATTCTAATTAAAAGTTTGTTCAGAGTGCAAGAGTCAAAGATTCTTCACTCCTTTTAATCTGATTTTAATTCATAATTCAGTATTACCATCTTGAAACCACTGAAGACTGATATCCTAGTGATAACCCTATAGTGTGTATGTGTTACATAATGCTGCAAACATGATATTTGCCTTGGCACTGAACCATGGTGTGTGGTTCAGTTCCGTACCATCAGATCAAGTGGTTCTCTTTATCTAGGAAAACTACTGATATGTTTTCAATGTGATTGCAGTGTTAGTTATAGAACTATTTTACGTAGATAGTATTAGCTTTCAGTCTTAAAGTAGGGAAATCACTTTTCTATTGTTATATGTGTTTTAACTTCAGCCGCAGTTATTTTTGTTACTTAAAACAATAAAAATATACTCTGTTCTAAAATGTTATTACTTCAAGTGGTAAATTATATGGACTAATACATGTACTAATAAATATGTACATAACACTACTTTTAAGGCAAGGGTTGGCATTGTTTACTATTTGCTTTATGGGGATTAGAGGTTTTGCCACCACACATACAAAAAATTTCCTGCCCTTGGTTTGTGGAGGGGAGGTGCACACCCGGCCTGAGGAAAGCAACCTGCCAGCTCCACAAGTGGCCAATTGCTTTGAATCACTAACCTTTAACATGTCAGTCTCTCACAGGCTGCTCTTTAAAGAGGGCAGAGTTGTGAAATGAAAAGCGCTTTTAAGACTAAATGCATGAAGGATGTAATGATTTGAACAGATATGACTACTAATTGTACAGAAGAATGTTAATATAACTAAAATATTAAAGAAAATGGATCTCATAGTGTGGCATCTGACACTTTTGAACAGTCATAGCACTAATGTATGCAAGATAAGTAAACAGAGTATGAAAAATGGAAATTAATGAGGGTTGAGGGGGACTATGCAAGCAATCAGCACAGCACCTCTCCTCTCACCTGTTTTGTGCGGCTATGTACTGTGTTAAGTGAGAAAGTAACAATCTCCTTACCTCTTCCCATATCAGATAATTTAGTCTCCCTGGTGTGTTTGGTATGTGAGATATTTTCTTATATTTCCCCTGAGATTTACCTGCTATATAAGACATTTAGAGTTAGCTAGATGAAGAAACTGTATACCCTGCTTTAAAATAACACTATATGAATTACAGTAGCTTAACAATAGCAAGCTCCTCAGTTTTGCAGAGGATTTCTAATCTTGTTTATAAACCCCAAGGCAGATGGATGAATTAACATCAGTGCAGTTATTTTTTTATCAAATCCCTGCATGTATGTTATAAAACTTACTTGAACAAGAAAATTAAGTATTCCTTTGCTCAAAATATCAGCCTTGGGTGGGAGGTGTATGTGCTAGATTATGTAAATGCTTAAAGAACTGTTGGTGTAGAAAACAGTCTTTCAAAGCCGTATTTAATTATACATAGATGTGTTCATCTCTGTGATTTCTAAACTTTACAAAGCAATTATCTTGCAGGCTTTGTGAAGTATCAAACAAAATGTTAGTAAGTAATGTCAAACATTGGTAGTGTAAAGGCTGAATTTGAAGGAAGGGGTTTTTTTAATAGACAGTAAAAAACCTGATTTTTTCAGTAGAGTTTGAAACTACAAGGGATGTTGTAATTTAGCAGAGGTCTGTAGGAAAACGCGCTACATTTGAACAGGATCTGGGTGTAAAATTAAGCTCTTTGGAGGGGACTGCACAGTGCTATTTCTTGCATCTGGTGGTTTCCTCTGGCAGCAAGCCTAATAGCTGCCTCAGTTTAGCTGACAAACTGACTCCAAATTCCCAGGTCTGCTGGCCATGAGAACATAGTAATAGAAACTTTCTTGTGCTGTCACTTCCTACTATTTTTTGCTACTTTTGTGCCCTTGCAGGTGTATAAAGACATCATGTTACTTTTAAAACTGATTTTGCGTGATGTTCAATAGTCCACAGAAGTTGTGCACTGAAGTTGCAGAATTTGAGAGTAGTCAGCAAGTAATTTGGAATAAAACTAGCAAAAAAGACAACATTGTCGTCAGAGGTGTTACTACTAACTGGATGGCAGTGTTGAAAATCAGTATAAGCCTTACAGATGCCATTTTTAAGATGTATTTTTTGTCCTGAGGGTACAGTGGAAGAGTTTATGAAACAGTAATAGAGTGAAATAATTCTGGAATAACTGAATAATGAAGTTAGGGAAATCTGATGGAGCAAGCATTTAGGTTGGGACAGAGGCACAAGGAATCAGGTTTTATGGGTCTCACCACCTAAAGGTCTATTCATTTCTTAGTAGATTTTTTTGTTTGTTAGCTCTTGTGGGATTCCAATCAGAAAACAAGAGAATCCCTTAAAAGGACAGGCACCCCAGTTCTGCTTCCCTGACTGGCCCGTTGATTTCCTTACCTCTTTTTCCCTTATATGTCAAAGTCCTGGCCTCCCCATGTTGTCCTCCTTCCCTCGCCCCTGTTCCTAGCCACTCCCTCGGGTTCTCCCCATTTGTTCTGTGCCCTAATCCCTCCCATGTACTGCCCCTGTGCCCTGGGACCATTGGCCCGTGTGCTGTCTCCGCCCCCCGATCCCCATATAAAAGGTCTAGGCTGGGTGGCCTGTCCTTACACTGCTTTGGGGTATCAGCCTGTTACCGTGTGGCACAGTCTGTGTCTGGGACCACGTGAATAAAGATCCTCTGAAGCCCCCATGCGGGGAGCCCTTCTCACCTCCTTTATCGCCGCTGTGTTGCGGAGCTGAGAGCTAGCCAGGGCCATGAGGGACAGTTCAGAAGGGGCCATGGGAAGTGAAACAGCTTCCCTCCCCAAGGAAGCCCCCTGTACTCTCAGGGAAGTTCTGTGGCTTGCCACACCATCGCAAGAAACTACAAACCACAACAAGTTCTCTCTCAAATAAAGTAATTACCACTTAATATAATAAACTAGATGTTATTGTATAAACATTGCAATATGAAAACACCTAAACATGCATCCTTTACAGAGTTCTAAAAAGTGCTTGTCTTGTGAGATTTAACATTAGGCAACCCTGAACTACAAGGGTTACTAAGGAATCCCTGAAATTCTTTTGTAATAGCAAAGGCACAGGAGGAATAAAATTTCTAAGAGTGTTCTGAGACTTGTTTAATATTAGCACACCAATAAAAAAACCTAAAACCTTCATGTGATGCTAATTACATAATGAATTTTCTTAGAGGTCTTCATATTACACTGGTATCAGTGAAAAAGCTTGGGTTTATGGTACTGCAGATGGTCTGATGTTCCCGTTAGTTTATGTATTTCTCTTGTTCATGTTTTTTTCTTGTTAAAGTTCAAGTTACATAGTTCAAGTTACTTAATGAGTGGCGAATATAATTGTGACATTTTTAGTTTAGGAATTTCTGTCGCTTTTACTGATTGCTGGGGATTTTTATCATGTCTTCATAGTATTGTTATGCTCATCATGGAGCTGTGTGGGAAAGAAGTTAGAAGAGTGAAGAAACCAAGCCACAATACCAATCTCTCTAAAACTTACTTTCCTGGTTTAAGATAAGGTTCGGCTTTCCATGGTCACATGTAATGATGCCAGTCTACAACTGTTTGAAAACCATGTAAACTATTAATTCATACTGCACATTTGCCATTACCTATGAGAATTATGAGAAAAATTCCTTTTTTCTGGAGAATCCTCAGTCTGTCACTTTGCATAGTGTCGTGGTTTGACACTGGCCCAACGCCAGGCACCCACGAGAGTCACTCACCTACCCTCCCCTACCACAGCTGGGCAAAAGGAGGGAAAAGAGGAAAGGGTTAACGGAAGTTTCATGGGTGAGATAAGGAGAGTGGGAGAAAGATTTCAAGGGCAAAACAGGCTCAACCTTGGTTGCTAAGTGAAATTTATTACCCACAGAATCAGAGGAGGGTAATGATAAGTAAAATAAGCCCTTAAAACACCTTTCTCCCCAGGCCCTCCCTCCTTCCCACCAACAACACAGGGAGGCAGGGCAGGGGGGTTTGGTCAGTCCATCACTAGGATTTTCTTCTGCTGCTCCGGGAGAAGAGTCCTTCCCTGTGAGGCCGTGGGGTCCCTCCCACGGGAGACAGTTCTCCGTGAACTTCCCGGCGTGGGTCCGCTCTCACAAGCAGCAGCCAAACCGCACCTGCTGCAGGGTGAGCCCCTCCCACGGGCACACAGTCCTCCCAAAACTGCTGTGCCGTGGGTCTCTTCCCACAGGGTGCAGTCCTCCAAGGACAGGCTGCTCCAGCCTGGAAGCAGGGGCCCTCTCTCTCCACCGGATCTTCCACTGGATCACAGCCTCCAGCAGGCATCCACCCGCTCCGGCGTGGGCACCTCCCCCACGGGCTGCGGGTGGATCTCTGCATTCCCCGTGGACCCATGGGCTGCAGGGGGACAACCTGCTTCACCATGGTCTTCACCTCGGCCTGCAGACAAATCTTGGCTCCAGCGCCTTGAGCACCTCCTCCCCCTCCTTCTCCACTGACCCTGGTGTCGCCATGTTATTTTCCCTCACATATTCTCACCTCCTCCTCTCCTCTGACTAGAAACAAAAACCATGTGACTTTGTTTTTATTTTCTTCTTAAGTATGTCATCACAGAGGTGTTACCAGCCTCTCTCATTGGCCCAGTTCTGGCCAGCAGCATGTCCATCTTCAGAGCCATCAGGGATTGGCTCTCCCAGCAGCTTCTCACAGGAGCCATCTCTGTGGCCCCCTTGCTACCCAAAACCAGGCCGTGCCAAACCAATACACATAGCTGTGAAGTTTAGTGGACATTTGTGGTTTAATTATGAAATGAGAAATACACAATGTTCATGAAATATTTTTCTTGCAGGGTTAATAGTGTCTCAGTATAGCCTTTGAGGAGGAGTTGCACTAACAATCATTATGATATGTATTAAGTAAGCTGCAGCAGTATTGGAAAGAACTTTAAAAGACTTTCTGCTTTCATTGTTTCTGGCTAAAAATACATTCAGTCTTGTCATGGCTCAGCAGAGTGGCAATTTTGAGTATTGCAAAGCAAAGGAGGTGTTCTCAAATATAACAAATATTTTTATAGACACCATGCAGTATCAGTTTCCTGTTGAAGCAGAAATATTGAAATCTTTGCACAGTTAAGCACAGCAAGAAAAGGTTTAACTAGGTCTCCAGAGGTTGTCAGTATTCAAAGTGAAACCAGTAAAAAATCATCCTTGCATATCATCAAACTCTATCAATTTCTTTCCAAGCTGTTTATCTTCCCTACCAGGTTAGTTTTATAACACCATACTGAAAACTTCTGTTGTCAGCAAAACAGACCAAGACTGATGTTTTTTTCATCTGTACACTCTAATGGTTAACAAATATGACAACAGCACTTATTGTCTCAAAGGCTGGAGACAAATAGATACCTTGCTGTATTTATGTTTCATACATCTGTTCCCAGAAAGAGAGTGATTGAATTCTAAGCTGATGAGAAAGAAAATAAGATTTTGACTAAAATGATTTTGCATACAGAAAATTGTGATGTTGTACAATTAATTCAATCTTAATTAATGTGTGTTTTCATGTTGTTGTTAAACTGAAATGTTTTGACACTTGCGTTAATAGGATTTGAGATTATTTAGTCACAGATTGGTGTCACAGATCTGGTGAAGTCCAGATTTTCATCATACTGAAGCAGTGCAAAAATGTCTTTATATAATTTTTGTTCACTTGCTATAAACAATAAAAATATGCTTAGTATTGTACAATATATGAAAAATATTGTTATTTTCAGTGAGAGGTGGCTGTTAAACTGGGTGGTTATAATGAACATTTTCTTTCTGTCTAAGCCTACTGCTAGAATTATTTTCAGTCTCAGTTCTCCAACTCTTTTATCTGAGAATCAGTAATTCATTCAGTTTTAAGACAGGCACAGCAGTCTAGCTTGAAGTGAAATATTAGGTTACTTTGGTTCATGTTATAAAATTCTAGCTCAAGTTGAGGTAGTGTATTGTCTATACAAATAGTTCCTTTTTATTTTGCTCTATAGGCCTTCTTGGCTGGGCATTAAGTTAGGCAGTTTGAAACTGTGTCTACATCCTCGGGGATGTTGCAAATCCATCATTTGTGCATGGTCAGACTTGCAGTCATGTTTCTTTCATTCTTGGCTTGTCTGGCTGGCTCGAAAAAGCGACATTTTAAACGTTATACTACATTTCCTTAGCTTCTCATATCAGTGAGGTCTGCAAACACTTTTGTCTAATGCATTATAAATTATAGACCTGAGGAATCAAAGATTATGTTAAGTGTTTGTTTACCTCTTGCTCAAGTTTTTGAATCTCAAGGCTGTCCCTCCTTTCCCCATAGAATAATTCATTCTCTATGTACCAATTAACTTTTCCAGTGAAAAAAGAATGGGGCTGCTATGATGTAACCGTGTACTGTAAAAAGAACACACTGAAAAAGGCAAGACATTCCTGCGCTCCATACCAATCCCTTCTTTAAATGGTAGTCACCACTCCCTAAGATACCAGCTGAGTGAAACACAACCTTATGCAATGAATAGGTTAGGATCAGTGGTAAGGTCAGGGCAATAGAAAAAATGTGCCAGAAATTCTGCCTTACACCTCCTTCCTTTGTGAATCAAAAAGAGAATCAAAGTATAATTTATAGGAATTCTTTTTAAACTGTTCTGATTGGAGCAGTCCCACTCCTCTCCTTTCTTTCTTCTTCAGAGATGTTTTTAAAGCACTTCACAGAACTTATTGAGGTGATACCAGTAAACTGATCAGATAGTAACTCATAGATTTAAAAAATTCTAACTTTAATACAGTGATCTTAAATTGCCAGAGGGAGACAGTTAGATTATTGACTCTTCCAGGAGAAATTCAAACTGATTCACATTTGTTTGCTAGAATTACCATCTTCAAATAATATCTTGCCAGGTACCAACTAATTATATCCCTGTGAAAGAGTAAGTGTTGAACAGAGATACTACTTCAGGATAACTATACAAAGTGAATAGTTAGGTACATTAAAAAAGTGAAGATGTAGAGATGAGCATGCATACTCATTAAGTAGAATAGCATATTGGGCAGCCTGCATGCCTCTGGAAATGATCTGCTAGGTCATGTGTGTCATCTTGGTGAGGCGAGCTGTCAGTACTTTTTGGGTTCTTCACAGGACCCGGCTGCGAGGTGAGCAGTCAGTGAAGCTAATGCTGCTGGTGCCAGGAAAGAGCAAGGAAAGTAATCCTACTGGTACCCCATAAAATGCTGCTTTATCCTTGTCCTAGAAATGGCTGCTGATAGCTTAATTACTATGCAAACAATACAAGTGGAATAATATGAATAACAGTTCTAATTCATAAAAGGACAGTCCTCAAGTAAAAACATTGTACCTCAAATGCATACCTTTTTCCTCCCTTTAGATTCCAATCTGTATTTGTCCATACAGTTGTTGTCATAAACTCTTAGATAATGTTGCTGCTTATGTTTCATGGGTTAATATTTTCTCTAGGTTTCATATACTTCTCTAAATGCATATTAAGGAGTCTCGCATTTTTTCCCTGTAACAAGAAGTTACTATATTTTAAGTTCATATTTTAGAAAAAAATTCTTACGGTTTTATTTACCTTATCCAAGTTTTGGTCTCTCCCCTTTGAAGCAGCAATTGGGAATAAAAGAATAAAACTTTTATATAGAGAGAGAAATTAATATGCAATATGAATGTAGTAAATTCTGAAGAGCAAAAATGGTGAATGATCATGCAATCCTCTGATAATTTCTTTCTGTTTCTCTCATACCTAGTTTTTTTATATTTACGGAGCAGGAATAAGCCCATGGATGGACATTTCAACTTCACTTTTTCATTCTGCTTCTGTCAGCTAACCTTTACTTCTGGAGTAGATGGACACTTTTTCCATCCTACCCTGGTCTCATAAATTTTGAAAGACAGACAGTATTCTTAAAATGAACCAGCAGAGCAGATTCAGCGGTATTAGTAATATGAATGAGGCAGAGGAGGCTTTTGTCTTGTTGGGACTTAAAACAGTTTAGAAGGTCAACCTACGAATTACATTTTCACATGTCTTGGACAAAGTTACAAGATAGTTACTTTGGATATACTTGAATTGTATTTGTCACACAGTAGTAGTACTAATTATCACTGCTGTTCTTTGGAGGCTGAAGCAAAAGATCCCTTACTTCGTTTGGTGTAGGTGTCTGTGGGGTCTGTGCCATCTGAGCGCTGACACTCATCAAGTGAGGCTAATGAGGCCTCAAAATTAAGAGCTGCTACTTTGCAGGGTGTCAGGACAGTGCAGAGAATGGAGGATGGGAATAAATTGCTCAGAATTGCTCAAACCAGTGAACAAATATAATGGTGCATTCTGAACAAACTGCAAGTGCTGCCCTATTGTGAACTCCACAGAAAGGAAATTACAATGATTGAGTCATATGGTCACGAGCATGAAGTTTGCTATAGTCAGGAGATCGTGAGAAAAATGCTAGAATAGCCTGTGCCATTTCTGTTATTGAAAGAAAATACATGAGTCAAAAACTTCATTATTAGTGGGAAAAAACACCCGAATTCAGAATTTCAAGCAGTATCATAAAATGAGGAAGCATAAAAGAAAGGAAAAAAAAGTATCATAACAAGTAGTGATGATCTACTTTGTTTGTCCTAGATGAGGGTAGCAATTGGAGATTTAAAAAAAACCCAAACCATAAATCATGTTCCATGTATCAAGAAGCAATTTATTGGCAGCTGCTTCTCATAATCAAGCTTTATTGCTCTTTTTAACATGCTTTTTATAGAAAATAAGAAAAAAGGCATCTATAGGCCTATTAAAAAC
>WEIT01024225.1:0-50892 GCA_013389985.1 Dryoscopus gambensis
GTTGGATACATTTACAGGTTAATGTTTCAGTAAACCTGGCCCATCTTAAATGACCTTGAATATTGCAAATGTGCTACAGGCAAAAGGTCTCTGTGATCTTATCAAGCCTAATATTTGCAATCTTAGGCATGTCCTTCCCTTGATAGAAGGCTCTTTGCATTTGTTAATGGGTGTATTTTAAGTTTTTAATATGCAGGGTTGTCTTTATTTTTCAGCAGTTTTTTGTGTTGCAGCATTTTGAAAAAGAGATGCAGTTGAGCGTCCTGGTCTATTTTTGACCTGGATAATGGAACTGTAACTGCAAAGGATTTGATTGCAGATCCTTGAAATTCTTTTAATATGTAGTTGTTCAGTGGTGACTTGGGATTTCTGCTATAAATCTTATAGTAAGAATCTGGTACTACAACAGCAAAAATGGCAAAATTTTGCTCTTGTTTAAAACTGTCTAAAAACTTGGTTTAGTCTTGCCTCATGTTTTCTGCATAGACTCATTTGTGGAAAAACTGGCTTGATGCAGTACTTCATGGGATGTTTTGTTTTGAAATTGCTGTTTGTTCATCAGAGCTTAGTCTGCTGATCTGTAGCAAAGAAATATTTATGAGGCTTTTTTCTTGCTGCTATTTTGGAGCTGGTTCTAAATTCAGCTGTTGGTGCTGATTCACTGGTACAGACTTCCATTACAGAGGTCTCAAATTGTTTTTGACAAAAAGCCTGAAACTGTAGAAGTGTCCAGTTACTGTGTAGTGTTCTGTTCTGTGAAGTTTAACTATTTAGCTTGTCTTTGTTGCTGGGAGTAAGTGGTATCACCAACAGTGACACCACAGCCACTTAAAACCAAAAAACAAATCCCTTTTTTCTTCCTGTCCCTCTGCTCAGTGTAACAGAGGAAGATACTTTTGCAGCATTGAATAAGTTAAGCTCTTTTTTTTAACTGTTTTTTGTCTGCTGGACAAAAGGCAGGGAACAGTAAGAAAAGAAACACACTCATGCTGTTAATATAATTTCTCCTTTTTTTTCAGGGTAAATGTGGGCTGTGGTCCAGCAGAGGAGAGAGTTCTTCTGACAGGTTTACATGCTGTAGCAGATATCTATTGTGAAAACTGTAAAACCACTCTTGGATGGAAATATGTAAGTAATATACTTAAATCCTCAATAAATGTTTTTATGTTGAAGCACAGATGTTTGAGTTGGCCACTGAGTAGCACCTTTGCTGATAGTTTAGGTGAGTTAGCTCTGGTGCTTTTGTATACATCAGGCTGTAGTATAGTCTTGCTTCCTTGCATCTGCAGAAATGCTGTAGCAGATAGTAACTTTATTTGGACTTCAAATCAAGCACGAGCTATAGGTGCTATTACAGCTGTCTAATATTTCTGTGTTTGGTAATCTTTTTCCAAGACTACCAAGCACACATGCACTAAACCAGGTGGGAGAAATTGTCAAAGTGAGTCTGTAATGTCTTGGATCACAGAAGTTGGTTATACAGCAAAAATATTAATTACAATAAATGGTACTGAGCATATTACACTGTTTACAAATAATGTGGACTCAATTCTGTTGTTTGAAAATTTACCTGTGCACTTGCAGCTGTGTTGCAAGTTTGATGTTTTGAAAATGTTAGATTCTGGGTGTCGCATGAGGATTTTCACTGATTCAGTGTAGCTTCAGATCTTAGAAGTTTTCCTAAAGCATTCCCTGTGATGATGAATATAGAGGAGAGCTTTTGAGGAGGTTTGCATTCCCTCTTTCATTACTTCTGGGAATAAGGAAATAACACACATAACATGCCATTTTCTAACCTTCACTTAAAAAAGCATTAAAATTCCCTAAGCAGAGAGAGACCATGGACAGTTCTACAGCAAGATCTGTGCAGTAGATCTGCTGATTCCACTTAGGAGAAATTTGCTTCTGTTTCCTTCTCAATGCTTTCCAACCTCTTTCTTCCCTCCCTCCCCTTATTTGGTGTAACCAACGTGGATTGTTAACTAGAATGGCTCCTGGTTTGTATNAAGACAATGGCTGGGAGTGAACCACAACCTTTTTCCTTCTGTTTGGACTATATTCTGTGGAACAGGCTTTACAAAGACTAATGCAAAGTAAAGGAAGAGCTTGGCTAGAGTGGCCCTGAGAATATCACTGAACTCTGAAACCTCACAAATGAGTAGTGTAGTGTAAGTGGCTATTTCAGGCCATGTTTGCCTTTTCTCCTTGTGTAAGTTCCCTCTTTTTGTACGTGTTATTATTGTGTGAACAGTTGTTTTGGAACATTTTGGATGACCTTTTTCTAAACTCTCTCAGACTAGAGAAACAGTTCACTAATTGAAAACGGATTTTACTGGTTAGCATCTCTCTCTGACCTATGCCTTTAATGCTACTTCTGCTGTGCATGCTTCTTGCCTAAACACCTACACTCCAGTCCTGTAGAAGTTCTGTACCTGAGCAGTCCGAAAGAATGTATGGGATGGGGTGCTTTTTTATATGTAGCAATTTCTGATGTGTTTGGCAGTGAAGAGGATGCAGTATTGTAGTTATTAATTTCTTTTTTAAATTGGAGTGTACCACAACCTACATACATCTTGTAGGTGAATTGGTTAAAGGTACAGTGCTCACTTCAAAAAACATTTCAGTTGCACTGACTGAAGTTAGCAGGTCTCAAGTTGTTAGGAAAGGTTATGCCAGAGGTTTGGTATCTTAATTAAATAACATAGAAAGATTTAAAATCAATAATGCTATAGAATATGTTCCTTTAAGACCAACATATTCCCTAAGGAGTTTGCTGGATAAAAAATTTATAAAACTATAGCTTGCAAGATTAAAAAGACAGAAAAATATATGCATCTTCTATTTTGGAAAAAAATTAGTTGGTATATTAGGAAAAAACAAAGTTTTGGTACTGTACCTTTGCCAGTAACAGGGACTTGTGCATCAGTAAAGTTTTATGGCTGGTTCCATGTAACTGTATAGTCCTAATGCACTGGACAAAGAGGTTGATGTCAAGGAAACTTGTTGAAGTCTTCTGCTTCTGCTACATTTGAACAAAAATATTTATTTTTGTGAGAAATGGCCAGAGCCTATGACATGAAAATTAATATAGTACCTGTAGGAAAAGGAGGAGTAATAAGAGGGAAGGGAAGTTTGACTTGTTTTTTCATAAAATAAAATAGGAAGATAGTTTTTAAAATTTGGGGGTGGGGAAAGGGTTTCCTGGTTTGCTGGCTAAATCATCCCCGAGTATCTTTTTATAATAAAAATTTATATGAAACTCACCTTCTCTTTTGTTCTCATGCTGTTTCTTTAATGGAATCAGTTAATGAGAGAAACTTGTGGAACGTGTATGCACAATATGAGCTGTTGGTATCTGTGTATGCAAACTGAGCAACTGTGAAAGAAACGCTCTACATAAATTTGCTAACTTAATTTTCAAATTAAACAGTCTCTAAAGACTTTTTGTATGTTAATCCTTTTAATGCTTGAGGACAAAATGTTTGGGAAAAAAAACCCTTTAGCACTACATAAGTCCTATAACTGAACAATACAGAAGCCTTGCAATACGAAATCCCTTTCTCTCAATAACAATTCTAATATGGCACCTGTGAAATTAGTCACAGGTGCTGCTGCTGCTGTTCCATTTTTGGGAATCTCTCATAGGCTTTCTGAACTCTGCTGCACTTTAGAAATTGTCAGACATGAAAAATTATGCCAATGGGTAGGGGCAATACAAATCTTTAAAACCAGCTTTCCAGTGTTTTTGTGGAGAGGAGTGAGAAGAGCATTCTCCCAGGTGTACACATTCTTTGTGATGCAGGCTGGCTGAACTGCCTGCCAGATGTTGTCATGACTGATACCCATGAATTAAAAATGTAAGAATTAGAGAAGTAGTTCAAGCTGTTGGGTTTCAGTCCAGAGGCCTGAGGTTGTACAGTCATGCTCAACCTGGATTTTGTGGCTTACACGTTGCTACTTCGTGTTCACATCAGGTCTCATTTTTAACAATGTCATTGATGTAAGATGGGCTTGGGTGTTGCCTGTCTTGTGCTTTTTTTGACCTGGAATTCTTGGGATTTTGTTTTCCACCATTGCAATGTATGTTGCCAACAAGGAAGGCACTAAAACTTCTATCAGCAAAAAGTTTGTGTTGGCTTCTAAGTCCTGTTGCGATGCTGATACTTGTGAACAGCTTGTGTGAGGTTTGTGTATCTTTGGGCTTTTCTTATTTCCTGGCTGCAGACTTGCTGAGGCAGTACACTGGACTGAAGGCAAAAGTAATGGCTGCTTTTCCAGAGAGAGTTGAAATTAAAGAAAATATGTAAAATATTAAAGATTTTTCTCTCCAAAATTGGGGGTTTGGCTAGCTCTTGTGAGTAAGCTAATGCTGTCTGTGACACAGTCTGATTCTTAGAAATTCAACCTCTTTCTTCAGTGCATTATTTATATTTCAAACTGGACATTTTCACCAAAACCTTAATTAACTTTGATGCCAAAGGTTGGGACTTCAAGTGCTTAGCACATAGAGCTTCAGACTACTGGCATAAAGAGTTAATGACCTATATGTGATGTTTATGGCTTTTAAGAGAACCAAACAAAGCAATATTCTTTTTGGTCTTTTATTAAGAGTGGATGCTTAGAAGGAGTAAAGAGTAGGACTAGTACAGAATCACTATTTTATGCTGCCATGTAACAATTCTTGAGGCTCATTCTATTGAGGGAATATGTGAATTTTCTTCCCATGTTGTTTGGCAGCATCAATGATTATTTTCTCCCCTCATAAAGATACAGAGAGTTCTTGTTATTGGTTTTGGTGAAAGTTGAATCCAGGTAGCAATGACTGCTGGCTGATGTGAAGAGGTCAGTCTGGTCACTGAACCCTCCAGCAGTCATTTGAAAGAAAAATAAACTTACTTGAAAAAAAAATTTTACTAAAGCATTTTCCCTCTAACCAATTTTTGTAATATATTGAAGATTATATTTAAAGTTTGTATGTGTTTGCTCTGGGCAAGTTTACTTCCCCTCCAACTTGAGCACTTTTGTTACTTGTACTGGTTATTTTTATTGTTGGTCTTAACATTTATTTTGTATTTTGTTTTTTTATAAACTGTAACAAAAAGCTTTTGTGAACCTTTGTTTCTTGCTGGCTCTTTCTTGGACCAAATGAACTGACTATGAGCTGGCTTAGAAGTAATGTTCATTGGGATGCATAGGAATTTGCTAGCAAAAATGTACATTTATTGAAAGATTCTTTTTCCACTGAACCTCTAAAGCCACGCCTGTCCTAAAGTAATTAATCATAATTTGGTGTGACTTTAGTAATCTGACCACACATTCTCCGTCTAGGTCCAAATTAATGGTTGTAATAATGGTTTTCCAGGACTCAGTCTGCCTCCAAACCCTAGAGTTCCTCTTTGGCTGGTTACTTTAAGTACCTTTTTGATTACTAAAAGGCAATGCTGCCATGTCTAAAACTTCTGTCACATTGCAAACTTGCTGTGAAATCAGCTGCAAAATTTGGTGAGGGATTGCTGACTCCTCAACTTAACCACTTCTGCTCTGTGTTTTTAGCAGCCTGGTAATCTTATCTGCCAGTTAAAAGGGCCAGGATATGAATTTCCCTTGTTGGTTGTAAGCTGTACAATGGCAAACTGTGTGAAAGAAGGTTGTTATGGCTCCATCTTCATGCCCCAGTAGCAAGGCCCAGCATAATGACAGTGTGGGTGGTGTGCCTGTGTGCTTGCAGTCCATGGGAGAGGAGGGGGAATATGGGTTACGACATTTCTTTGAGTTAAAAACTGGCCTCAGAGGTTCTGACCAAGTCCCCACTGCGCCCATAACCAAAGGTCACCTGTATTTCCCACTGGTGGGTCAGCGCAAGAGTTCCCCAAGGCCGTACCAGGTTTGGTGGCGGTGCACTTCCCCCCGAGTGACGCTCGTAGGGCTCTCCCTGCCCGCTCATCTCAGCAGCCAGATTGCAGCAGCAGCGACCTCCAGTCTCACAGACCAAACTTCAGTCATCTCCAGCCTTGGATATTGGCCATGAGAGGAAGAAGCTGTCAAATTATTGTTAAACTTCTTGAACACTTTATTGGACTTCACTGAGACTCATGTTAAGCTAACCAGCAGTATAAACACTTAATGGAAAAGAAACAGATGCTTCAGAGGTTTCTTTTAAAAGGACTGTTACAAGTGGTTTAAGGTCTAAAGCATGAGTCATAAATGGCAGTTGAGTTGTGCCTCATTGTTTCTTAAACTCTTTAAAACGCTTTCTTTTACAGGTGACATGGCTATGTTGCTGTTTTGTCCTAGCAATACTGTACATCATTTGTTGTTTCACTATATTGTATCTATTCAAGGTATCACAATAAAAGCTTTCAGTTGTTTTGTTGGGTTACCTGTTGGTTTTGTGCTATCTTTTCTTGCTAATTGAGTTCTCAGGCTTTATCCTCTGGTAGGGCCAGAGAGAGACGACAATGCTCTTAGTTGCTCTTAAAAACTTCTAAATGGGTTGAATCTGATTTTTATGTGGTTTTAGGATTGCCACAAAGCATTTGGGGTTTTTTCCTTTCACAAATCTTTCCAAAATACAGAAATTTGTGTTCCTACTGTTAGGACTTTTGCCTGTTTTGAGCCAATTGTGGGACCTCTGTACAGTGAGAGTCAGTCTGCACAACCCCAAAACTAATTTTGAGAGGAATTGAAGAAGTGTGGGTGTACTTTTTGTTGTGTTTGGTCAGCTGTAGACCTGAGGAGTGCTGTGAGCACAGCACTCCCTCTGTTCCTTCTGCTTTGGCTGGGAACTCCTGTAGCTCCTCTGATCAGATTATTGGTCTTGTCAGTGACACGATCCCTCTGGACTGCCTGAGGCTCAGAATGAAGTCATTCAGTGCACACTTACGCAGCATCTTCAATAATCCATCATTTCACCTCACAAAGGGATAGGGATGCTCTTCATGCAAGATCAAACATATTATTTCCCTCTTGAGGAAATGGAAGATAGCCAGCTACCCTTTCTCTTATTCAAGTACTGTCTTAAGGGCATGAAATAAGGATCTTTCCAGATCTGAAAAAAACCCCAAACCCTAGGGATAAAATGGCATTTTATGTGAGGTGTATTGTCTTCATTGTATAAAATCCTTGCTTTTGACAGGATATAATTGAAGTAATAAAGATTCAAATAAAAAATACCTTTCAAATTTGAGATGTCCATAGTAACATCCTATGACGTTTTGGTGTATCAGAGGGACTATAAAAACACCAACTGTCAGCAGCTGGGTTACCAGAATAACTTTGGAAATGTACGCTCCAGTGTTCTGTCTTACCAGCTGGAAAACACCAGGATATCTGACTTCCAGATAGACAAGGATGGGGTAGGTGCCTCATTTAAAGCTTGAGAATCTTCCATTAGATGTCTTTTTGCCCCAGTTAAATTTAAATATCTGGGCAGTGGTGTAGTTAAGGGTTCTCCCCCACACGCGAAACGCTGTGGCTGTGACTGGGGGACAGCAGTAGCTCTGTACTGCCAGAGTCCAGGTAGCCTGAACCAGGAAACAGCCACAGCTACAGCTAAGCTTATCCTCTGCACCGGGCTCCACTTGGGCCACTGCCCACGCGAGGTTCTTTCCACTTCTCTCTCTTCCTCTGCTCCCCGCCCTTGGCTCTGCCCCAGATGGGTCCGAGCAGGGACCGAGCACCTGCGCAGCTGCTGGCACTCACCTCCAGCAGGCACAGCTGCTGGGGATTAACTGAGGCCGGACAAAGTAGTTCCTGGCTGTGAAGCAGCTCTGCTGAGCCATGGCACTGATGAGCATTAACTGTTTCTCC
Source organism: Dryoscopus gambensis (assembly GCA_013389985.1). Classification (NCBI taxonomy): domain Eukaryota; kingdom Metazoa; phylum Chordata; class Aves; order Passeriformes; family Malaconotidae; genus Dryoscopus; species Dryoscopus gambensis. The sequence goes on from WEIT01024225.1 coordinate 7,810, forward strand.
TCTAGCAGACACTGAGCTGTTCTCAGGGTTTGACTCACTCATTTCTATAGTATTGCTGAATAAGATTTGAGCTGAGGAGCTGAGGTGCTCTGTGATCCTGGTAGCAGTTTAATCTACACTATCCTGATTGCCTGAAGATTTTACTTAGTAAAGATCACTCTAGAAAGTAGACAATACAAGTTTTTCATTGTTTAATGAATTAATGAGTAGATTTTTCGTGGTCTGATTTCTGTATTTTAATAGTAAGCATAGCTTAACTTTCTTTCTTGCCCAAATAGTGATTTCTATCTAGCTTAAGCAAAAACAATGGCAGGACCAAACTAGCCCTTTATTCAAAATGGAGTTTGCATCCTGACATTAAAACATGTATGTGTATGTAAAGTCCATTATGGCATGGGATATCATGGCTGCAGGAAGGGTTGTGAATGTTATTTAATTTTCAGAACATCTTTTTGACATGATTAGCTATGATCATCTGCTTTGTTTTACACCTGATGGAAGTTAAATTAGTTTTAGAACATGAGCAAAATCTTCCAGTTTGGGACCTGGAGCTGACGACAGAGCAGCAATGCTGTACTGGGCATCTGAAACAGTTTTCTTATGTTTCAAATGTTGTAAAGTTAAAACTCCAGTGGATTAAACTGCCTGATTGTGGTAGAAGTTCTGGGATTTTTTTAGCTGTTAGTTGAGTGGCATTATTAGCTGTGTTTGAAATGTGAGTGGAGGTATTTGTCCATTTAAAAGTGAAATTAAATAAGCTTTATTCTGCAGAAAAAGATTATTCAAAATGCTTCAGTACAGAATCATATAAAACCTCTTCCACAGAGGTGCGACACAAATAGGAAAAAAACAACAAACCCCAACTGCAGGAGCTCTGTGCATTGCCTGTGCAAACAAACTTTTTTCCAAAACTTTCTTTAAAAGCCCACTAGAAGTCCGGAATCTTGTGACAGGGAGCAGGGCTGCCAAGGGCCAGAGCAGCTTGTTTTGCAATTGGGCCCTGGGGAAATTGCTACATCTGGGGGCTGGGTTGAAGCTGTAAAACACGTGCCTTTGAGGACTGGGGGGGCTTTCCTAAACAAATATATTTCCTAAACAAATATTAATAGATTCTCTGCCATGCACAGGGGAAACCTGCTGATGTTATCGCAGTGAACCTTCATTCTATTAAACTGGAACTGCTGAACAGCGTGAAACCACTTAGAGGGGCACGTGCTGAGTGCCGTAAAGCCGTGTGTGAAAGGTATGTGGGGCACTGGGACAGGAGGGTGAGGACCGACCGCTGAGTGCTGCGAGGGTGGCTCTGCCTAGGAAAGAGCTGAACCACTAAGGCTCTGACAGCCTGCCCCGCAGACCAAGCACAAGTGCAAATCCGTGCGAAAAGGTGACATTTTGTGACACTTCAGGCCCCTCCCAAAACTCTCCCTCTCCGCGCCTTGAGTTAAATGGCAAATGACACTGCTTTTTGTGTGCCCTGCAGAAAGGATGTGCCCCTGCCCCAACAGCCTGGCTGGGCAGCGAGCGAAGCCTCCTGTGCACTGCCCGAGGTCAGGCTGGGCTGGCAACCCATAGCTCCCAGCAGCTGCTCGTTGGGGCAAGAGGCTGTTTCTGGCCATAATCTCCTTACAGATGAATTCATCATCTGTTTCCCACTGATGGTCAAACAAGCACTACTGACTGGCTGGCACGCTCCACTTTGTTATCAAGTATAACTGATTGAAAATCTGCTTCTGCTTGTCCACTTAAATTATCTTCCCTTCCTTTCTTCCTCTTTTATCTTCCTCCTTCCTCAATTCCCCACTTTTTTATGATACCCATAACAGTCCAAAGTCTGCAGAATTTTGCTTTTTTGTTGTTCCTCTTCTTTCCCCCACAGAATGTGTTACCCAAGGGGCAGCAATAACGATTTGTGGTGAGGCATGAGATGGATATTTCACAGTGTTTGATCCAGTGCCGAACCAACCCGAGGGAGCCACTGTGCTCCCACCCTGCCTGGCTGGGTGTGCAGCCCTGTGCTGGGAGCCAGCATGGCCAGTCCCTGAACCTCAAGGGCAGAGGACAAGGTGCAGCTCTTTGCTCCTAAACTATCGCTGCTTTACTGATTAAGCTCTTGCAGCAGGTTTTAGATCTAAATACAATTTCTTTGGCGTGATAATCAACAGCAAATGAGCATGTATGAGCTGCAGACCCACAGCCTTCCAGCAATGCTGTGCGTTACTGCCCCTACTCGTCCTGCTTCCAAGCTGATGAAGTAAAAGGATTTTTTTTTAACAGTGCCTTTTTTTCCCCTTTATCCCTCTCTTCTGCAATCAAAAGTTTCTCACAGCATCGAGGCTGGAGACACAAATTAATGCCCTTTAATTAGCTACTCATAATATACAAAAACAAAAGCTTTCTCACGTCATTCTTTCAATGTTTACTAAAATACAGACCTTGCTCTGGCAGATCTCTCCTTTACTGGCCAAAACTCACGCTGAAGGTTAACAGCTCCCGAAGTTAATGATTATCTTGCCTTGTTTGCTCAGTGTTTCAGAGTTAAAACATGTAAATATGCCTCCCCCGTGTAATTGCTGTGGCCAGGCAGCGATGAGCTCTGCAGCAAACATGAACACAGCTATTAGCACAGACAAATGTTTCTCCCCGGCCTGGCCTCCCAAGGCTCCCAGAAGCCTTGGCTCCCCCAGAAAACAGCCAGGATAAGGCTGTCCCGGTGGTGCTGGTGATTACACAGAGCCTCCTATGAAAACCCCCTCTCAAAATAGCAATTTCTAATCTCCCCTGAGGCCATTAATCAGGTTTCTAATCCAGCAAAGCTGTCCGTACTGTACAGGCTGTGATCCCCAGGCCTTTATTAGAATCCCCTCTTGGTCACAGCATTTACTGGGTCAGGGGACTGGTTGTCATGTTTGTCTGGGCAGGAATAGCTGCATGTATTTCATGAGACAGATCTGTGATAGTGGTTGATGCCAAGACCTGGCTGTACCTTACTTATGAGTCCTGGACTTACCAAAGGCTCATCTGCATAGAAATACATCCCAATGTTCAGCTCAAATTTGGTAATTTCGGAAGACTTAAGAGTAATCTCTGCTTTTCTGGAGACAAATGCAATACCTGGCCATGTCTGATTGCTTTCAGATCAGAAAGGAATGTCCTGAAGATGTGTGACAGTCAAAACTTTCTGGGCAGTTTCACAAGAGCAGAGGTTTTGCCCACATATTGACTAAACTCCAGCTGGGATAATTGCATGTGCCTCTTCTCCACCATTCCCCGGGTGATTCCATCTCGGAGGACCTGATGTGTTGCGGAGGTGGGATGATGTGACTGATGTGTGTAGCCTCCACACAAGTATGTGACATTTGCAGCATTAACGGAGATCCCTCTGGCAAAAGGCGCTGTACAAACCCAAACCCATCGCTCACAAAGTGCTGCAGCATCCCTGGGCACGGCTGAGCGCAGGCAGGGGGTGTTACCGGGGCAATGGGCTGCTAAATCTCCTCCTGCCACAGGAGCTCTAGAGGCTCCCTGCGGCCCGCGGTGATATTTAGACACTGAGGCCCTGGCTGGAGAGATCCAGTTCCCATAGGGGCTCGGCTATAGGATGCTGTGGGGTCGGGGGTGGGGGGGAGCTGCCCTGATGCTCAGCAGTGTTTTGACTGCTCATGGAGGGGATGCTGTGGCTGAGCCCCACCCGGGGATTTGGCTTGGTAGTTCCTGGTCCATAGGGCCGTGTCGTGCAGCTCAGTGTCCCTGCCCAGCTGGGAGAGGATGCCGAGGGACAGGCAGGCACTGGGGAGCTCAGGCTGGCAGTGCTTTCTGTGCCCCAGGGCTTGTTACCCAAAGGCTAATGCAAGTGAGCAGGGCAGATGTGGGACTGCCATAATGATTCACCCCATGCTATGGGTCCTGCTGGCTGAAATCCTGAGCAGTGTAGCCAGGAGCAGAACCCCCACCAGCATGTCCCGGTGCTGGATGCTGCCGGCACAGGGCAGTGACTCCTTTTGCCACTCGGGACTCTGGGTGTGGATGTCTCACTCACGCCTGGCCTTGGCTGTAGCAGCTTCTCCTGCTCAAGGGCTTTTGCTCCTGTCCAGCACACCACCGGGTGGTTGCCAAGCATTCATGGTCCTGGTCCACTGCTCTGCATCTGATCACATCAGCCCACAAACCTAGATTAAAAGTACCTGCCTCATCCCTTGGTTTCCTTGAAATCCAGCAGCTGGCCTGGCAAGCAGACACCCAGCCCACAGGGCTGGTTAAATCAGCACAGCAGTGACCATTATGCAGAGGTTTGCATGACGAAGAGTTTGCAGCTATGCCAGAGGGTGGGGGGAGTGTTTTTAATCTTTGCTTTTCCCATTTGCACTATGGATGCAAAACAGCCTTTGGAAGGGTGCAGCAGGACACAGCCTGCACACATAGGTGGGGTGCTGGAGCTGTGTCCAGCTGCTGGAGCCCAGGGGTTGCCTTGCCTGTGACCAGCAGTGCCTGGGCACAGCTCCCTGGCTGCTGAGCTCCTTGGCTGCCAGGCACTGCCCAGGGCAGCAGGCAATGCAGTTGGGAGCTCCTGCTGGAAACCAGCCCCAACCCAGGGACATGCACTGCTGAGCACTGCGCTGGGCCTGTTCGATGCTCAGGCTTGTGGCATTGAAAGGAAAAACTATTTCAGTGCAGTGAACATAATCTGAGATGCAGCTGCAGCAATGGGACATGGGGAGCATGACCAGCTGTCCTTCTCGGGGGGTGGGAGCCCCCCAAGACTTTTTCCGCTCTTCTCCTGGTCATGCAGCAGTGCTGCCCCTTGCCATTGTTTTCCTTTGCATGTTTTGGCTCTTCTCTTTGTCCTTTCCCCCGCCTCTTCTCTCTCTTTTCTTTTTCTCTTTTTTCCTTTTTTTCTCCTTTCCTCTCCTTGGCTCTTCCTTTCTGCTGTGCCACAATCAGACAAAGCCTGACAGCCAGGAGCAGTTACTGGCTTTGTGAGCTGCTCATGTCCAGCAATACCACGGCCTGACTATGCTGGCTGGGACGCAATTCCTTCCTGGGGGCAGGATTGGTGCGGGTGCCTGGGAGGGAGCCTGGCTGGTTCAAGATGGAACATCTGAGCCCTCTGCCCACACAAGCTGTTGTGGCGCCTGTTTGTGAGCATTAACATGCCATGCTTTTGTCACTCCAAAATCCCAGCGGTTGTAACAAGAGCCAGAACTTCACCCAGCGCTGTCAGTGTGAAGGGCTTCATGGAAACTTCTCTGTTTTCTGCATGTCAGCTTTGAAAACCAAGCTCATCTCCTCCGGGCCGGGCAGCAGGTCCCACACTTGAATTCTGTCCAAGAGGCAAGGGCAGCAGCTGGGCTGTGCGAGGATCTCCACCCCTCACATCATCCGTCAGTGAGACCTGCCCTGGGCACCAGCAGCAATATCAGTAGAGCTCGCAGTTACTCCTCTTCCGCATTTTTCCCCGTTTTCCTCTCTTTTCCCCACATTTACATGAAGCTGAGCCACACAAATCTTTGATTCCCTCAGCTACTGGATAGAGAAGTGAAGGTCGTTGCTATTCTCCCAGGGAAGTCTCCCTGTAGTCAGCACTGCCAGCTCCACCACTGCCTAAACCTGGTGGGAAATGCCTGTGCCTGGATGTACTGTAGCCTGTTGGGATCTGGGGTGCTGGCAGAGACCTGCCTGTATGTAAGGAGGGTATGGGATGGATGCTGGCCTTACTGGATGGGCAGGGACGGGGACCAGAGGACTGCCCCGCCTGCTCCCCATCCGCCAGCACTCTGCCACCACCCCTGCACCCTCTTCAACAGCATCCCCTTGGTACAAGCTCTGAGTCACTCTGGTTTGGCTCTGCTGTTGCTCCTGTGGCCTTGTTGCTCTGTGGGATTGATTCTAAGGGAAGGTGAAAGTGTGGCAGGGGTGCGGAGGCAGCAGAGCTGGGCCCTGGGCTGAATGAAGCTCTGATCCCTCAACAGAGCAGCCGTGCCCTGTGAGCAGGGTGTGTGCAAGCCCTCTCCCTTGGAAAAAGTACATGGATGCTAAAAACCCCAGCAGGCCAAGCTCTAGCAATGTGTAACTTGTTTTGTTATAGATTAATTGCTCCCATAGACTCCAGGCACTGTGCTGAGCTGGATGTTTAACCTACTCTTGCCACTCTTTTTTTTAAAGACAGGAACGGTACAAATTTCATCTGTGCTTTAACAGGGAGGTCACAGTCTGCAAAGATGTTCACCTTGCCTCTGGGCAACTCCAGGCAGGGGGTCAGGAGTAGGGGGTCCACTTCTAAGCACTCCAACCCCAGGGTTGTGGGACACAGCCTGATGTGGGTCCAGGGAGCACCTTGCCCCCTAGACATGCATGATGGCAGGAGCTGAGACCCTTCATCTCAATGCTGGGCAGAAATGCCACATATTGACTGATTAATTCTCTCCTGGGCATCTGCCATCTCCTGGCAGGGCTGCTGGAGGCCTCCTGCCCCCCACCAAAGGCCCTTTGCCAGGCCCAGCAGTGCCCCGGGTGGTTTCCTTTCTGGAAAGGGTTCAGGTGCCACCCAGAGTACGGGAGAGTTTTGCTGACCCCGCGGCCTGTAATCTTACTCCTGGAGTTGAGACACCTCTTGGCCTCGTTCCCCGCTCCTCTGTCCCCAGGAGAGGCTGTAATCATCTCTTGGCAGGACAGCCCTGACCCGAGTGCTCCAGCTCCCAGCAGATTTCCCCAGTCTTGCCATGTGTTTGCAAAAATACCCAGTGACTTATTCTCGACAGCTCAGCTGGATGGAGAAAAAACCACATTGCTCTTTACATCTATTCTTAATTTTGTTGTTTTTCCTTATAACAGAGGTTACCAATAATAGTACAGCAGGAACAGCTCCTGGCCCCAAACCTGACAGTTTTCTACCCTTTTTTGTGGCAAGTGCCAGCCTGGTTTCTTGCCAGCCCAGTGTCTGCTGACAGTGTCCAGCAGTGACGCGGGCGGGATTAGCGATTGTGTGGGCGAGCCGTGGTCCCTCAGCCCCAGATTGCGATGGGAATGGCGGGTGACACCCAGGCCTTTGCTGCCACTTACAGTCACTGGGAGGTGACAGCTGACACCCCCCCACCCCAAACAGCTGGCTATGGAAATATGGCTGGATGAAATGGAAAACCAACCGAGAAAGACAAGGGAGGGAGCACCGACTATGCCCCGGCAAGACCAGACCTGGGAAAAGCCTTACTTTGATGGGCAGAGGAGAAACCAGGTCCTTACTTAGTCCTGGCAAGGTGGGGTGGGTGGTGTTATGGTTTCCTTGTCTGCACTGGGAGTGGGGCTGGCAAGGGAGCCGAGCTCTGTGTCCCACCCCACAGACCCGGTGGGAATAAGCACGCTTATTTGCCTGGGAGGGACAAATACATCAGTGCCTTAAAATGTGACCCTCCAGGTTATTCACTATGTAAATATATGCTCTTAACTAATCAAAGCTGTAAAAGTCAGTTGACGTCTTCCTTGTGGCCCTGCCTGCCTCCTCCCAGAGCTCCACAAGGTCTGCAGCCACAAACACGGTGAAAAATGTGCTTATTCAGCTGAGACCCTGGGAGCACTGGGGACCAGGAGACAGCCCAGGACTGACAGATATGGAGCAGGAGGGAGAAAGCAGGATTATTGCCTGGAGTGAGGCTGGCATTGTCCAAATCAGGACAGGGAAGGTCCAGCCATGCTCTCACTAGCTGGGATGCTGCAGGACCTGGACACGATACCTCCATTGCTGGACAAAGAAAAGCTGCTTCCCTGTGACTGCTGGAGATTGGAAATCCTGTTCACTGTCAGCCCCTTTCCCAAGCATCCCTGCCTCCCACCTGCCCTTCCCAGGGGTGGTCATGGGGCTTGACCAGCATTTCCATGTTTCCTGGGGAGAGGCAAGAGGGCTGACCCCAGCATCCCAGCACTGGGATAGCTGAGCCCTCCTCCCCCTGCAAGCCCCGGGCTCCCCCTCCCTGCCGCCTCCTGCCGCGGCCTGGCACACAAACCCAGCTGCAAACCCGGGCTGTGAAACAGCTAAATACTGGGAATCTGGGCGGCTGCCAGGGACTTTGATCCCCAGCCACGAAAACCTCCTCCACAAGCTGCCTTCTCTTGCGAAATAACCTCCGGGGGGGCTGAGCTGGTGTGTGCTGCCCCTGAGACCTTTGCAACACCAAAAGGGGTTTGTCTGGTCAACAGCCTCACCCTGCAGTGGTGCAGTTCCAGTGCCAGTGCCTGTGCCAGTGGCGGAGCCGGGCAGACGCGTGTGGCACCAAATGCATTTACCTTGGACTGCTCCCAAGCACTGCTGCACTTCTCCCTGATACATCTGCACATTCCAGCCCCAGCAAGGCCAGCTGAAAATCTTCCCAGCTGGGAAACCCCAGGCAGAGGGTATGTGCCTGCTTTGGCACTCAGCCCCTTCCCCCAGAGGTGTCCAGTGGGGCAGGACAGGCAGCACTGTGAGGCACTGGGATCCTGATCCTGCCTGCAAGGCTGTGGGCGCAGCACTGCAGGCCGGGTGGCTGGTACAGAGTTATCAGAGGTGGATGATAGTGACTGCCTTAAAAACATTTTTAAAGTTTTTTAAAATTTTTTAATTTTTTTTTTCTTCCCAGGGGTGGTCAGCAGCCACAGCCCACCTTGGCTCATGGTGGGCATTGCTGAGCATCTGGGTACAAGCCTTGGGCTGTGCTGCACACGCAGCCTCAGCCTGGCCAGGTGTCACAGGGCCACAGGTGCCCTCTCCTAAAGGGCTCACTGAGCCACTGATGAACAGTTTCTTTCTCCCATTTTTGCTGTCTTTATTCCAATGCCAGCATCATCCAGCATGCTGGTGGAGAGGGGGGTCTTTTTACATTGTTTAAAGGTAAGCATGGGAAATAGAGGGATTTTTGAGTGAATGCCAGATTGCAGCTTGATCAAATTGAGGCAAAACAGGGTCTGCACAAATAGGGATGTTTAAAAAGAAGAACATCTGGGGCTTCTCATACCAAGAAGCCTCCTATGTAGCAAATAAACCCTATTCCATGGTCTGAAATGCTGCCAGATGCTGATGGTCTCTCCTGAGCTGCTGCTGCAAACATCCCAGACTGCCAGGTGGACACTGGCCATGTGGTCATAGCCAGCCCTGCTGTGAGCTGCTTTTATTTCACTGTTGTAGTTAAACCCAAATTTTCCCTCTTCTTGCTTATCATTTTTATGAGCACTTCTGGTGCTTTATTTCTAACCACAGCTTTATCTCTCACACCCATGGACACAATATATCAGTGAGAAACCTCTGCTTTTCATCCTTGGACTGTGCCTCAATCTGCCACCACGTCCTGACCATCCCCTGGGTCTGAGAAGGTCAGGCTATCAGCCTTTAACATCACTCCAGTGTCACCCAGCTGTGGCTCCCCAAGCCCAGCAAAAACTTGGGAGTGTTTTCCTGCTCTGCCAAGTAACCGGAGTGACTCCCAGTGCCCTCCTCCTGGTCTTCCTGCAGGTGGACTCCAGCACACGGACTCTTGGTTACACCTGGATTTACGATTTTGCAGTCCTGAGCTGACACTCTCCAGGTCAAGCGCTTCACCTGCAGCACCCTCCTGGGTCTCCCTGTGTTTCAGGAGCCTCTGGCTGCAGCAGCTCCTGGAGCTGGCTGGGACCAAGGGCAACTCAGTGCGTTGATGCTGAGCAGTGCAGATCCCTGCAGTGCTGGGGCTGCTGCTGCCGGCCCCTGTGGTGCAGCCAAGGCTCAGCAGCGTGGGAGAATTTCCTTTCTTTATGAGCCAGAGTCCTGTACTTTCCTGCACCCCCCATGAGGTTCCCACAGATCAGGGTGAAATCAGGGTTTGGCTCTGTGTCAGTGCCTGGGAGTGAGACAGGCCCGGTTCTGGTCCCAGTGGAGGGGATGGAGGCAGCAGCAGCAGCGCCAGTTCACCCTCCTGCCAGACTGACCAGGGCCACAGCACCCAGCAGCTCCACAGAGCTGGGCACGGACATGGCACCCAACACTTTCTCCAGAGAATGGAACTTTTTTTAACCTCTCAAAATTTAAAAAAAAAAAAAAATCCTAACCTCAAACAGTTTTTTAAGGAAAACCAAAGATTAGAAATACTGTAAGCAGTGGAGACAAAACACCAAAAATAGCATCCGAAGTTTCCTCCGCGCACTCTCCCTGCAGGCAGCCTGCACTATATTTGTCTTCACTTGCCATTTCTGCTGCAATCAATTTGCAATTGCTGCTGGCAAGGAACCCATCTATTAAAAGCTCGGCTGAGATCTGTGGCAAAGATGTCTCCAATAAAAAAATCTGACCATTCATTAATAAAAAAAATAAACAGTGTCCTTCTCTGCAGACCTTCCCGTTCCCAACAAAATCCACTAAAACCAACCCTGGCCGTGATGTCTGGGCCTGGGAGCAGCTGTGGAAGCCCAGTGTGGGTTTCCTTCCATGCAGGGAGGGCTTTGCTCTGCAGCTGCGCCGAGGCTTGGAAGCACTTGGTGTTTGCTGCCTGTTGTGCCTTATCTCTGCGATTTGCTGCAGGCCACCCTGGGGAAGCAGATTCCTCCCGGGTCAATTGCTTTTATCACAAAAACAAATGTTTTCTATCATCCCTTTCATCCCGGGATGAAAGTGCAGCGAGGAATCACACGCCTTCCCGCGCTGCCTTGGTGGGCTGTGCTGCCTGGCGCTCCTCTCCCCCCACAGAAATGTGGAAGGAGGGACAAGGGAAGGCAAACAGGAGCCTGGAGTGATTCCTGCCTTTGCCTAAAAAAGTAACCCCATGGGGCTGCCTAAAAAAATAACCCCACAGGACTCCCTGGGGACACACGGCTCTGCCCCCAGGTTCCTGCCCCAAAAGCATCACGGCCAGTGCTGACACCCAATTGGTGCCTCCCAGAGCCAGGCACTGGCTGGGGGCCCATCTGACCCCCTCCACTCGTGGAGGGGACACTGAGGGAGGCAGGAGGGCTGTTTGAGGAGGCCAAAGGCTCAGAGCCTGTGTAGCCAAACACAACAGTGGCTGCAAGGGGATACAATTGCTGCCTATAAATAGTGCTGGGAAGCAAACATTAGGGAGGCAAAAAAGCTATTCAAGCTAAAGGACAATGTTGGCACTAAAGCAAATAGATATAATTAGCCATTAATAAATGAAGGCCAAAGATTAGGGAAAGTATCTAATATCAGAGAAGTGAGAGCTGGGAAGGCTTTCCAGGGGGAAGGACAGAGGAGACCTTGACCAGCGTTTAAAACAGGCTATGGGTATTTTTTAAAAGCCATTAAGTTATGAGCTGTCAAACCTAGCCTGCTGTGATTGCTGATGAGCCATTTTTTCTGCACAAAAGGGAAGATTTGGCCTCTTTGTGATGTCAGGAATGGTAGAGGGGCCTAGGAAGCTGCCCTGATCCCCACTCCACTTCCTCCTCCCTTGGGCAGATTGATCAATCCCAGCCCCTCCTGGAGCCCTCTGTGCCTTCTCTGCCCCTCACAATCCAGTAAAGTCCTACAGCCCTTCTCCAAACCTGCCTGGAGAGATGCTTTAATCCCTGAAAGCTCCACAGCCGTGCTGGAGGGGGCAGGGGCTGGCCTGTGCCGTGGGCTTGCCCCAGCCTGGAGACGTGGGGCTGGAGAGGGTTTTTCTTACCACAGTTGAGGCATCCTGCTGGCAGCAGCAGCTCCTGCCAGCCTGTCCTGCAGTGGCCAGCAAAGGGCTGCCGTGACTGACGAGGCAGGTGGATGCAGGGACGGGTGCCTGTGGGACACCTGCCTTGTGCCCACACCAGCCCTTCACACTGGCCCCCGTGCCACAAGTCCTGTCCCTGCACTGCTCCCCTGGAAAACCCGAGACTGGACACCCACAGGGTGCCTCCATGAGACCTCCAACATCGCTGGCCACTGTGGCAGGGCCATAGTCAGCCTGTTCAGGGGTTGCTCTGTGCTGCCCCAACACAAACCTGAGGAAGACTCAGCTCACCAGTGATGAGTGAGGGCCCCTGTTACCTGAGGCAGCCACTGCCAGCTGCTGCCATGGCTTTGCTTTACTTTGCAACCAGGGGAACTGCAGGAGTCATTTTCCCTTGAAGCCCTCGCAGCGAATCAGGTGCCTTTTCGGGAATAGACATTTTAGGCAAAGAGCCATTATTGGCTGAGTGCAAATTGTATTGTCTTTGCTGTTTGGGGTGATACAGCTGTGATCTCGCTGGCCTTGACACACTTTGACTTCACCGACTCCTGCAGCAGCACCGTGCATTGTCCCTCGTTGGGCTGCCAGCTGCCAAACGCCACCAGCGCTGTGCAGCCACGGAGCCCCATCCTGTGGTCTCCTGTGTGGAGCAGCTCCAGCCGTGTCCGTGCGGGGGGCGAGACCGGAGGGAATGCTCCTGCCCCGGAGCCCACCCAGCTACCGTGCTGGGACCGGGTGCAGGCAGCAGTGCAGGCAGCAGCCAGTGCCTGTGTGTCTGTACGGGTACGGTGGTGACAGAGATGGTTCCTCCTCGGTTGCTATTTCCAGAGGATGAAGTCACCGGGCTGCAGTGCCTGAGCTCTCTGGAGGCTGAATCAGTGCCGGCCCTGCCGAGGCTCCGTGCGCTGCCCCCGCTCCACAGCAGCCCCTCATGGTCGGCGCCTCAGGGCCGAGGGCTTCAGGCTTTGAAGCGAAATGGCGTCAGGCCACCAGCCCCACACGGCTTCACCGCAGGGGTGCCCTGGCCTCAGCTCTCCCGCCACGGGCCCGCCACCACCAGCTCCCTCCCAAACATCTGCGTGCCCCTTCAGTGGGAATGTCCCTCCCGGAGCCATGGCTCTGGCCCCTTCCCCACAGTCCCAGCACAGACTGGTTAAATCCTCTTCAAGGCTGGGATTACAAATCCACTCCCCACAGAAAGAGAGGAAGTAAGAGCTCCCCGGCCGCGCCGCCGTGGTGCAATCCGGCCGGGCCCGGCGCTGCCGCCTCTTCCTGTGCCGTCTGAGGGCGTTTGTTCGCCTCCTCCAAAGCAAGCAGTGTGGAAACTTGGGGGGTATTTTGGCAAATCCCCTCCTCTTGCTTATAAAAGATGCTTCCTGTGCCAGCTTTCCGACATCCTGTTCCTTCCAAACGTTGCTGGCGATGGGTGGCAGGGGGATCCCAGAAATATTTGATACTTAGAACCCCGTGGTTTATCCGCCAGCTGCTCGCTCCACCTGCAGGGTAGCCACGGCCATCCCTGTGACTCTCCCAACAGCCGAGGGGACTCACAGCCCATGGTAGGCTCAGCTGTGTCTTGAAAGGCGCTGGAAGGAAAAGCAGGATTTCCTTGGAGACCTTCAAACACAGTTTGACTTCTCACAGTTCGTGGCCCCACATGAGATGGGTACCACCATGATCAAACGTGATGCTGAAGCAGAGCAACTGGTAGTCTGAGCTCCTGGGCTGCAGCCATTCAAACCAGCAGGAAACAGGCAAAATTAAACTGAACAATACTATTTTTGGCTTTTTCTCTTGGTAAATATGGCAACAGAGTTGCAACTACTTGGCTTGAAAAACTGTTTAATCTGTGCTGTTTCCCACACAGACAATACTTTGTTCCTTGAGGGGCCAGCCTGAATTCATGCCAGAAAAAGCAAAGGTGAAGAGCTGAGTCCTTCGTGAGCCCCCATCTGTGTATGGAAACAATTGGCCCCAGCTGCCAGCCCCATCACACACCACTGCCTTCTCAAGGGTGTTTTGTGCTTTTGCTCTCTGCAATGGTGCCAGATCTCAGGAAACAATGAATTCACTGGTCACCCAGTGCCTTTGGTCAGCAGAGCAGCTCAGGTATGGAGCAGTGCAAAGTACGAGAGAGCTGGTGTTATTCTAGTCGAGGCCAAACAAAAGCTTCTTCAGCCCCTGGTTAAAATCCTACTTTTTCTCTCTAAGCACATTTACTGGAAAAGTGTCAAAGAATGTAAAAATGTGCTTACAAACAGCACAATGGTTCCCAGGTGTGAGTTCCTGTAGTAAGGCTGCACAATTTCTGCTGATCCCTCTGGCCTTAGCAGGAGCTGGTTGGGTATTCCCTTAACACACCATCTTTGCTGGAGAACCAAGTGATGAAAGGGGAAAAAAAGGTTTCAGTACAGCCTCCTTCCTCCCCTTTCCTGACTCAGGCAGTGGAAACTGCAAGTCACCCTGCAAAGAGCCAGGTTTTGGAAAAATGAGGGATATAGCGCACTGCCCCGCTCTCTGTGCCCCTGCCATCTTTCAGAGAAGAGCTTGTGTCACACTGGCCCTGTGGATTCCAATGACCAGAAGGGAAGGTGAAATTAAAAAGAAATTGACTTGAATATGCAGAATTACAAGTGTGGGAGAGAGCAGAGGTGGGGCTCTGCAGGACAAAACTCCACTGTAGGGTCTGGCTGTGGTGAAACAGTGGCAGTGTTGATCCCGCAGAGCTCTCGCAAAGCCCAGTCTGGCTGCTGACTCAGCACTGGGCACTGGCCAAACCCCTGGGCCACTGCAGCACCCTGGGGATGGGCCAGAGCCAGTGTTCCCCAGCCTGGGAGCCACCAACAGCAGCTGGGAGCACCAGCAGGCCAGAGAGCTGGATCCAGGTCCAGAGGTGAACCATGTCTGGAGACCTTCACCCCTGCTTGGAGCAAAACTGAAAGGGTCATGCTCAGCCCTTCCTCAAAGCCAGGAAATTGTTCTTTCTTTTGTGTCTGATGTTAGGGTGGGAGATGGTGAGGAAAGGGGCAGTGCTTGGAAGGGCAGCAGTCCCTCTGCACTGTGCACAGCAGTGGTCCTTCAGGGACTGCAGTGGGCTCTGCCAAAAAGCTGGAACAGAAAGAGATAGTGGGCAGTTATCTCTAGAGCCTGCTGCCACAACAGGAATCTGCCCCTCCGATCAAGCTGCAGCAAGGACTTGCTGAAATGGGAGCCCTTGCCACACCTCTGCTGCCTTCCTTGTAATCAACAGCTCCTTTCTTTCATAATAATCTCCATTTTAATCCAGTACAAAACCAGCATTTTATCCTTATGGATTCATTAAATTGCCTATTCCAGCTCTAGAATGCTGTGAACTTGACTACTCAAAAGTGTGCTGAAGTAGGAGTTAGGTAAAGGGATCAATAACAATTTCTCATGAAAGGGCCAGCGCAGGAGAAACATGAGGTTCCAATAAGACAGAAGAAACTCAGCTTTAGGAAAGTACCATCAAATCCCCCATTCCAGTAATCAAACGTGTTATTTCAAACTTAGACGTTTGCAAAACAAACTCCCCCTATTATTCTTTCAAATTAATTTGAACTTCCTATGATTTAACAAAGATGTAATCATATCCGCAGAGATCCCAGAATTCCTTATGGGCATCTTAAAAAGCAGGAATGAATCATTTCCTTGTACAACAATCAACTTTGCAATGCTGTGATCTTGGAAACAACAGTTGAACAGTCAAAGTCAAGCACTCAAAAGAAAATAAAAGCATTTAATGCAAAATATTTTCCAAAAGTTTTTACAGCAATTTCCTATAAATGGAGTAGTTTTTTAAAGAATGAAACCACCGATACAAATGTATTGTTCCAAAGGGGATTACAAAACTTTCTCCTCAGCCACACAGGAGGTAGGGAGGGCATTTCTCTTATCTGAAAATACCTAAGATGAACTGAAAAGTGATATTCAGGATCTAGCCTGCTACGTCTAAGTGACAGTACCACACAGATGCTTTGGGATTAAAACTTCACAGGCTGATATACCTTTACCCCATAAGGCCTTTATTAAGATTCCTAATAATTTGTGGATATGTAGTAGAAATATCTGGGATGCCTGTCAGCTATATTATGTGGTTTTTCCTAATGATGGGAAGTCTGATGTCAGAGCAGACTATGGGGTGTGTTACCCTGCAAGGACCAGGCTTTAGGGATGGGTGTTAAAAAAAACAAACAAAAGAGTTGTTTCTCTTCCTGCTCATTTGCTCAAGGCTATAGTTTCTGGGACCTGAGAGCAGCTGTGAACTGGTGCATCCTGGCACCTCTGGCTGTCCAGTGGCTCAGGGAAGGGCAGCCACTGGGATGAGTAAGTGGTGCAGCTGCCCGAGGCTCCCCATGTAGATTTGCAGCTTCCCAGGCTGCTGGAGGCTTTAACAGGTACAGAGAACGCTCATTTTGGAGTGAGCGAGACCCTTCAGAGACTGACAGCAGTTAGTCCAGACAGGATCCTGGCAAAGAGGAGACAAAATTGGTCCTTGTTGAGAACCAGCAGGAGACAGCTGGAAGGTAAGGGCAGGACAGGCTGGAGCCTCTCCACAGAGTTCTCCAGCAGCACAGGCGCTTCCCAGCACATTAATTCATTCCCTTGCTTGGCACACTTGGCTCGTCTGGGAACGATTACCTGTAAAAGGAGCTCTTTCACCACCATAGCTGTTCACTGCAGCAGTGTCCTGCTGGGCTGGGCTCTGCCTGGTCTGCTGCCAGCCACGCAGAGAAAGGCTCCAGCTGATCCCCAGGGAGCTGGGCTGCCTGCTCCCTGCTTTGCAAAACAACAACAAAACGGCCTTCGAGGAAGATGCAGTGGGGGAATGTGCTCTCTAGAAAACAAAGCCACATTAACCAGCTTCAACAAAGCAGCAGTTTTCTCTGCCAGTGGAAGGGCAGGCCGGTGCCTTCCCTCCCCAGGACAGACTGTCTTTTGGGCTCTCTGGGGCCACGTGGGAGGCTCCTGTTTGCGCTGTGCTGCCCCAGTGCTGGGCTCTCCACGCTGCTACCAGGAGCTGAAGTCCCCGAAGCCTGTGCTCTTCTTCTCTTTCTTCGCAGCTGTGCTGGTTGAGGGCCCGTCATCCTCCACGCTGCGCTTCCTGCATCCAGAATGAAAACAACTCTCAGGGAGTCTTTACTGCCAGTGGGACCAGGGCAGCTTGGATGCCTGTTCTGCCTGTTCTCTCCCAGCACCAGCTATACTGGAGCCAGCCCATCCCTTGTCAACTAGACAGGAGTGCAAGCTACATGCCAGCATGGGGACTGCAGGGGTTGGGGATGGGGGCCTTTGGCATGCCCAGAAAGAGGGAGAATGAGTCCATGGCGATGGTTTGGATCAGGCTTTGAACACTCCCTGGAATGTGTTTAAAGCTCAGTAAGTTCTCCGGGCCAGAGCTGAAGATTTAACAGCTGTACTTTTTTAGCATGGTCATGAAAACATGAGCCATGAGTTCTCTGCACACCTTCTCACCTGCACTTGTGGCAGCAAAAGGATTTATGGGGAATTACGTATAAAGCAGCTGGGAGAGCTTTTCAGATCCTTTCCTGTTTCTTGAGCCCAGCCTGTTGCAGTTGCTGCTGCTATTATCAGCCTCTCTTGAACAGAGCTTGCAACCCCAGGGAATGCTGTGCATCCAGCTCACATGCTGTGGCTTTATTGTCAGGTATCAGTAGCTGATAGGGAGAACACAGAACTCTAAATCTGCCAGAGCAGGCTACAATGACTAAAGGTCCTTTCTATACTACCTGGTCTTTTCCACAGAGCCACAAACTGCTGGATTTCCTCTGTAAATAAGAGTGCAACACGTCAGCAGTTTTAAGCTGGACATAGTATTTTAAGGGACAAGCAATATTCTGCAACTGAAAAATTTTACTGACACACTAAACTGACCTACCTGAGCTGACGTATTTCTGTTCTCACACTTATGCCAATGCCTGTAAGCCACAGAGGCACACACAAGCTGATTAAATGGCTGCCCAGATCGGTGTATGCATAAATACAGGCCTTTATGTAGCAGACAGACAACAGCATTTTAGCAAACGCTCTTAGAGAAGTCTGCTAAAAATCAAGTGGAAGGCATTTATTTTAATTTTTCCAAGACACATGCTAAGCTGCTGCTCAGCCAGGATTCTGTGCTGTCCTTAGGAAAGAAAGCAGTGCTGCCAATGCTGACAGGGGTACAAAGGGTGTCTGGGAGAGGGTGCTTTAGGATAAGCCTGTCCAACCAGCCAGGTACCCTGGAGCTACCCAGCTGCCTTGTGCTCCCACAGCAAGCCTGGGAACCGGCTCCCCTTTCCAGCCATTTCAGCTGTGCTGGTACAGCTGTTTGTGTGACTGAACAGGGAACCAGAGCAGCAAACTGACAGGGGCCTGGGGCAGCTACTTTGTACAGGGCAGAAGTTGCCTTAAGAGAAACATCTGTGGGACCATGGCCTTTAGAAATAGCTGCAGAAAAGGAAGAGGATAAAAGGTGGTGTAGGAACTGACACAGTACAGTTCCTCAAAGACTTCTGAGTTCTGGAAATGTATCTACAGTTCTGAAGTCAGCAAATGCTTTTAAAGACCAACTTGGTCATGTTCAAGGGCTAAAAGAAAAGCTCAGTTAATGTGTGACCTTGAAAAACAACAGAAGTGAACTCTTGACTGTTATGACTACATGAGGGTGTCTTTGCTGGCCCAAACCAAACATCTGAGCAATGGCACTGGACAGGGCCAGCATCTAGCAGGAAAGGCATCTAAAATATTCAGCAAAAATCAGATGGACAGAGAACTCACGCTGCAGCCATGTTGATGTATTTTCCGATCCCCTGCCGGTAAGTTTTAGGAGTCTGAACCTCTTTCTTTGGTGGGATTACCTCAGCCTTTATTTTGGCTGCTTCTTCTTCCTCCTGGAACTTCTCTCTTTCAGCAGCGACCTGTGGGAAGCAAAGGATGCAATCTGTTGCAAGAGATAATGCAGAATAAGGAGAAAATGTCTCCAATTCTTTGAAGCTTTAAAGCACTCTAAACCCTCAATCAGCACTGCTGAGATTACAGGGCAGGCTTTATGACACAGCCCTCAAGGGCCACTACAAGCAGGCTGTCTGCAGCCATTACAGCAAAACTCCTTTCTTCTCACCTGCAGCTACCCACAGCTACTGGGAGCATTTGAAAGGAAACCATCAGAAGCCTGATGGACTGGGAGCTGTGCCAGACTCAGTTACAAGAGTAACTCTCCACTGAAAGAGCGACCGGGATCCTGGCAAAAAGGCAATGTTGAAGGGCAGCTGCTTAATCTTAGCTGGCAACCAGATGGGCCAGGGGCCTGCCCATGTACAAAGAACAGGCATTAAGTTGCAAAGTTCTCCACAGAAAGGCTTTGGCCTTTCAAAAAAAGCCTCCACCAACCAACCAAGCAACCTCACCTGTGCATCTGCCTCTTCATATGGATCAACAAAAACAGTTGTTGTTTCAATTCTTATTTCCTCCTGGAAGCAGAAGAGAAGAACAGTAATTCCATCTGCTGATTAAGTTGTGCCATCTTCCCCTATTTTGGTTTCAAGAAGTGTCAGCAGAGTGACCAGCACTGCCATGTGAGGCCACTGCCCCCAGTGCTTCACACGTACCTTGGGACGGTCTGTTTTTGGGTCACTTTCCACGTTCTCCATAGCAGTCAGAGTCTCAAAGCCACCAACCACCCTAAAAGAGGAAGGTCATGTTATCCAGTTGTCACAACATACTCAAAATATTCCTACACCCTTACCTTTAATATATCTGATTTATGCCCATTACTCTAGCAGATTTTTAAATCATCTTGTTTGGGGAGAGGGGAATCAGCAACTGTGTTTGGAAGACCTAAGATATTGTCATTCTGTGTGGAAGATAAGAATTTTTTCCTCAAAATTGGGGTTTGAATTAAAATTAAACAGAACATGGAAAAGTCAAACAGAGGCAAAGCAAAGCCCAAAACCTGGGAGCCACACAAACCAGCCAGGTGAAGAAAAAGTATTTTCTTTTTCTTTCTTTTTAAATTGTGTATGAGACCTAAGAGCATTATCAGGAAGAGATTGGTAACTACAGCAGTACAGGAGAGCAGTGGCAGAGCTGTCTGCACCAACACCAGTAACACAGAAAGCACAGGATTCCTCCAGAAGAATATCATGACTGTGAGCTCATGAGGGCTCTGGGAAGGCAGCAGAGCATCAAGTCACAACCACAGGGTATGGCCAGGATGCTTCTCAAAGCAGTTTTCACCTAGCACGGCCTTAGATCCCTGGGTTCTCACTTTTCAAGTCAACATATCCAAACACTTGCTTGAAAGTGTTTAAGGCTGAAGGCTTTCTGGACTGTTGCATTTTCTGTTTATTTTCAAAGAAAATAGGGAACAGTGGGAACATTCTAGAAAAGCATATTTAGAAAGGATAAATGGGGAAACCCAGATAATTATAATCCTGTCATCCTGTCATCTATCCCAGCAAAATAATGGAAAAGCGGAGACAGGACATGATTAAGAAAGAAAGGAAATAAGTAACAGCAATCAACAAGGTTTTGTGGAAAACAGTGTCTGTCAAACAACCTTCTATCTTTGAGACAACAGATGTGGTTAACAGGGATAACAGTGTCCATGGAACAGACTTCTGGAAGGCGGCTGATATTTTGATTGAGGAACCAGAATGATATAAAGTGAATACAGTACACATTAAATAAAAAATTGGCTGACAGGTGTCAAAATCTAATTTTAAACAGGAACCACTGAGTCAGTATGTTTTCAGAGGGGTCCTGCTGGGATCAGCTCTTGGTCCCAGGGTATTTAACACTTTTATCCACATCATCATCCACAATTAAATTTGAAAACAGCTATTCTTAGAAGAGCAGTAAATAAAGAGGAAGACAGGCTGTTGATGCTGAGTGATCCAAATCCATTAGCAAAGCAGGCTGTAGCTGGACAACATCTGTTTTAATAGAGCCAAGCCACATGGCCAGGAACCAAAAATACAGCCCATATTAACGGCTGTGGGACAATGAAAAGCAGCCGTAGTTCTCAAAACCACTGCTCCAGGAGCCAGGGGAGTTTGGGGCCAGGAGATCAGCAGCAAGGGCAGGAACTGGCCACTGAGGAGTCCAGGGCTGCCCATGGGACAGGGCAAGCCAAGAGCCAGCAATCCCCCAGCTTTCACAGGAGAACAACTGTTTTGAAGCCTGATTGTTACTGGGACAACAGCACCAGCGTGAGTAGGCTGCCAAGGGATGGGCAGATGAAATGAGGGAAAATCAAATGAAATGAAACTGGTGGGGAAAAAAGATACCAAACTGGTGGAATATGTGGGGCATTTTATCACCTAACTCTGCTTCCATATCAAAGCAATAAGCAATGCCTCGGCCAAAACACACATGGTATTCACAGTCACCTTTATACATTTTATACACTCATACCAGGGTATTTTCCTCTGTCCCAGCAGAGGCAGTCTGCCTGGCCAGCACCAGGAGAGGCCTCTGACCTCACCTCCCATGGTCTCAGCTGATCCAGTGGAGAAATACACCTCCTGCACCACTCCCCAGTGCCCTCACTGCCATCCCATGGGCTGGGACAGACCCCAGCACAGAGAACGAACCGAGGCAGAGAGGGTGTTCTCAGCACCTGCCCCAGCACAGCTGTGCTTGCTCATGTGTCAGTGCTGCTCCAAACTTTATTCCCCAAGGGCCTGCTGATATTCTGTCATCAGGCTGTGACTTTTAGGTGCAATTAAAACCCATGTATGCAGGCTAGAACAGCCTCAGTCACTTGTGACTGGAGGGAGCAGACTGGGGGAGGCTGCACAGTGCTTGAAGACCCTGTATGAACTTTGGAAAGTGCATAACAAAAACTCAATTTTTAAATCTCTCTCCAGGCCAATATCAGATTCACTTATAATACTGGTGATTAACACCCAGCCCAAGATATATTCACTGTATTTTAACTGCCCCAAAGGAAACTTCTGATTTAATATCGGAGGATTTTCTAGCCAACAGCTCACTCATTATCTGCTTGTATGTTTTCATTTGATTAGGTTTCTGATAATTTGAAATGGCCAGATCAGCTGTGCACTGGCAATCTCAGCTGAGTAATCCCTTAGCCCATAGCTAGACCTCCCACAATATTAGCCCTAATGCATTTTACTGATGCTACCAGATCTTCAGTTGCTCTGCTAATTAAACTTTATTGGTAATATTTTGTCAGCTGTACATTTTGAAAGGCTGTGATAGACATGGCATTCACAGGTCATCAGTAAATGACCTGAATAGTCTATTTTGACATGATTGTAAAGGCCTAAGGGAGAAGAAGACAAAGTTGTTATGCCTGCAGAGCATGTCATTTTCTTTTCTTCTTCACGTCTTGTCTCTCAAATGGAAAATTGCTTCCTTTTTTCTTCCTTGCATTCTCCAGCATTTTGCACAGAGCATCTCTGTGTATTACACTGTCAGCACAGTCAGTGCAATATATGCTTTTGTCTTTATAAAGACACTGCTGCAATACTGATAAAAAATAAAAACTAATTTGAATACAAACCACCAGTTCAGAGGAGAGAGCTCTGACCAGAGGGACAGGAAATAATCTACAAGTCACTTTCATTCAGGGAGCACTTGAGAGCTTTGTCAGGGTCAGGCCCAGCTGAGGCTGGTATCTCACCACTAAAAATTAACATCCAAAAAGGATAAGATCTGATCGCAAGCATCACCCGTCCAGTAAAAACTGAACTACACACCAACCTGGCAGTCAGAGCCAGATGCAAAAAAATTTGAATATTCTAAACTGTAAAGGCTTTTGCAAACTTTCCTCTGCTCTAAGAGACACGAGGTACACGCAGGCCCTTGAAACGTTACATGTTGTTATTGTCAAATCTCATGATGTTACATTGCAGCAGTAAAATCCGTTCGATGAGATATAATGTGTCAAAGCCCATGCACCGGCATCCCTTACAGCAACTGCTCCTCACAGAATGAGGAAACCAACACCCCAGAGAAGTATTTGGGATTCTTTGCCTGCCCAACAACACACATTTTGGGCCAAGAAAAAAGCCCATACAAATTATATGTAGAAAGTCCATTAGATCCGTACATAAAAACAGTAAAAAAAGATCCTCTAAAGAGTAAGGCACTACTTAGTATTATTATAATATTCAAAGAAATCTGTAGATAATTTTCAGTAAAAGAAAATGCAGATTGCAGAAATTCACACTAACATCCCTTTATACTCTTTACACGTGCTAAACCTGTGACACAGACAGTGACAGTTCACACTGTGTTGGCCGGTCTCATGCAATGTCACTTGTGCCAAGTTGGGAGCCAGCAGGGAAGGGAAGGGAGAAGGGATAAACAAGTTTAACCTTTTCCACTGCTTCTGGCTCTATTCCTTTTATAAGGTGTCACACATGCTTTGTCCTAAACTGACTGTGGTTTAAGAAGATGTTCAGGTAACATCCAGCACTGAAAAGGGTGACACTTTCAAGACACCATTCACATTAGAACAACCTGTGAAACCAAGGATTTGCTGTGTGCTTCCAGTAGATGTTGAACAGGGAAACGATGATCTCAACTATATATTTAGCTCAGCATCCCTGAGACAGCCTGTATTTTTAGAGAAGCTTGATAAATGTTGCATTACATTTAAGCATGAACGACAAGGCAGGTACATTTAGAGTATTTTTTTTTGCTAGCATAGGAATGAAAACAAAAATGTGCCCTTACTCATGCAATTCTGCTTTCTTGAAAGCTGGGTAAGTTAGCTTTGGAAATCTTTGCATTTCACATTTAGATGCGTTATTAAAATCTTACTTCCTGTTAAGGCTCCTTTATGTAAACTAGTAACCTTGCTTCCTAACCACTGCCTATGCCTTTGCATGCCGCAGAAGTGAAATATCCGGAGCAGGCTCTATCCATTTGCAATATGCCAATGAAGGTCTCACTGTACATCAGTTAGTGCTGGCCCCAACCTATTTCTCATATCTTTGTTTGGAAGAATTATAGGAATTAAGCCTTATGCAATGCTGGAGATGGCAGTGGGCCAACACAATAGAGTTTCCTGGTCAGGAGATGATACAAGAACAATGTCTGGACTTTTTTTAAAAAAAAGCTTTAAACTACAAACAGAAGCCAGAAAGAAAAATTGCTCTTTTGTAAACACATTCTGCCCTGAAGGTTATTTTTATAAAAAGGAGAACATACATTTATATACACACACACAGAGAACAACACATACGTGCACAAACACGTACACTCAGGACAAAATGTTTTCTATGCATACACCCAATCTGCAATAGAGTGAGCAATTCCAGTGTGCAACAAGGATGCAGCCAAAACATCTCCATCTCTCTGCTAGATAAGGGCTTAATCTAGCAGGCAAGTCACGGTAATAAAAGGTGCTGAAAAAATAAAACAACTTGGAAAAAAGCTTATTGCAACTAGACTCAACAGATGAACCTGGCACGAAGGACTTCCCTGCCTTGGCACAGGTCCCTCTTCAGAGATCATACAACTGTTTTGGAAATGACAGCAGCCGTCATGCAGCTCCAACAGCCCAGTGCTCGTGTGCTGCAGGACACCACAGCCCTGGCTTGCACCGGGAGGCCTGGCTCATTTTCCCACCTTGCTCTTTGCTCCTATCCCGGTGTCTGGGGAGCAGACTCTGCAGTGCAAAAGTAGGTCACTCTCCCTACACAGAATCAGCTCTTCTGCTGTCACACAATCTCTCTGATCTTCAGATGTACTGAAGCAGAAGAGCCACAAGAACATGAGTTTTCCAGTTTAGAAGCAGCTGGGATTCACTGATTCATATCATACAGGGCATGTTGCAAGTGGAAACAGACATTGTGTTATTTAACAGTACCTGGGTAAGTGAATAATGCCTGGTAGTTGCTTTATGTAGCTAATTACTTTAGAGGACAAGAGTTACTTTCACTGCCCCAGTCTACAGAATTGCAGTAGAAAGCATTAAACAGGTTAAGGTATACTTAATACACAGTGATACTGATCCAAGGGGAAAACTCTCTTCCGCAAAAGCATCTGGGGCAAGGGAAACGGGAAAAAAAGAGAAGAATAAGCTGAGTGCATGTCAGTTACTGACTGATGCCTCCAATCTGACCAAGTCTGAGGTTTCCCAAACCACCTTGTTCATTATTTCTGGGAACAAGAGAATTGAAGAATGAGCAGCAGAAACCTCAAGAGACAGTAAAAGTTATGCATGTAAGCAGACACGTGCAGCCTCATACAAAGGATAAAACTGTCCTTGACATACTCATCTCCTGTCTCAGCTGCCACTTCCTTTTCTCAGCTCTTGACAAACACAAGTGATGCTCTAATAAACACACAGAACTGCAGCACAGATAATTTCCATCTTTGCCACTCTGACCACGACACTTTTCTCTCTGCTCCCTTTATTGCCCTTCATTTTATCACATCACATATCTGCAACATGCCCTCATTTTCAAGCCCATCATGCTCTGCTTGTCCTAAATCTCACTCAAAATACTGAAAGCATTTCTCTCCTTCTGTTGATCACGTTCCACTACTATTTTAAACATGCACTTTTTAATGTGTGCCTTTAGCTTTGGAACAGGCTCCCAAAAAACGCTGATGAAGCAATTTTGCTTTTTCCTGGGGCTTTCTTTTTCCAAAGGTGGTGGAAGGTAGGTTGAAATGGGTCACTGTCACAACTTCCCCGTATCTATATGCAATCTCTTTTCTACTTACACAGCTCTCAGGGACAGAGATTATGTTTCTATTTCTGTTTATAAAGGGCAAATGTACCAGGTCTCTGATCCGCAGGAGCTGTGAACCATTGCAACAGAAAACATAATAGCAGCATGGATTGCATCTAAATTTCATAAAGCACACCAAGCAGGAACCTGAGCCTATCTGCTGTTCTGGCTGTAGTGTTCCTGTAGCTCCTGCAGGTCACAGCACAGCCGAGGCCCTGCTTGGAGCAGGGGTAGGAGGGAGATCCCAGGCACAGCCCAGGACAGCAGCAGGTAGGACCCTCCCCAGGCAGCAGCCCCCTGCAAATGCTTCTCATCCTCTCTGTGCAGAGCAAATGCGTTTCAGTTGGTTTACATTATCTCAGTTTCTAAATTAAACCTCTTACCAGCAAGCTAAAAGCCCACAAAAGCCACCAGTTGGTTTTTGTGTTAATTACATCATTCTCTAAGTCAGAAGAAACAGTAATTACTAGGAATGGTAATTGCTAATTTAATCTAGGCAGCTCTGTTGGAGCAGGAAATCCATGCAGCCTGCAATACACCTCCAAGGGAAGGCATTCTTCTCTCACTCTCTGTTTTTGCTCCCCAGCCATGCCAGATTATCCCCTTTCTTTTTAGTACCTGCATCCTCATCACTGCCATGGTGGGCAGCACAACCATGATGAGCCCCTCCCTGTCCTCCAGCCACACCTTTCTCCTGCAACTTGAAAATTCCAGTGCTAAGGCAGACACATGTCACCTCTTCCCAGTCCCACTGCCCAGGTGTGGGCATTGATAGATTCTCCTATGTAAAAAAATGTGTTTCAGACCAGTGGGGACATGAAGAAGATGCATTTCCAGAGAAGGATCTTTTCAATGTTGCATCCCACACACGACCAAAGAAACAAAGAAAGGAGTAGGGAATGGTTGCCCTTTCACTCTTTTTTGTTCTCCAGACTATGGAAAGCCTGCTGAAAAATTCTATACAAATTACAAACAGGTCAAATTGTGCTCTCCAAGATAACTGTGACACTAACATGAACCAGAGTCACACAGCAGTAGCTGAGAGTACAGCTCAGATCAGAGTATTTAGGGTTTTATATTAACTGAAATAAGTAATCCTCAAATCTATATGAAAGTCACAACAGGCCAGTGAGCATCCAGCTAACAATACAATTAAACATTGATGGAAACAAAGAATCCTGATATCATGGGTTCATTCTGCTCCTAAACTTAGATATTATTCCTAGATATGCTTCCCAGATATTATTGTGCTATAATCAGCTCAGATATAGTCACCAAATCCTGGAACCACCCAGGATCTAAAATAGCAAACTGAAGTTGGAATTTTACTAGAGGTACAATCTCTGGCATCTTCTGGCTTTTCTGACTTTTAAAAACAATGTCGGTAAAAATAGCTGAAGGATTTTGATAACAAAATATAGATCTTAAGAACTACACACATCAAGTTTTTATTATTAAATTTGTAGGTAAATTCAATCATTCAATAATTCAATTTGTAGATTGATACAGATTGACTGGGATACATGTATCCCAGCATCTTCATTTTTACCTTCTTTGAATTGATCTTCATTTACATGCAAGACAGATCAGAGTAAAATTTCCCTGCTGTGTGTTCATATGAAGATGTCACTCAGTTTTCATGCAGGAAGCCAAATATGATTCTAAACCAACACTTTTTATAAAGTTTTTCCATTCTATTTCAGCTAAAAGTATAAGCAGCACCATTTCTTCACTCTGGCACCTAAGCTCAGATTTCTGTAGCACCAAAGACAGTTCACAAATTAAGACAATCTTTGCTAAAACTGCAAAACTCTGCAGTACACACTTAACCAGATTTACCTGGAAGTAATTCCTCTCTAAAGGGCAATATACAGTGTGAAACATCATCTGAGCTATTTTGCTTGCAAGGTACTTGAGATATTCAGCACAGTGTGAAGGCTTTGGGGAGCACACTCCCTGCAGCACAGAAAGCTCAGCTTCTCTCCAAATTCTTTCCTGGTGAATTCTGGTAAAACTGCAGCACACGGGGGAAACACAGCAAAGACTCTGGAGGACTACACAGGATGCTCACTGAGGCCAGGCTGCACCCAGAACTGAAGAACAGGCACATTTTCAGCTGAGCTGTCCTAACACAGACATTATTTGATGAGGTGGCCAGCTCAGGTTAACAGCATTACTGTAGGGGATTTGAAGGGGTTTTTGCAAGGTGGACTCAAAGTGTAGCTTAAGTGAAATAGCCCTAAGATCTGGATAAGGTAAGTCCTCCAAGAACATACCAACTCTCGGCTTTTAGTATTAGAATTTGCTTTATTATCCGCTTTCACTAAAGGACAAGGGAACTTTGAATTTTTCTAGGACAAACCTGAGAAAGAAAAAAATACGTTTCCAAGAGTGCATTTACTGAAGGATCAGTATTGGAACTAACAGCACTAAAATAAAGTGCCATTAAAATGAAGCAGTTTCTGCCTCAAGAACTTGCAGGCAGGGAAGATGGATTAAATATATCACTTTCACTATACAGCCCAATTGCATGACAATCAATCAAAGTAAACAGCACATGGTTTTATTTTCCATTGCTGACTTCCAACTGAATAAAACTATGAAAAGAATAAAACCCCAAATCTACAGCTAAAAAAAGACTGTAAGATTCTCAGGAACTACCAATGCAGCAGGCTAGTAACATTCCCCCCTCCTGCCATGCACGAGGGATGTTAGAGAAGAGCTCTGCTTGACTTGGTAAACACCAAGTACCTGCAGCAGCGGAAGCAAAGAACAAACCACAACAAAGAGTTTGTATCTTCTTCTGCAATAAATACCTCAGTCTTTATCATGTGAAGACTTCAGTGGAAAAGACTTTCAGAAGAGACTTCTTTATAAGGAATGAAGCTCTCTCACTGTCTGGGCGTTGGTAGTATCTTTATATATGTGTACAAAAGCATGTATAGATGTACACACACACATGCACGTAAATACACAGATTTTATACCAGTGATAATTGTCAGGAATAAAAGAAAAGAAGAATAAAATAAAAAAGAATAAGAAGGGCCAAAAGATCTCATCTGTGCAGAAGCTCTATGCCATGATGAAGAGCAGTCCTGTCATGACTAATTTTTCAGTTGATAGCTCATAAGAGGATGAAAGCAGTATTGAAGAGCTAATCTCTTGTGTCCCAGCAATTAACATGCACAAATATTAACATGGTTAATTACATGATGATGATTACTTTGTTCATGACTCCTGGAGGCCACCCACAGAAGGGAAGTAAGGCAACTTACAGTGATGGAAGGAGGAAAAAAAAGGCAGGGTCTGCTGACTGGCACTGGTGCAACGTTGCCCACCTACTCATGACCAGGAGGACTGGATTGTGAGCTAGGATTTTGGTCCAGTTCAATTACAAGAGACACTAGATTCTTCTCTTTATGGTTCAGACACACAGGGGAGAATGTCTGCTATGCTGCTGCTCAAAATATCCTTCACTTACCTTCCAAAAACTGTATGCTTCTTGTCCAGATACGCACAAGAGCGGAATGTGATGAAGCTAGAAAGAATAGACATAACAGTTACCATATTGTCCCACTGACCCTCAACAACAGCCAGTAATGCTTAAAAACACAAAGTGTCTGCAAAAGCTTTCGGAGAGAAGCCAAGCCCCTCTCCCTCTCTGGCTCCTCTCTGTAAAGCCTGTGGACCAAACATCCTTAATTCCTCAGTTTTGTGAGTTCCATCCTGGATTTCTGGAGTTTTGACTTCTCGCTTTTTACCTTACTAACGTTCTTAAACAGTACTCCAAGAGTGGGGCCTTGCAGCAAGTCCAAAATTAATCTGAGCATCAGCCTCCTTGCCACGCAGGCCCTGGGAAGCTCATGCAGGGCAGGCAGACGTGAGTCCTGCTTGGGAAGAACATTTCTTGTGCATGACAGGCAGCTTGTATCCAGCAAATAAAGTTACATGACACAACAGTCTCTGCCAGTGTAAACTTCTATTTTCTGGATATTTACTTTTTGCATTTCTCTTCCCTTAAACTGGCCTGTTGGTGATCCATTTCTCCTCTGGACAGAGCACACTTGTGCTTCAGATCCCAGAAGAATACTTCAAAGTGTCAAAAAGTAATTAACTGGGCTTTTAATTTTGGGGGCTGTACTTTTAAACTTAAACATGGGAACTAAAACACTAATCCAAAGCAACCTTCACTACTAAAGCTTTTCTCTAAAGCTTGATGCTTCTTTGGAAGTCTTGGACTACAGATGTATGAGACAAAGGTTTCCACACTGTGGTCTGCAGACCACGATGGCCTGTCTTGGCTGGACATGCAGTGCTGGCTCTCCTCCCTGTCTCCATCTGTTACACTACATAGGAGGCAGCTAAAAATATATAAGCATTCCAAAAGCACTTTTCCATATAAGCAACTGCCTCAGGAAGTTATATGATTGGAAATAGGAGCAGCTGTAATGTGCCAGACAGTCTACTAAGATGTAGCTTGCCCTAGGAAAGCATTGGGATGCTGTGCAGAATGCAAACTCCTACATGGGGTACCACTTTATTCCTGGATATCCAATACTTAAAATCATCATATGGTCAGTTATGTAGCATTGTAAGAAAAAAACCCTGAGAAGCAGCAAATATACAGGGAAAGCTTCTCATCTGTCACTGCAGTCAAAATAAAATTAAGGACAACAGAATTAACATAACTCAAGATGGTCCCAGAGAAGTAGTGAGCATTATTCAAGCATCACCTTGCAGAGGGGACCCAGCTCCCCCTGCCCTGCAGTGCCTGTCACCTATGGGGAGAGCTATTCACAGAGTTCCTAAGGCTAGAGCAGTTGCTAGATGTGTCTAAGTGCTGCACAGGAACCTTTATAAATATGGGCAGCTGGACTCTCTTAAGGACTTACGTATAAAGGAATTTTCTATTTCATTTGCAAATTTTAGGAGAACATACAATCACATTTACAGCAGCAGCTGACGTGACTCAAAATGGCACATCACTTACGGTCTCTGTAACTTCTGTTATTAGAATCTCCTTTTTAAAACGAAAAAAAAAAAGCCTCTATTCTCCCCTAATTTAGCACGTGAGAGCTGGCAGTAGCATTCAAATCCAAAATAAGTTGTACAGCAACTCGATCCAGCAAACTGCCCCACACATGCTTAGGCTTAAGAATGTGAGTAAGCCTAAGAATGTGAGGCCCTGAGACAAGCACTTGTGTTTAATTAAAGCAAAGCACACTGCTGCAGAGTTTACAAGCCATCATAATACTCAGCATCATGAACAGCAAGACCCCATCCCTCCCTCCCTCCTCAGTGCCAAGTACTGTACACACACACACACTCTTACTCTTTCCTGGGGCTCCCAAGAAAAGAACAACTTTTTTATACTGCAGTACTTACAGAGCAACTAATAAATAGAAATAGTTGGCTCAAAGTGACACAGAACATTTTTAAAGGACTGCAGGCAAACACCCATATTAATGTTACACACGAACAAGGCCATTACAACTTCAGTATCTTTAAGTTTTCCCTCATGTTGGTCCTCATTCTGCTTTTGTGCATTGGAAAACAAGTTATTCTCAATCCCAGACTGTACACTCTGCCACATGTGGGTCTACACTTTTCAACAGAGCAGAACTGCTGTCATTTATTTAAAATCGGGTGACTAAAAAGAAGTAATATTCCCATAGAGTTTATGTTTCATTTCATTCCTTCAAAAAGTTCTCTGTTTAAACAGAGTGAGGAAGTGTGATGAATGATCTTATAGGGGTTACACTGGGGAGAGACACTGACAAAAACAAACAAAAACTTCAAATCATAACAACCAAAAAGACAAATTATTGCTGCTATAATAAACCTACAGGTTTTTTTGCCGTGCTTCACTTTGCTCTTAGATTGGCCAAGAGCAGCTGTAGCCCTGATTGCAATATGCAGCACTCGACAGAATATTTCACTTGACTGAACTTTAAAGAGTAGCTCATGAAATGTCATTTTTCTTCTTAACAGAGTGAGACACAATGTCCAGAGGGAAACAGTAAAGCAAAAAAAGCAAGTGACTACTTACAACTGTGATTTGTTTGTGTTGGGTCCCGAATTTGCCATACTAAGAACACCACGTCCTGTGTGGGACAAATTGGGCTTGAATTCATCTTTGAAAGGTTTTCCCCAGTAAGATTCTCCTCCTTAAAAAATAAAAAAATGATAGAAGAAGAATGTTTGTTTTCAGTAGTTTCCCACTGTGTTTTGTAGCCGGCACTGACATTAAATTCAAGGTTCCCAGCACTTCCAGTCACTATGTGTTAATACATTGTTACCTCACCCTATCAATAGGCCAGTATTTGAGCACGACCTTGAAATCTGATGTTTGCAACTGGCAACACATTTCTGTGCCCTCACACTATCAGCTGCAACAGACCACACTTTATCAACAGCTTTATGTATCCTGTGCTGAAGAACAGTCAAGGATTTAATTTTTTACTGCTGGTCCACCATAATTTTTCTCTTTTCAGACATTAAATCTTTAAAATTGGCTTCATGACAAAACACAGAGCAGAGTTACCAGTTTAATTGCACTCTGGATATAGCACTGCTTCCAGAAATAAAGTATCAGAGAGATAAAACACATTCATAGAATCAACTAAGAACAGGAGCTATAAGCTCAAATGCTTAATTCCAGACTAAACAATGAAGAATGACAATATATGGTGCTCCCAAATAAAAGGCAAAAATTAGACATTTGGACTAGATACCTGAATGATGTGAACACTTAAATGCAGTGAAGGTAAAAGGATGATAAAATTGCACAAACCCCAGCCCCAGCCCTCCAAAACTGATTTCTTTTCTGTGACTGTGGACAGAGAGAGGGTCCGTGAGAGCTCTCCTCCTGGCTGTCATTTTTACATTATTTATGACAGATCTGACATTTTCATTTGCACTTTCCTCCAGGATCATTCTTAATAAGAAAAACGAAGGCTGAGATGAGTCATAGTTTTACAGTCAAATCCATAATCTTGTTTGACAAACCATGAAAAAATATTTCACCTTAGGACAGTATTAAAAATAAAACAAACAAAAATATCCAAACAGGCAGCAAGACTTCTCCATCTGTAGAACTGGCTCAACAGCCCTCCAGAGTAAGTGTATCACTGGAGAAGCAGGAGGTCAGGGAGGGATCTGTGGTGCTCCACAGCCATGTGCACGCATAGCACAGAAAGCAATTTGATGATATGGCTGCACCTACAAGCAGCAAATAAAACCAAGGAATGAATCAGGCTCCTACTGAAAACCTTACCCAAAAAATCACAAGAGTGCATTAAATGAGGAAGGAGTTCCAGACAATACCATGAAAACAAAGCATCACATATGGACAGCTGCAAGTGGAACTAAGTGAGAAAGTCTGGAAGAAGCTGACTCACTTAAAAACCCAATTAATCATATTCAAAAGACCTATTAATAGAGTTGAGTGTTGCCTGCTCTGCAGTTTGACAAGAGGTGGCAAAAGTGGACAAACCCTGTAGGGATTTTCTGTACTCAGGAGTACAGCAGTGGTTACTTCTCTGGCTACTGAATATTTTAAGATCAGCTAAATTACATCAGCTTGATCCCATACACCAATCTTTTCCAGTAGTGGGTGACAGGGATATGGTACAGCTGCAGCCAGCTCTAGAGGAGTTTGTGCTGTCTGAAGTTTTCAGAGGATACAGAACACGAGGGCAGTCTGTTGAGATGGGACACAGCAGCAAGTGGCCAAGCCTGTGAGTCTGCTACACCCTTCATGTGCTTCCAGCTGATGCTGGAATTACAGTCAAGCTGCTGAAAGAAAGTGGAATCAAGCCTGAAGCCTTCACCGGTCAGAAAAATAATTCAAAAGGAAAGAGAAAAATTGTGAATGACAGAGAGACTCTCTCTTTCTGGCACAACAAACAACCAGACCCAAGAGCTTGCAGACAGGAGCAATGAGCCATGATCTTTAGGCTTTGGAATATTTATTTTTGTATGATTTCATTTCGGATCAGGCACTGCAGGTCAGAATTAATCTCATGTGTATGAAAGCTAAGTTTGGCTCATTCCTGTTCTCTGGAAATAAGCGCTAATATTTTAGCAGATAGTTACAGCCCCTGCTCTGTCTGCCATACAGCTGTTTGCAAGGCTAATTCTGTCTGCCCAGGAGCTGCAGCAGGAACAGGGAATGGCCTGTGCAGCATTTGCCTAAAAGGCCAGACGTCCCGTGAAGGACATAACTGAAGTGTCTGTGGAGAGCCGGCAGCACAGACTGGCAAAGAGCGGTGGAGACGCTGCAAAGGCACTCAGACAGCAGAGCAGGCACAGCTCAGGGGGGTTTTGTTGTTGTTTTTGTTTGGGTTTTTCTAAATAATTTAAAGGGAATACTTTTTTTTCTTTTTCAAGGAAAACCCCAAAGTATTCTCCTTAAATTAAAAATAGCCTGAATGTGCTTTTCATCAAACTCGTGCTAACCTCTGGAATTGTTCCAGGCTTCAACTATCTGCCTGAAGCAGGACTAGGCAGAACAAGTCAGAAGATGACAAGTTACATCTATACATTTTTTTAATTACTGAAACCCAGCATGACTTTCTTTGTGAAGATTAAGTACAGACCCCTCATCAGGCTCGGGCACGGCAGCGCAGTGCCTAATGCTCAGCTGGAACAGGGATTTTACATTCTTACATTTTACTCTCTACATTAGAGCTCAATGTAAACTTGGGAAAACCACTCACAGGTTCCAAACCTACTAATAGTTATGAGGTGTTTGTAAGTACCTAGCAGATTTTACTGTGTTTATTCTCAACACAGTTGGGACGTGTGGCTGTACATTTTCTGAAAGCAGAATGGATGCAGACAGAGGAGGTGGGAGCATGGCAGTGTCTGGCTCCAGTCTTTTCACGTTACACTCCCTGCATGTGCCATAAAGAGAGGAGGCTCCTCCTTATACTCCCCAAATCTTCCTCAGAGTGCACACAGATCTCTGCTGGCTATATTTGGAGTCACGATGATGCAAACCCCTCACCCCAGTGCTGATGTACCAGCCTACAAGCAAAGCCCACGGAAAACAAGAATTGACTCCGGGTGTTGGATTCACGGCTGGCAGCACTGCCTGTCACTTCACCTCCCTCTCAGCTTATCTTCCATCCAAGTGGAGCTGTGTGCCTACTGGACTTGCAAATGTTTCTGAGATCCTATTACAAAAAGTGCTGGAAAAAAATTCTATGGGCTTCTGTGCTAAAAATCAGTTCACATGGCAGCAGCCATGGCCCCAGCACGTACTGCCACTGGCTGGACTGGCGTTGGGAAGAATTACAGCCGGCACATGGGGATCTCCTGCTTGCACACAGCTGGCAAAAGGAAACGTACTTGGGATCGGCCACAGAAATACACTGGCATTCAACAGCATTTAGCCTGCACAGTGTCAAAGCCTTCAGGAGCCAAAAGTGTTTCTGTACAATTCTGTAAAATAAAAATCACATGCCTACTCAGATACACATGATTCAAAGGTGAAGGAAGCTGGGAGACAATTCCACACATTCTCCATTAAAAAAAAATTGTCTTAAATTAAAGACTTGTTTAACTGATTCTCGCACAGAGATGAAATGAAACAGACCATACAGCTCTTAGAAAAGAACATTAATAATTTCTGTGGCTATCCAGAGTGGCAGGATATATTTAGCTTGTACTGAAGCATGGTTAGTTATTCTGTCTTGTATCTGCTGATAGTAAACAGGTGAACAGATCTAAACTGACATCTGAAGCAACCACACATTAGCAACTACACAGAAAAAAGCCACATTTTCAGATTGTCTTTTGAACTAAACCAGATTACTCTTTGGCAGTCTTTGTTCCTACTAAGAGCATTTAAAATTTTTTTTGAGGTACAATCACAGAATTTGTACAACTTTCTTGCAAAGAGCTGAGAGATGCATCTAAAGCTTCAAAAATGTAGCATTCCAAAAGCCAGGTGTGGGCTGGGAATCATCATTCATGACAGTTGTGATTTTAAATAAATCCTTCCTTTTTCTGGCTTAAAAATTGCTAAGCAGTGGTAAGGAAGTGGGAGGGTTCTGATTCACAAAAATGATGGCTTAGTTTCTGTAATTTTCTTCTTGTCATTTGGAACAACGAGGTACATAATAACATCTGACACTTCTGTAGAGCTTTCCAAGTGAGATTCTGGAATCATTTTGCAAATATGAAAGCCTTAGCTCAGGCAGTAAGTGCTTCTCTCCTCTCAGATAAGAGGAGATGGTACTCAACCCCACAAACCCAAGAGTGGATTTGCAGAGGGGCTGAGGATTAAAAGGAGTATATTCTAGATAAAAAGGTCTTGCTCTTGTCCTTTTGCTGAGCTTCAATCATGCACAAAAAGGGACTCTAAAACTGGTCCAGTTTAGGAACTTGCAATCTTAGGAAATCACATTGCATTGATCAAGTTTGTCCAGAGTCCTTTGCTATTGACATTTCAGAGGAGTGCTTCTTGCTGCCAACCAAAATGCAATTCTCACCTACCAGAGGTATTTCATCCTGGACTTTTACAGCAATAATGTGCCTCCTTTGTGCCCTCCTGGATTCATAAATCACAGGCTGATTTATGAGACCTTCCAACAGGTTGCAAGAAAGAGTAGCTGAAAAATGCCTGTGCTGTTTTGAAAATGTGATGCTTTGCATGTAGTTTTCCCTTTTTCATACAAAAGGGTTAGGATATTAAACCTGCTTTTTCTACATGCAAATTATCTTGTATTATTTGGAACACTGAAAATACAGAGCAGCTGCTCCACTTGCACGACCATGAGTTAGAATTACTCACAATGTTCAACCGCTTACTTGTTATGAACAGCAGGAAAAGAGATACATCACAAATCTAAAATTCATTTTCAAATAATTAATCATTAAAAAGAATGACCATGACTCAGCTTATTGCTCTGAATACTGCCTCTATGGGTGGTTATTTTGTTAGAAAAGAAATAAGCTGCTGCACCGCAATAAAATTTCTCCCAGTAGTCTTATGAAACATTAAGTTGAAGGCTGTAGGAAAATGAGTCTGGTCCTCCAAACCAGTGACAGCCCTGCAGGACTGTGTATCTGACTGCTCTGGCAGTGCAGGTCTGACAGCTATGCTAAGGTAAAACTCTATTCCCCACTCTTTTCCCAGGGTGGTATCTCAACTCCCAGATGCCATAATGCTAATTTCCACCCTTCTCCACTCCCAGGTTAACTGCTGAGTACCAGGAATTAGTTGTCCTTCACATGATTGCTGGGTCACATTTTATGACAGTCCAAAAGAGACTCAAAAAGGACATATTGGAGAGCTGAATAACAAACAACAAAGTAAGGCTCAGTGCTGCTTACAGAGAGAACAGTTCAGCCAGAGCAGCCGTGGGAGAGGATGGTCAGTGACAACCAGCTTGGCATTTACCTCTGTGAACTGTTTCCAAAACACAAGCACACTTAATCCAGGTGAGCCAGGAGCACAGCTGCAGTCTGTGTATGTATGAAAAGTAATCTTATGTCATGTTGTACTAATTGTGCCCAAATCCACCCAGAAGATGAACAGTCGTGGGCTTAGTTAGCAATGGAGTGGGTGATCATCTCAGCACCTGGGGCTGCAACCATAAACCTGACACCCTGACACATGGGATGAATGTCAGATGACAGACACCAAATGGTGGGAAGATATTCGAACAAGGCTGTTCTAGTTTCTGAACTAATGAACAGGAATAATTAAATAAATAGAAAAAAAATATAAACAGGCTTAATGCTTCTTCCATGTATCAGTTTGGAAAAGGGCTTTTTTTTTTTTTCAAAAAACAAACAAAAAGGCCAAATCTCTTAGCTAGAAATAATCAGTTAAAGCAGAAGGTTGGATGTGGAAGGCAAAGTGTGGATGTGGAAAAAAAGTGTGTTCTTTTTGTTCAGAAGTCTTCCTACAAAAGGTTCTAATAGAAACAGTTTATAATATTGACATTTAAAGGGTAACCTCCAAATAGTCCTCCCTACTGCCAATTGAAATATCTGGGAAGAAAGCCCTGTTCTGTTCTCATATGCTTCTCTGATATTACAGAAGTCAAGTTATTTACTTCTAAAGCCCATTTAATCTTACAGACTCCTTTAGCTTTCAAAGGTGCATCTTTTTTTTTCCGCTTCTAAGAAGCAGTGAGTCAAAGAAATACTGAAATCCCTTCCAGCAGAAGAAATAAAAAAGGGGAATTTATCCTGCAAATAACAAACACGCCACAGGCAAAAAAGGTACAAAGTACTGAATCCCAGTGCTTCACTCCAAAGCTTTCCTAAAGTGAATGCCTGCGATCACATTAATATTGCATAAACCAATGGAGCAACATTTTTACAGCATGGGAGCCCAAGAGAGCATCAGTCCATCTGCCCTGCTCGAGCAGTGCTGCTGAGCTGAACCCTCCTCTGGCTGCCCTGCTGCCAAGAGAACATCAAGCCTCAGATATGGCCACCTTCTTACAGCTTGAGACACACAAGTGGAATTTCTGCCTCACAGTCAAGTGCCCCGGATCTATCTGGTAGTCAGGAACAAATCCTGACAGACTACTTGCACTCTGTGAACTGTCTAAGCAGCTTCACTGAAGTATTAAACACAAAGGCATGACAGTTCAAGAGCAATCTAGCAGCCCACCAGGCTCTCCATTTAGATTTTCTTGTGATGTTATCATATTCAACAAGCGATCAGGTAAAGACGTATAAAATTCAACTGTCTTCAAAAAATAAAAACCATTCAGGTGCAAAGAAGACATTTGCACCATTTGGACTCTACTTGCAGCCAGTCTCTAAAAATCTGCAAGACTCATGTCTATTTGAGTGCACACTGCTCATTTTATTAGAACTTTAATAGTTCTGACAGATGTTTGTGAGACATCTTGCCTGCGATATATTCATATTTAATTAAGAATGACAAGGAGGAAAACAAGATGGAAAATACTAGAGGTCATTAGACTCCCTTTTCTAAGTGAAAGAATACACATAGGAGGATTTTCATCCTATGTGCTTATTAGCATTTCACTTCCTACTGGCAAAGCCAGTGGAGCTGAGTCTTGCCCTTCAGTGCAGCAGTGATGCCAGGCCTCTGCCTCTGCTAACTCTGGTGTCTTACAGCACTTCTGCCATTTGCACAAACAGAAACAGGAATGACACCAGCAAGTTAATTTTCATTCCACAGCAGGATCTGAACTCCACCCTGCAAGGGTGAGAGGTGTCTGAGTCAACCCATTAAATCTCTCCTGTCTCCTGACACCTCTTTAATTTCTCATTTCAAAAGATGTTCCTAATTATGTCTTTCGGGATTTGAACCAAAACTTTCCTTATAAAAAAATCAAATAGCATTTGACAGTCCAAGTATAGATGGTAACAATTCTTGTTAATATGTTTTTGCCATCGAAACACTGAACCTTCAACTAGTC
Source organism: Dryoscopus gambensis (assembly GCA_013389985.1). Classification (NCBI taxonomy): domain Eukaryota; kingdom Metazoa; phylum Chordata; class Aves; order Passeriformes; family Malaconotidae; genus Dryoscopus; species Dryoscopus gambensis. The sequence goes on from WEIT01024225.1 coordinate 46,621, forward strand.
TCAAATCCTGCAACTGTTGATTATCACATACACTACAAGAAAAGCTGTTGGGCAATTCACACTAACATTATTTACAAAGTAAATAGAGCTAAAGTACTTAAGCAGGTGAGGAGCTGAGTGTGCTGGTGACAGCCTCAAGTGGGCACATAGAAGGTGCAAGTGGAAAATGAGCAAATTTACAGCAGTGACCAGAGGTATTATATGACACATCTCCTGTGGTGGGCAATGCTCTGACACCCTTCAGCTGCTCTGTCTCCTGACCATTCCTGATATGACTGTTACCAGATCTCCAACTAAGGAGAAAAGGGAAAGAACAGGCGAAAGAATTTTGTAACAATGATCCCTGAAAGTTAGAAAAAGAGCAGCTTGGGCTTTACAAGGCAACTAGCTGGGAGAACAGATGGTGTCTGGCCAATCACCAATTCCGAGGCAGGTCTCGAGTATTTCATTAACACTGAATTTGAAAGCAACTTTGCATGAATGTGCTTCTTCCTTTGTTCTTTGCCCTGGAAGACCAGCTGTAAAATCATTATAATTTTCATTTATTTATTTTCTGAAGGAAAAAGGAAGCAAAAATCGCAAGAATTCTGCATGGACGAGTGCCTGAGCTTTAGACTGAGAATACATCGGATGAAATTTTGAACATAGCCAACATGGTCATAAAAATACATCAGTGAAACCTGTTTTAAAGTAAACAGAATGTACCACATACCATCATTTAGAGAATTTTAATTTAAAATTGTCTGGAAGTAAATCTAACAACCCAGCCCATGCAGTGAGAACAGTTTACTTGATTCAAACTCAACTTACCTGTTCCTGTTCCAGTCGGATCACCTCCTTGGATCTGCAGAATTAAAATTAAATCACTGTTACATATGTGTCTGTGTGAAAGACAATAAATACAAACCATAAAAGCCAATTCTGCTCAATTTTCTGCCTTCTATATTGTGTCATGTTGACAAGTCAGCAGCAAGGAAACCATTACTACTTATTTGGAGCTGCTTTTATCAGCTGGTTGACATCCCTGACATGGCTTATCCATAAGCAGAATGGCAGTTTTATAAAAATAATAGGTCTTTTATGGGTAAACAGGGAAAATAACCAGACTCAAATGGGTTAACCAGATCATCCTTTTTATTATGTGCTGAATCAGAACCTGCTTTTTAACTGATGATGCACTGCTTTTGGAACTGAAAAGGCTTTATGTTTTGCAACCAACCCTCCATATGATGGGAAGGCAAGAAAAGAGGGAATATGGAATATTTTTTGTATCTGAATCTGTATGCCACTCACTGTCTTCAGAAGGAAAAATCCTCATGTGAAACCAATCTTTCAGTAACAAAATTAATTACGTGTATTAATCGCTGCACATGCAGGACCTACAGAAATAATATTCAATATTCTAATGCCAGTGGAGGGAGCGTGACACGGCCAGTTTCAAAGTAATGGCACACAAGCACAATTTTAGTTGTGAGTTTAACTATGAACTGAGATATACACGGCTGTCAAAAGAAAAAAAGCTTTTTGTAGGATGACAGGATGGAATGTAACATCCAGTGATGTTCTCCGTGAGATGTGCTCTGTCTTCAGGATCAGGTTGTTAATTCTTCTGAAAGGAAGTTACAGGGCAGCTACAATATCCTAAGCTGCCTGGACTGTAACTCTGTAAATAAAGATCTTTGACTACCAAAGACACATTCTGGAACACAAGGTGATCTTTAACTCCTTCACAAGAAAGCCTGGGCACCCAGTGCTGGAGCACACTAGGAAAGGAAACAGAAATTCAGATGCTTCCTTAAGTTTCATCTGAATAGGATTTCAACAGGCCACAGCATTACTTACCCAAATTAGCATTTCCCTCTCTCTCCTTCTGTTCATTAGCCACCCACCCACATCTTGGGGAAGATAACAAGAGCCAAGGCAATGACTCTTCAAGGCTTTGTCTGGAACACCAGCAAATGCAGTGCTGAATGCAGTGATGTTCCGAGTGGCAACATTAGTCAGAGACAATTGTTAGTGAGACCAGTAAGTACACACGGCATAGGTTATGACAACCCTAGTTCTGATGATATATTTAATATACATCTAGTGCAAGTTGTCATGCATGGAAGAACCTAAACGTGAGGTAAGTTAAATAAATGTGATATTTTGAGTACATCACATATTGTGCATTACACAGGAGATTTTTAAAACTCACCACAAAATTCCGAATTGATCGGTGAAAAATTGTTCCATCATAATAGTTCTTCTTGCACAATTTGATAAAGTTTTCACATGTTCGGGGTGTCTGAAAGACAACGGGAAGTTTTAATTAAGCACAACCTTTAAACAATCATTACAGTGGTTACAAGAATCACTTTTCATTTGTGCCTTACAAAGAAACAAACATGCAGGACTCAAGGAGGACAGAGGCTCTGTCTACAGAAAAAAGCTGTAAAATATGTTCTTTTAAGGTACACTGGAGACACACACATTGTGTTAAATAAATTAAACCCAGACCTTCCAGTTAGCACAAAGAAGTGTTGAACATTAGCTCAGATAACGGGAGTTCCCAGATGACATCACGATGGTGAACACAGGTGAGCTCAGAGACTTGCAAGTAACTTAGTTCCAGCAGTGCATCACAATCCTGTTCCACATGGGTGTTTCTAGCACCGAAAAATGTTAATTTACCAGAGTGAGAAAGAACCTGACTTCTCTGCTCCACTGTTTCAAAGTGAGCACATTGAAACTAACTGGGAGAGAAGCATTTGGTCCTCTTCACCACTTGGAAGTAATGATGGGACTGACCCAAGTCACTGGCACACAGGAAAAATAAAAAAACCCAAATAATTTTCAAAACTCTAAATAATAATTTTAAAAATATGCTAAATATATTGCCAGCTTCTAATTCACTTTTACAGTGCAAATTAAAGTTATTTAGTGAATTTATGAGCCATGACATTCAAACAGTACCTTCTGAAAAACTTTACTGTCCAGCTAATCATCCTTCCACTGTAATTGTATGGATTTTCTTCCCTGCAATACTAAAATACCTTCAGACATACAAACACAAGTCCAGAAACAGCCTGTTTTCTATACTTGGACATGTTTTCCAGCTCCACTATGGATTATGTGCATAAATCTATTCCAGTTTTACAAAAGAATACATCTAACTGAGTTCTTACAGGCCTTAAAAATATCCTTTTTGTTGTATGTGCTGGCAAGTAAAGCCCCAGCATGAGCTGCAATGGCTGTAAGTGAACACACACAAGACTTGTCTTTGTGAAAGGCACTGATTCACTTTGCACTGGTGTGACATCACTCTTGGTCTGGGAGCTGCCCAGACACAGAGACTGAGCCATGCAACCTGAAGTGACTTAAAAGCAAAACATCAGCAAGGCCAACCTGATTATAATAATTTAAGGATGAAATAATCTCTACCTCTTGAAAAGCCAATCCATACAAGTATTCATCTGGAACCTGACAGAACTTCAGTTTTCTGTATTTTCTCATCTGAAACACAATCATTCTCATCCCTCTTTATTTACACTGAAACGTCTCTTTGTTTTCCAAACAAACTTTACCCATCATTATAAATTCTCTATATTGATTCCTTCTTAATTACTCTACTCAGATGACAGTTGTCAGCTGGGCCAGAAGTGAAAAAATTAGCGAATTCTAATCTTACACCAGTCATGATTTCAGATTTCCTACAGAATTCATTACTGAATTAAATGATAATGGTACCATAATGACTTTATGGTAGAATGTCACCAAGACATGTACTTTGGTGGCATTCTGAGGGCAACTCATAAGTAACTATATTCCATTAAAATTGTATCAAGCAACAGGAGGTTCTCCTACAGTTTCAATGTTTACAGTCAATGTGAATTTTTTCCTTTGAATTCAACATATATGCTTTAAAATAATCTTTGTACTTAACCTTCTAGTAAAATTCAACCCCTGAAGAATCACTTGTGCAGCACATGCTTCCTTTGTAAGACAATATCATAACAGCCTTGATCCTAGTGTTTTGCTATTAGTTATTACTCATGAAAAATGTCAGTAAGGATAAAAATAAGTTTAAAAATTTCTTTATGAATCAGAAATGGAATCAGCAGCTTTTAGCCTAAGGCACTTTATCTCATGAGAGCCAAGCACTCTTTGGAGAGAGAGACATAGTTAATAAGTTCTCAAGGGGGAATACAGCAACCTATAATTAATTTTTTACAAAAAATGGAACCAGGCAAAAGACTGAGCCCCCTAGGACTAGACACCAAACCATTTGAA
>WEIT01024225.1:50928-90696 GCA_013389985.1 Dryoscopus gambensis
GATAACCCAGTACAGATTTCCTATTTATTTTCAAAACATGATTTGTAAAATATACATCAAAAAACCTGGCTCTAGTAATGTATTTTTTATGCAGGACCTGTGCTGACCCTTCTCTCTAAATGGATTTCTAGCTATTAAATGCCCTTTCCCAGAAATAAGCTTTTCAAATGCAACTTCAGAAATATTCAGTATACGTGCAATAATCATTCCACTGCAAGGTTTTCTTTAAATAATTGCCACCAAATTGGTTCCCATGGTCACCTCATGCATCACAGAGATACATTTGGCAGGTAAACAGTTCCTTAGCAACGTTACCACTACCTTTTATAGTGCTTTTTAGTAGACACAAATAAGAAGGTTTGCATTCAATCAGTAATAAACCCCAGTTTCAGTCATGCAGTAGGTCTAGAATATCTGGCTCAGATTATCTGATTTATTCAAAGCAGTTAATGTTCTTGTCAAATCTCACACTGCCAAGCACATTTCAGGGATTTTTTAAAACAGCATCCTATTCAAAGCAGGAGAAAAAGGCTTGAGGTTTATGAGGAAGGTGCAGATCCTCAGTAATGAAGTTGTGTTCTGCACTGACCATACAAACAAGGCCAGTCTTTGAAGTCTTTGTTCCAGCTACAAAGACTGATGACAAATACACATAAAGAAATCTGACTTTGTTATTTGATGTAAGATCTTGTGGCAGATGTCAGACTCCCAGTCTCTGAACACAAAGCTGTCTCTTCTTCAGAAACTTCCTGCACACCACTTGCCTCACACCATTTCTGAAGGAGGAGGGGATGGTCAAGGCACCTGCAAATGCAGGAGGTAACGCCGGTTTCTTGTCTCACCACTGACTGTGTGCTCCAGGCTCTCTGTTTAGTTCTGGCTGGTTTCGTCTTAAACTGGCCTCAACAGCAACAGCTAACTTTTCCCTCTTTATCCCTTTTACATTATGCAGGAAATGACTTAAATTATTTTATTCTGCTGACTATGACTTAGACCTATATGTAAGGAAGTTGAGGGAAAATGCCACCTTGTTAACCTGATCTGAAATCCACCGACAGAAAAAATTGTTTTAAACCTACAGCAATATCTTCTCAGACTGATGCAGTCACAGTCCTAAAAAGGAAAATTTAAAATTGTAGAAGGTTTCTGACCAAAGAGTGTGGCAGGACAACCCTGAGAAAGTCTCCTTCTCTTAGGTCAACTTGGGACCACGTAAGTGAATGCAGTGTCTCTATGATGTCCTTCAGCTTAAAGACACTTCTCTTTCTAAATGACAAATAGTAAGAAAAAAAAAAATCTTATTTATACCAAAAATGAGTCACCTGCTCCAACTGTGCTCCCTATTTATTTTGTAGATGCCAGATAACTGTCTTTCAACTGCTGAAAATTCACACCCAAGACAAGCAGTAAAATTTTAATACATGCTTTGAGACAGGAATCCAGAAGAGTGCTTATCCCAGAAGACGCCACAAATGCTTTGCTTGGCTCACAGATATATATATTTAATGGGGCCACAGCCCAATGGTTTTCTAAGTAGGTTTAAGTCTCCATTTAGCTAACACACTTAGTAGGTAATGCTGCATGGAAACACCAGCACACTACCAGTTACTATGCCCAGACAAATTTCAGAGTTAAAGAGATTGCTACAAAGAATGACCCTGGAAAAATAGCAGTGACAGGAGACTGTGAAATCACAATACTGGGAAAACACTGAAGAAAGGAATATACAATTTAGAAAACCAAAGCAAAACAGAAAAGAAACCCTGACTGCTTACTACAAACTTCTAGGATAAATGCAGATTTTATCTGAGCCAATTTCAGTTTCCATTTTGCCAGCAAGGGTGGCTCCAAGCCAGGTAAAATTCATCTCTCCTGCTGCATCCTGAGACCTGTAGGGTGGGACCAACCAAACCAGGTCCTTATCTGATTTCCCAGTCTGCAGCTGTCCTTTCTCATTAGCTACAGTGGGTCATTACATTTGTAAAAGTTACCTTAACTCAGAATCTGTATTGGGCAGTGAAGACCCAAACAGGAGGAGATGAAAAACCTGCAGCACTCTTGTTGCCAAGGTGCGGGAGACGGGAAAAGAGGAGAGAGCTCCTGAGTTGTTGCCATGACTGCAAGGAAAAAGGCTTTACTATGTGAAGAGCTAATCATTTCAAAATGCTCCATCCCTTGAGGATGTGCATGAACCTTGAAGGGAAATTTCACACTAAGCATTCAGAAGCTGTCATTTGCACATCTGTATAATTTTCTTGTGCTAATTCCACTTCCCTTTTATTTCTTTTTTCCTCTCTAAATTGGATGAACTGTAGTAGTGGCACTAAACTACAGAGCCTTGCTATATGCTCATTAACCCTATGTTTCAAAGCAGGAAATAATGAAAAGCTCATTCCTCTCAAATTAAAATTACATTTGACGGCCTTTATCTTATCACACAAATGCCAGAATCCTGCTACTAAGAGGCATGAACTAGTGATGGAAATTTCTAAAGCTTCAAATGAAGCCTTCAATTTTGTTAACACAGATCTCTTTTAAAATGCAAGGTGGATTTTGTTTTGCTTTAATCCATTTACGTACTTTTACATAGAGCATTTTCCATCTTGTAATTGTTCACTCAGCAACTCTTCTAATGCATGAGCCCATAAAGAGGCGATTTGGTAAGGTTTAAACTCAGTTTCCCCCCTACCTTTCAATCTGTAGTACTCAGCCTACCCATCACACAGAAAAGAACTCAGCAATAAAAGCTTGGCTTTATTTGGGGCTTAGTCAGAGCTAACTGTAATGGTACAATTTCAGGAATCACCATCTATCACGTGCAAGTGTCTGTTCCCTCCTCCAAGCAATGGAAAGAAACTGGACATATAAATGTTTCAGTGTGCAGTACTGTTCTGGAAGGCCAGTTAAACCACCCCGTTTCACTTTGCACCAATGAACTATGAGCATATTCCATTTGTTTCACAGTGAGAGGGACAAGAAAACCTGAAACTCCACAAAGCCCACTGCAAGAGCGTAGGAAGAATTTCACTGTGGGAAGCCCATGACATTTCCTGCAGGAGAAATGTTTACTCCAGACCTAAACACCATGCCCTGCCAGCTCCACTTTCCTGCTAACAGTTCCCCAGTGTGCGAGAGGGACTGAGCCAGTGACAGGTGATGGTGGCAAACAACAGCTGCCTACAGTGGTTGAGTTCAAGAAAGCCACAGTTCATCTAAGGGGCACAATTCTCAGTCTGGTTATACCACGAGCAAACGTGTCTGGGCAATTTGTGATCCGTGATCAGAAGAGCACAGTTCCAGAGACTGAGCACTGGGAGACGTGAAAGCATTGGAGCACCGTGGGGTAAAACACTCAGCCAGACTCCTACTGATAATAAAAAAGAATCAGAACAAGCTAACTATGCCTTGGGTAATAGATTGCTGACTTGATAGCAAATATTTGCCTATTTTGCTACCTCAAAGCCTCCAAGTTCACTTAGAACAAAGAGCAGAATTAATGCATTCTCATTATGCAGAAACCCACTGTAATTTAATCAGCTATTTAGCAAAGACTTCAGCAGATAGCTAAATTTCTCTTCTAAAAGGCATTTCTTCCACAATACTGACGTTCATGAAGCTACTGAAAACTTTTTCAAAGTCTAAGCAAGATGCTCAGCTTAGACAAGATGCCAGTAAAAAGATGACACACTTCAGTTTTACTTCTCACATTTTTGCAAACACAGGGACAATCAATCAGTTTAGCTGAGCACAACTCAAATTAAACAAGGCATCTAATTCACTCATCTAATTTGTCAGTGTTAACTACTAGTTCTCCAGAGGCAGAATCAGCCACAGTTACTACTTTTCCTCTAACTTATATTTACTGCAGTGGTAGAAAAGAAAACAATCCTCTCCCCACCCCACTGCCCCCTCCAAATTTGTCATCACACAAGGCTTAAGGAGCTTGTCAGAGAGCACAGTGCAGGGCTGGGTGCGGCTGAGGACGGACTGGTAAGCAGGACAGCACAATTAGGTACAGCCTAAATGAGGACACGCTCAAGCAACCTCCAGCAGCTTAAAACTTGGAGTAACACAGGTCCCATGGCAGCTCCCTGGGATTTCATCAATCTGCAACTCCCTGCACAAAAATTCCACCTTTTCAGAAGATGCGACCTGTAACAATTTCCACACTAGACAGAGAAGCTCTGGTAGCTGTCAACTTCCCAAGGTCATTGCGCTCTCATCAGAGCAGCCAAGGTGCAAACAAGAAACATGTCAGAGAAAGATGAAGAGCAGCAGCTGTGTAACTCCAAACCATCCACCTCACGCTCGGGTTTGGGATCACTAAGTGGCAGACACAGCTGGTATGGGATGTCTGCACCTCATGTCTGCACCTCATGTCTGCACCTCATGTCTGCAAATGTCAAAAATCAAGGGGCATGATCCAATAACAATCAATTCCCTTCCCAGATCCAGCTTGCCAGGGCAGCCGGGAAGGCAGAAAGGGTCCAAATGTGCAAAACGCCTTCCCACCAATTACTTGGTGCCAAAGGCTGCCAGGAAAACACACAGACAGCCCGGGGCAGCAGGGACAGGTACATGGGGAGGTGGCTCAGCATACAAAGCTGTGGGAATAAGGAGGAAGGGGTGACATCCAAAAGGATGATGTTTGTCTTCCCAAGTAAACATTATGGTGGTGGAGCCCAGCTTTCCTGGGGATGGCTGAACACTTGCCTGCCCTTAGGAAGCGGTGAATTAATTCCTTATTTCGCTCTGCTTGTGCGTGCAGCTTTTGCTTTACTTGTTAAACTGCCTTTACCTCAGCCCACAAGTTTTCCCCTTTTCTGATCCTCTCCCCCATCCCACTGGTTGGGGAGTGAGTGAGTGGCTGTGTGGGGCTTAGTTGCTGACTGGAGTCAGCAACTCAGTCACCCTCAGTGAGGGTGTTACACCCTCAAAGTTACAACTATTAAAATATCAGCTTCCAATCACTTAGAACAACCTAGAAGTGACCTGTTTATTAAGATAAACAGGATAAACAGGATAAACAGGATGCAGAGCCATCCTACTCTCAGCCCCAAAGAGCAATTGCTATTGTACCACTTTGAGAAAAAAACACAGCAAGAAGTAACAACATCCTCTCTAACAAACATTTTTATCCAGCTCTTCTTCTACTGGAGGAGCACAGCGTGCTTTGTTCTTAGCTTCTGTTGACAAGAACTCTCAAAGTTGAGAGTTGCAGCTCTTCCTATAATTGCCTATTTTGATGAAAAAATATGAAATAAGCCACTACAACCATGCCAAGACCACTGTATTTCATCCCTCCAATCCTATTACTGAGTGAACAGATACTGGTAAAACATCAGCCAGTTATTTCCCAGACAGTGCCATTATCATGTTGACAGAAAGCAAGTAGAATGGAGGTTTAAATCAGAAAGAAAATGAGAGATTCGGGAAGACTGGAGAACCTCATCATGCCAGGAGGTCAAATGATTTTTTCAGCAACTCACTTCTTTGCCACTGGAAATGGATAAGAAGTTTACAGGATTCTGATCTTCAGAACAGTCCCTCACACAAAAGAAGAGATGATTTCAAAGAACATGGACTGGATTACGCATTTATAGATCACAGGCATATTTAACAGGTCAGAGGGCCTAAAAAGATTAAAATATCAATGTTTGTAGAGTAAAGGCTTCTTCAGAAAGCTATGCCAAGACATCATCATTAAGCAGAGTTTGCCAGGACCTTAAACCTCAAAAAGAATTTGTGGAGGGTCAGATGAAACTTTGAAATCCGTCTCACATTCTTCTTTGTTTTGCCATCTTGCCCTTAAACCTTTAAGTACTTAAACCTGAGGGAGACAAGTGAATTTGTAAAACCTGCCATGGCAGCCACAGATAAGTATTTGATTACAGCTCTTGGCATGTGCTGAATCACCAGATCATCACCCCAGTGACCACTTGTATGCAGATGACTCACGCAGTAGAGAAGTGAGATAGAACATCAAACCACGTGTTCGTCATTTTGACAGGATCTTCTGGAGCATTACATTTACATATTTATTTATATGTAGATGTATATTTTTAAAAATGGCTGCTCCACCACCTACAAGGTATAACTCCATCACTATAGTGACTAATACAGCAGAATACACATGGATAACATGCAGCTGTTCCCAGCAGCATCCTGATTAAAGCAAGCTAAAAGAACTTGATAAGACTACAAAAATCACAATAAATAAAATACAAGAAATTATATTCATTGCCTTTCATCAGTTATTTCTTCAGAATTTATGTGTTTGACATGCATAAGACTAGAACTGAAACAATAACACTTGTTGGATGTTGTTACATCCTCTGTACTTGCCAGAATTACTTCTGGCAAGTAGAATTTTTGTAAATTTTTATCCAATTACTATATACAACAAATATTGCTTATGCGCAGCTGAACTCAGCTTCCTGGAAAACGTCCCCACAAATGGCCATCTGATTAGTCCCCATCAGGAGGAACATACTGTATCTGAATAGGAGGATTGGGAGAAAAATCAATGACCAGAAAAAAGCAGTAATCACACTGCAATGATCCCAAGAGAGAACAGTACCATACCTTTGCTCATCTGAGGCACAAATTCAAGAGGGTGGGAAAAAACCCAGCTTATCTTCCAAAGTGTTTTTATTGCCTTTTTTCAGGTCAGTGATTTAAATCACACATCATCCTTCTGGAACCTAAGTGAAGTTTTCTGGTGCTCTGAACATGTGATTTCAAACACTGAAAATATCTGGATTCTAGTCCTATTTCATGCTCTTTCTGAATCCTGTCACAAAGTAACTGATGACTTCAATCACACTGCAACACTGATTTGCTGCCCTGGATCAATACAAAACATTTCTTGATTAGGTTTTTGGTGCTAGGAAGAATTTCATCACTATCAATCTTATTGACTGGCACCTTAAAGTACCAGTATATGAAGAACACTATATTTATTTTTAAGCAAAGGTTTCCATGAGTACATATAGACTGAGCTACAAACAATCCATACTGCCAAATAGCAAAATATGGGAAAGGAAGGAGGCAACAGAGCTGTGAAGGGACAGGGAGTGAGCACCCAAGGAGAGTATTGGAGGCAACAGATACTGGGCAGATTTCAGAAGCAGTGCAGAGTGCTGACAGCACAACTGCAAGAATATTTTGCTTAAATACAGACAAGAGGCATGAAAATCCTATTGAAGACTCAGTACACATACCATTTAAGATAGCAAGTATGTCACTTGCTGCTCTCTATTTTAGTGAGGAGACTTCACCTCAAAGTATGTATTGAAATCTAAACCATAAGACTATTTCAAAATGTAATTTAAATGTTGCACGTCCTACTTCTGGACACAGGTATTTTTCTGTCATATTTATATAGCAACTTCATCCTCAAGGTTCCTTAAGCATTTCACAATCATATACTTGCAGTACTGTGAAAATACAATCACTGCCAGGGTGGCTTCCATAACAATCAGCAGAGGATATCCCTGAGCAATTAAAAAAACCACCCTGTGCACTTTAATTTGAGTGAGCATTATGGTACAGTCCTGTTCCCCCTGACTGCATCCAAGGACCTCACCCACATTTTACACTTTGACAGGAAAACCAAATTCTGTATATAAACCAGCTCCAAATGGCTCCCAGAACTGGACCAGCCTGTGCACTGGATAAGGCAGAAAAGTTGATAAAAACTTGGCACATGATTAATTAAGACTACTGCCATGCATATTCACAAGCAGGGTGAATGGGAAATGTTTAACAATGTTTAGATTTTGGCACTTCCCCATTTTCTATGTTGGTCTTTGCAGTCTCAAGAGGTTCACTGTAGCTGATTTCTGTAGATGTCTGTGACCTCCGTATGTGCTATATGTTTGTAAGATGTTTGCTCTGTCTGCACTGAGCTAACCTCAGTGTGACTCAGGAAAACCAAAGTTAGAAGCACAAACTCCTTATTTAGTAAAGGGAGAAAAACAAGTGCCTCCCGGAAAGAACTGATTTCACAGACCTAGGATGATGACCTAAGGTGGATGTTGTGAAAACCTCCCTAAGGCAGCAAGTTTTTCCTATTTATTCTAAATATATATCGTTTTCCCCTCTGCAGTGCCAAAGGTCTGCTTAATTCACACAGATTTAATCGACACGAAGGAACAGATGGCTGGAGGCCAGGGTTCGAGCATGTCTGGTTGTGTAAAACAGCACACGCTTCCAGTGAGTACATGAAGAAGCTTTGTGTGTGAAAGGTAGATAAATAGGAATTCGTCTGGAAAAAAAGGAGACACAATGGATATCATACAGGAAGTTTATAATGAGCAGTTGAGCCTAGGTCCTCACAACTGAGTGGCACTGGGCACACATGTGGCCAAAAAGCCCACGCTGATGAGAATAGCTGCAGTCAGCCTGCTTTAGCCAGGAGCCAGTTTGAGAACATATGGCAAAACAAATGATTCAATGCAATCTGCTCGTTCTGCCACTTTCCCTAAATATTGCTGTACTAACATCCTCTGCTTTTTGCCTTATTACAGTGTTACTATTTAAGAGCATGGAAAACACCTGTAGGGATGACAGAGACCTACAGAATTACTAACACGATACGCTGCTGTGGAGACTCTCATGCTGTTTGCATAGATCAGCTTGAGATGTTTACACATATCTTGCGTCTTACTCGTGTGAGAGAAAGGAAGAGAAGGGAAAGACAGAAGGCTTATGCTGTTTGCTCCTTTTTCTTTCTTGCACACAACAACGGATGCATTCTCCCAGTACATCTGAATTTCACACCAGGCACCCCAGCTCCTACTCAGCACCACTGTCCTTAAACTTTGTAAGGCTCACAAGAAACAGAAGTTTTACCATTTAAACCCCTATTTACATCCTTCAAGTTTTTAAAATATCAACCTTCAGGCCTATAATATCCTGAGACAAAAATCTCAGTAAACAATTGAAGGTTTGAAAACATTTTTCCTTTTATAGAAGGGGCTGTATAAATAAATAAGCAAACACACTACCCAAGCAGTGACGTCTGAGACATCACTGTCTCCGCAACTCATTCATCTATCAGAAGTCTTGCCATGTTTATTATTTTAAGAGTCACTGTTTTCCCCCAGAATCAGACTGTATAGACTATAAAAAACTCCAGTCTGTTGTTTTTAAAAATGAACTTCTCTTAATGGCAAAGGGAAGGTGTTTGAAAACTTGAACTTTAAGAACTGGGACAACAGGAAGTAAAAACATATTCTAATGTTTTCATTTAGGTTTGTACTATAAAGCTCAGGCTTTAGAAACAAATTTAACCATTTCTTAACTACATGGATGACAGACTGCTCTTGGTTTCAGTGAGGTTCTGTCAATAAGCTGCTATGTAACCTTGGATTATTCCCTCCTCACTGTCTCACTGTGCTCTGCCTTCTCTTTTCTCTCTTCCTTCCTTGTCATTGTTTGGGTCATTAATCCTGACCCTTTAAAGCTCTAAACATGTACCTAGGCATATTGTAGGTAGTCCACTAAAATGATGGGACTACGTACAGAGAACNATTATATATAAAATTAAACAGAGATTTAACAACATCGTTTTGTGTATGTATGAAAATACACCAAAAGAACTAAAAGCTAGTTATCTACCTGTATCTACTGCAACTACACATTATTCCTTTCTTTGGACATTTCCACTGACAGCTCCAATTCTGGTTGTTATCTACAGAGATTCATCTTATGGGGCACAGTACCATATCACAGTGCAGCTCCAAGTTTAGGTCTCCTTTATTAGTGTGAAGTCGCACATATCCCTTCTTCTTCACATATTGGTATCTCACAACATCTTCTTCAATAGCAGCTACATCAAAGCAAAAGACAGTAATTAGCTCTCTGTAAGCTTACTCCCTGATCTTCAGAAATCATCAGTAAACAATTCATAGATTCTATGGTCTGACCTCTTCTCCTCGGGTACTGGGTCTTGAGGGATCCTACTCTGCAATTCATCTATGATATCCTTGCATTAATCTCTGTGCAAAACACTTTCCATTATAGTAAACCATCAACTCTTTGAGAACCAACCAAATAATCTATATTTTAAATTCCAGAAGCATTCAGTATTACAAACTATAATTTTCAAGCAATGTCTACCAACCACAAACGTTACTTTGGAACCAAATAGTTTCTTGTCAATCCTGGAAGCCAAGCAGGTAGTCATCAGTCAACCACAAACTGCTGACATACAGAGACCTACCCGGTTCTGAAAACAACTGAAGCTGTTACTGGAGACATTACTGGTAAGTCAAACCAAAGGATCAATCTACAGTGTTTCCGTTCCCATTTTGTCAAAATGTCCAGTTAGTCAGGTATTTTCTATACTCTGTCACCTGCAAATCACTGTAACTTACCAAGTAAAGGAACTGAATTTGATTTGGCAAACGCAGTTTTAGCAATGTGTTCAATCTTTGCCTAAGTATGTGACATCTAAATTTTAGTGCCCAATTTTCTCAACTGGAAATACTAATGACTCAGTTATTTAATCAATATCCAAACTAAGTAAATCTTATACATTTGTGTTTAGGCTGGAGAATAAAAGGAAAACTTTATTGTACTAAAATGCATTTTCGTGTAACCTTGAAAAGCAGTAAACTAAAAGTTACCACCACAAAATTTGCCGTTGTTCTAACCAATACCGGGGTGGTCCAAAAAGGTGGGAAAGATTTTGTATGGTATTTGAGGAGAGACTATATTTCATTCCTAACTTAGAAAAGGGGATGTGTCACTTTGTCATCCCTGGGCATAGAAAATGTCTCATTAATTTTGGTTCAAAAGAAGTAACTGTCATTCAAAGCCAAAGCTAGATCATAATTGCTCCATTATTTTCAGAATAAGCTCACTGGAAAGCAAGGATATATCCGGTCAGGGAACACATTTCCATGGCATCAGTACTGACCAATTACCAATGCATTCCTTCAGTCCTCATAAATGTATTTGTGCTAAGGAGCACACTCTAAAACTGGGAAGTAAATAAACAGCTTGTAGGTAGGTAGGTAGTTCTGGTACCTGCTTCGTGGGTAGTTTCAGGCACCATTGCAGTGGAGGTGAAGGAAGCACTTACAGCTCCAGTGGAATAGTGAGCCTGTTTGCAGAGGAAAAAGCAAGAGAAAAAGACATTAGATCTTAGAATTATCTACCAAAGATACTATACAAGCATTAGAAACAATGTCATCCTTCTGAAGGCAGACTTTCTGCTCTAGCTCCTACTGAAAGAAACAAATACCCAGTGCAGTGATAATTCTCCATCTGTTGCCCACATTTGCTCAGATGAAACTGTAGTTAAGGCTGCTCATGCGCTGAGCCGAAGGGGCTTAATGCTTCCACCACAGTTTAATACACCACTATGCAAAGATTCTATTATCAGAATTTATTTGTACGTCCACAGGTGGAGATAGGCAAGGAGTACTTCTGTCAAGACATCTGTAGAAGTCTCCAGTGCTGCTGAGTGAGTGGAAGGAAAATGCAGTGAACCACAGAGATACTGTGGGGGGAGCAAACCAGCCCCCTCCCACAGCCGGCCCTGCTGCGTGCAGAGGCACCGTCCCCTGGTTCCCAAGGTCTATTTTGAGCTCTGTAATTCCGCAGAAGGGAGATGCTAACGTCACACATGGATTTTGGAGTAAAGTACAAAGATCTAATAAACCCACAGACATGTTTAGCAGTTCCAGGGAAATGCCTGTAAAGAGTCCAGGCCAGGTCAGTGCTCATCCCATAAGGTTTCACTGCATCCTAAGCAAGTTTACAGCTGTGCCTATCCACGTCATAAGCTGACAATCTGACTCCCCAACATGTGTAGAGCTCATCCTTGTCTCTGCCCTCTTTTCTTCTTACAATTTTTTTTTTATTGTAACACTACAATGTCCCAAAAAAGGGGGCATTTGTGATCCTACTCCTTGGTCACATACATTCCCTGATCTGTCCCTAAGCCCTCTCATTAAAAGCTGTATGACGCACTGCTATTAGTTTTCACATAAGGGTAATCAAAGCAAGTAGGCACACACATCCCAGAATTATTAAAGGGCAGAAGACTACTCTCTCTTGCCTATTTCAAATAGCCTTTGATGTAGGAAATCTAGATGCAGATGAATCGTTTCTCTTGAAAACCATGAACATGCACCTGGAAGAACATCCTTTAAAATATTCCACTAAACCCCTGCATTCCAGTGAAAAAAAAAAATGGAGGAGCAGCTGTGGATGATTTATGTATTTGCCCACACTAGAAATGATTCATTTGCACTGTCCTTAAGGTGTGCTCTCTCTGCCAATAAATGCAGGAAGTAATGATAAACTCAGAGTGAGAGATTACAACCTGGAAAAAGGTTCTGCCAACACATACATAACCACATCATAAGGATTCTTCCTTCTTACTGTGCTCCACTTCTCAAATGTTTAGGTTCATTTGCAATGATTTAATGAATAGAAACTCACTGACATATATTATGCATGTCTAAGGAATCCTGATATGATTCTCATATTTTCATCTATGATAAATTTCTGTGTGAGAGAAAACAGAAGGAGCAGTGCTTGTTTATACTGCAATACGGCCTCTAAGAAGAAAAACAACTATTACCATTCTTGAAGAACTCAACCAGTACCAAACTACAAATTAAATCAACTTACTGCATTCAGCTTATCCACTTTCTTCTTTTCAGGAGCCTTCATAGTAGCTGCTAAAATATCATCGCCTTTGAATTCCTTATAAAGCTCCAGTAAAGTCTCTCGGGTCTCTGTATTTGTATTTTTCAAATAGTAAGATGGATCTAATTTTGCTTTTTCTTCATCTAGGTAAGACAAAGTTAAATCACTCAGAATTAAAAGAAACATTGTATTTTATTCTCCCTCAGTTTATTACATATCTAATTGCATAGACATTTTCCAGATATTAATTCTATTTTTTTTTAAATAAAAAGGTCTAGCAACTATATTTATTCCTACAGACACACTGACAAATAGCAATGCATAACACTAATGACTGTGTAACCCAAAATATAGCACAATAAATGTCAATATGATGTACAAGAAAAAAAAAATCAAACCAACTATCATGAAAATTTATTTGAAACCACTAGAAATTATCTAGGTCCATTCAAGTCTTGTAACATTTTTATAGAAAAATAAAGACAAAATACAGTTGGGTACAATATAAACTTCTGTCCTTCATCTCCTCACTGAATGGCCAGGCCTGTGATGCAAAAATCCCTTATTCTGACCAGGTAAATAGAAAGAGATGCTTGCTTGCTCAACAGTAGATTAAAAAACCCCAAAACCCAGATACCAGCATAATAAGCTAACCACTGAGAGATGTCCTTCCAGAAAACAGAGTCAATTCTATAACATCATCATCAGATTTTGCATATTTGGGTTGGTGTTTTCTCAGCCCACCTTCAATTCATCCTTACCTGGATCAATTACTTTTATATTGTTCTTAACATGAAAGAAGTTTGAGACGTTGAACTTATCCAGGTTTGTTGGATCCTGAAAATAATAATAATTAAAAAGCTAATATCAGAGACCTGACTAATATCAGGCACCTATTCCAAGCAACAGACTAGTCCAAAGGGCAAACACCACCATAATAAATAAACAGGGAGAGACAGAATAACTTTCATACTCCTCAAACCACAGAAAGATGAAAAAAATATAAAACAATCAACCTCAACCAACATCAGCAATGAGTCTGTTCACAGCAGACTCCTTAGGGATGTGCAATTCAGTTCCAAACATAATATTACACATATATCACCCACAGAAGTTGCTACCAGAACTCAGCTGAGTCTACCCTATCCTAGTGAGAAGCAAGAACAATGCAATCCCCTGGTTCTTCCCTTTGTTCTGAGCTTTGGTCTAAGATCCATGCAAATGCACATCAGCTATCTCCTGCTATTTATAACCCTGGGCCTGATTTGCACATGCTCTGTGAACTTTTGCAATGCATTTCAAAATACAAATAAAACCTCAGAGCAAGTCTCTGCAGTAAGAACTCTTTTGACAGTTGTTTTTTTCACTAGTGCTTACAGAACTATGTTTAAAAATAATGAAAAAAAAATGCTACTATGAAAACTCAATTTATCGTCCACAGGAGGAAAACAGCAGAAACACAGTCCATTAACTGAGATTCTTTATGCTATCTCTAGGCAACTTTCTGCAGAACTCTGACCTTTTGTTAGAGAGAGTGAGACAAGGAATGCCTACTGGTGATCTAGGTTACTTTATACTCTTATTAATCAGTCTTTAATCCTCTCCTTACAATGTCTTTAAGGTTTTCTCCTCAAGCTCCTCTGCAGCACAGAAAGGTCAAAACATCAGCCCAGGACACCCAGCCTCTTACGGAAAGTCTATCTTACAGAAAACAATTCAAACTTTCAAATACCAAGGTAACAAAATAATATGCAATAGTTTCTAGTTCAGGATAAAATAATGCAACATATTAGGCAAAGAATTATGTCCTAACATGAGTAGTATTATATATATTATCCTTAAAAATTTAGCAAAGCTTCTCAGTTTCAACCACAGTTGATAAGAAGTTTGACAATTTCATCTCTGCCAGAAGCAATGCTTAATACAAGCTGAGCTGCTAGCTCCATAATTTATACAATGATCTAATTATGCCTTTCATTCATCCCTGAAATGGTATGCTTCCACCAGCGAGTTCATTTTTAGTTTTATTACTGGTAGGAAAACCAAAACACATTTATGAAATCCAGCTGTGTGATTCTGTGGCTTAATGTGACCTCCTGGCTTTCTGCTGTCCCCTTTCCTAACCATCAGATAATAATTTTCTATTGTTTCCTGTCCCACAATACCCCTGCAATAGATCTTCATTGAGACAAAAAAACTGCCCAGAAAATTACATGTTTAAAATCTTTCTTTAGAAACAGACAATCTTTAAATAAAACTACTAAGAAATAGGAAATTTGGATCTATTTTTCAGCCATTTTTGTTTCCTCTAACACCAGCACTGAGGTGTATTTATTATTTATTACTTTACATACATATTTATACATGTGTGAATAGGGATGATTTTGAGCCTTGCTTTCTGACAGTCAACAAGATGCATGGAGAAAGTCTGGAGAAAGAACTCAATGTGTTTTCACAAGACATTTTCACTCCCAAGTACTCTGCAGCAATCTCGAGCTGCAGCTTTCCAAGACAACAACCATTGCCCTGCACATAAATGTACTACCTCAAAAAGTGAAGGAAGGAAGAACTGCTTACCCTTTCAGGAAAGGGAAAAAATATCTGTGTATTAATATTAATAGAGATAAATGGATTTATAGCAATCCATGTCTGCAGCTCATGGCAAAGCTGAAGGGCAAGACTGACTCCTGAAACCAATTTTTCACGGACAGGAGGAAAGGCAGCAGTAAAAATGAAAGAGAAAACACCTTCATGATGTTCTTCTAAATAAAGCTTCTTCATTTATTGATTTATTGAGTGTTTAAAAATAAATAAAGGACATCACAACTGCCAGTGTCTTACAAAACCCAGGTGCTTGTGCTCCGGGTACCACAAATCAGCTTAGTTCACACTGTTTCACAGACACAGTTCATTCAAACATCTACGTGGCTTAACCAGCCTAATCACAGGCATCAAGCAACTCCAGCAAAATGTTTACAGTCTCTTTCCTTGCAAGGGGTTTCTCAGGCTCTCCAAATCACCACCAGCCCCCACTTTGGCAGTGCATCCATTATCGTATGAGGGACAGCAGAGGCCACAGGGCAGCTCCTCCCTTGCAGACCAGCTGTCCATGTGCCTCTGGGAGATCTGAACTCCAAACCCCAGAACTGTGACCCAGGTCTCCTGTACAAGGCCCTTCCATCACATCCATGTGGGCCATCTGTTCCCGTGGAAACCTTGACAAAGGTTTGGTTTACAATGCTGCCCCTCGTATTCCTGGCTCTGCAAAGCAAGAGTCTCACCACACATCCAGAAGGGGGACAATCCACACTCCTACCCCAAAAGAGATTTCCCTCTGTCAGAGGAAGAGCCTCTCAAAAATGGTTCCTCAAATTGAAATTTGAGTATCATCTTGTACAGGACACCTAGGACATGTTTACTCCTCCTTCTAAAATACAGCATCTTGATGTACTAAGAGGAGTTTGATTAGCATTAGTTTGATTAGAATTAGTGTGAATTGGAATTAGCATACTGTGAAAGAATGGCAGTGAATATTAAATCAAACACAAGACACCAGTTGCTTCTACCTGACCCCAAGAGCACAAACACATCTCACCAGTCCAACCTGTGCTGCAGAAGACACAAACCATTTCCTAACTGGCGGTACCAAGTCCTACAATACAAGATACACATTTTTTAAAGGTAAGACTATGAAAATTTTGTAAGTTTGCACAGTCTTTAGACATATCACTTCAGGAGGAAAACTGTCTAAATACTAATAATTAGCCTGCCAAGCTCCTCTCATTGCATCCATGACAGTTACTGGGCACAAAATCAGAGCAGTCCAAACAAGATGCCACAGGGATGGGCAGACAGACATACTCACATTGTCAAAGCCTCAAGCTCTAATGAATTAATTGCCTCTCCTGGTCAGAGAAAGGCTGAACTCATGGGGATGTTCTCAGTCCTGTTAAGATTAAGGCCTGGGGCCCAAAGACCTAAAGAAACAAGTTCTGTGTAAGTGCACAGAAACCAGAAAGGAAGATGAACCATGGCCTAGTTTTGTTTGTCTTAGCATGTTTAAAAATATGTATTCAAAACACCATGGTTGGCAGTCTCAGGGTTTTTCTTATTAAGGTTACGAACCATAAACTTTAGTTTAGCATATTACTAGCACAGATATAGACTTCAAAGGGTTGCTAACTATCATCACTATTAAAAATCTCATATTTAATGTTTTCCTGAAAGCTGAGCTCTGAAAACAGTTAATCTCAAGTTTTATTCCACTTGTTTTTTCCAGTAATTTTCTGGTTTTACCTACTTAGGGAAACAGCTTGAACTCTGTTAATCTTAAGCACCACATACAAGGCCCCAAAAAGCAGGTTAAAACCAGCAGGTTTAGACTGTGTGATTTGTTTGAGTCCTGATTTCTCTCTTACCATTTGGCTGGCCATGCTGCATCCCTAATTATCCTCAGGACTGTCACCCTCATATGCCAAGCATGTCCCACTTCTTTACCCACTACTCTGCACATCCACTGGTGCAGGATTCTCCCTCACAGAGACCTCACCCACAACTGTGAGGAAATCTGCTCTGACCTTCTGTCACACAAAGAGCAAACGAGCAATAGCTTAGGAGTGAAATATCAATTAACAGTGTGCAGCTCAGCTACCTCCAGCTCTGCTCATTATCTGTGCTTCCTGCCACAAATGTCAGTGGTGTTTAACAGCTTGTCGGGAGCCATGTCTTGTCCACAGCTGATTAGGTTATACAGAAACAATAAAACTGACATAAGGAAGCACAAAGCAGTATGAGGTTTTTTTCTTATAAGAGCAGCAAACCTGTTAGCATTTACCCAGACTTGGTGTTTTCTGCTCTTCCCCCCTCCATTTCTGCAGTTCAAAGAAGATGCATTTGTCAGCCTGCATCTACCAGGCAAGGCTCTGTGCAGGCTGCCACCAGAGCACTGTGCCTGTTACCCCTGGCACAGCAGGGCAGGGGCTTTATTGCAGTTCCTTCACCAAGGAGGAATCCCCCACGTGTGCCTCTGCCTCACCTGCAGCACTGCCACTGAGCACAGCCACACTTGTCATTAAATCTCCTGCCCGCACACAGCTCAGCAATAACTCTGAAGAGTTTCCAGAGTAGGAATAGTTTCTGCTGCATCCTCACAAACTTAAGTTTGTCTCTTGTTTGTGAACAGAGCCACAGTGGAGGATGACAAATTGACAAGGTGCTAAAGGGGAAATTGTTCTTCACTCCTCTGAACACTTCTTACCACACAGGATGTGAAAGCTGGGTATTTCAGCATTCTTACTTTGCCCTCCTCAGGACCTCTCACTTACTGGGATGGGAAGTCCACCAGTGTGTCCAGCAAAGCACTACCTGACCCTGTTCCTCTCTCCACACTGAGCTGGGGAGAGCCTGCCTGGTCTTATATGGGGGAATTCAGATGACAGGTATTTATGTGCTTGCCATTAAGTTCCACATCATTACAAACAGAATAATTTGTATGATATAGGCTTAAAACACAATGCAATTTACATTCACACTAATTAATAATAATTTCTACCAGACTGTTGACCAGATTTTGTCATAAAGATTTGACAGTAGATATTGAGATCTAGCACTCAATCCCCCAAAAATTTACTTGGAAGATAATTTCAAATTAGGCTAAACATTTAAACCAAATACTAGCTGAAAACCAGTAAAACATGGAAGAACCACATAGTTCTGAACTGAGGTCTAATGCAGTATTATTTCAAAAGCTGTGCTCAATCCTACCTTGAAACCAATTGCAAAGTGAAATGATGAACAGCAATGTACCAGAATGGCAAGCAGAAGAGGGAGGTAAGAACACTGCAAACAAGTGTTAACAATATCAGCTTTTCCATTACAGACACCCTGTCCCCACAGATCTCCAAGTGCTTTACATCCTGCCTTTCCCATTAAATGTAACTAATTAATCTTACAGTACTCGGGTTTTCTGTCACCTGGGAACACATTCCTGACATTTTCAAGGGATGCTGAGTTAGACTGCGCTGACCATCTTTCAAGGTAAAGAATATAAGTGGGTTTAAAGTTATGAGAAATATAGACAACATACAACAGCATATTCAATTTAAAAGAGATATGAACCAGTACAGCTGGGAGAAAAATTATCTGAAATAATGATAAACTGTAAGGAGAGGGAAACTTGGAAAAATGTAAGACCTGCACTGCAGAAGATGGAAAACTTGACTTGAGTTTGTAGCAAGATCACAAAGCTAAGAAAAGGAAATTTAAACTTTAGTGTAAAGAGCTACAGTCTAAAAACCCAGTCATACTGGGAGTGCTGTATCTAGGAAGGGTATCACATGGAATAATGTCATGTGCATTTCTGTCATCATCAGCAAGATATTAAACTAGAATCCATGACTTCTTCCGCCTGAATAACTCCATTTCAGTACTGGTAATGTATCTTGCACACCAGGGTATGGTATTACTCTTTACCTCCTGCCCTGACTGGCTGGATAATATGGCCATATGCTGATGAAAATCTGCCATGCTCCACCCCAGGACATTTGCATTTCAACGGGGGAAAAAGCAATTTCTGTATATGAACTACATGTAGGAAGCACTGCAGATTCCTTTACAAAGAGAAGCACGTCACAGACCTAAGACATTATTATTAACAACTAAAGTTGTGATTCTGCTTTTTTTAGTTTCAAATAAAAAAAAAAAGTTGTCCTTTTTAACAAGTAAATAGCACATATATAACTGCTACTAAATTCAAAGTGACCAGATGAGATGGTGCTTAGCAGAAAAGATAACAGGGTGGATTATGACTCGTGTTTGAATAATGTTTAGCACCAAGAAGAGGAAAAGCATATTATGCAATTCTGCCTCCTCTGAAAAGAGCAAAGCTTTTTTGTTTTGTTTTTAATTATATATATTAGGAGAGAGAAGCCAAGTTTGAGGTCAATTGCTATTCTGGTAAAATCGAAGCAGATGTAGGATTGTCCTTTATGTATCAATAAGGAAAAATGTGATCACACAAATAATCTGTAAACATGCATCATTCATATTTTCCACTTACCATGTTGTATTTCAGTACCAAACACAGGTGCCCCATCTGTTTCCTAGGACATTCAGAGTCAGCCTCTGAAAATGCTATTTTCTCTTGCTAAACACAGCAATTACAGACAGCCCTATTCAGCTGTTATTTGCAAAGTAAAGAATGTTTTTTATAGAAACTTCCTTTATATCTACTTTTTTGCCAAACAGCAGGGTCAGTGATACCAACTCGCTCTCAATTCCAGCTCTCTTGGATACCACAGCTCTCAATTTACATGGGGAAATGAGAAAACAACAAAGTGATAAATTTCAACACAGAACTGAAAGGTTTTTAAGAGAAGGAGGAATTGGGGTAGAGCTCTGAAACACAACAGATTGCAGTCATGAACTCTGGCTAAGAAACAGAGCCACAGGTGGTGGAGCTTGGCAGTGTGAAGCCTGAAGCTGCCACGCTGCCTGCAGTGTTGTCAACAAGAGAGCTTGTAGAGGAGACACTGGTCTGTCTTTCAATAATTTATATGAAGAAAACACTGTGAGAAAATAACACCACATTTCTCTACCACATATACTTAAGCAATTCTAAAACCCAGGCTAGTCATGCCACTTAGGTTGGATCCTGGCCTCAACAAAGCAAGTCAGGGTAGGGCAGCATTTTGAATAGGAGAAATCAAGTTATATGTGCAAGTTTGCAGTGGGTGTTGTGCAGTAAATGGCTCTTACTTCTCCTTCAACAGCCTGAGGCTATTTTAGACTATTTTTATGTTAAAAATAACTCTGAAAAAAATACTTAAAAACTGATCTGGTAAAAGGTCAAACTTTATCTGGTCAACAGCATTCAGATGGCCAAATCTCTTGCAGTCCAATCCCAAGATGGGGGTGTCTTTGCTATTTCTAAACTTACTTAAGAAGAGTGTAGCACAGGACTACACTGCAGAAGTTAACACTGACCCGTATCGAGCTGTTAACTAAAGAGGATCAAATCTACTCACACATTATGAACAGCACCCTAAATGGAGGTGGGAGGGGTGCAGGCAATGTGTGACTGTGACCTTGGACTGCACAACTATCAGAATCTACTTAGTTTCATATTAGACATATTCCTCCAAGCAAGGCAGAAACCCAGCATGTCAACAATGAAGATGAAAAATATTGATAAAAACTCACATAGGGAACGACTAAATTTTTAGATGCTGCACGTTGAGATTTAGGGGACTAGAGCATCTGTGAAAAATCAAAGCTAGGCAAGTAACAGGAACACATGTTTTATACATACATTCAATTCCAACCCTACAAAACATACCAAAATATTTTTTTAGCAACTGCACATTTCAATTATTTGTTCAAAATAACTTGGTTTTCCATACGGGTGCACAGACACATTTTTAGACACTCATCTTTTTTTACTTTTCCAAATCCATTAGCAACCATGCAGTTACACAGAAATAACATTCTGTTGGGAGTTTTCAATCTGAAAAAAAAGCTGTATTTTTTGCATCCATTGGAATAAAAACATTTTACTTTGTTGCATCAGCTTGAACCAAAACAAGCCCAAAGGAACAGAGGAAAAATACTTTAAAACATGCTGTTAAGCACTGGGAGTAGGGAAGAAGGGCTACACTTTATTTACATCTAGACATAAATGAAAAATATTTTTCTATTTGAATTAGACTGTATTAGTCTTGGCTAGTGGCAATTAAGTGCTCATGAGATGCATACTAACTCATGATTTCAATAATAATGATCCTGGAATAATCCTTTTTCTCCTGTTTTGAAATCATGCGAGCTTAAAAGTACCTACTTTTAAACAAAAGGTTTAGATGTTTTGATACGCAACTTCATCTGTAAATAACTATCTTTTACACTGTAAAATTTACAATGCTCTTTTAATTTAGGTTTTAATTTCTTAAAATCAGGAAAGAACCAACATTGGTATCTATTAAGAAGCAAAACATTCCAAGCAAGTAATTAGAGAAAATCCTCTGGTTTGCTGCCTGTTTTACTCTACATTTAGAGAAACATTCTATGGAAAACACACTTCTGAAGCTTTGACTCTTTCATACATCTTTGAAAGGGTAAGATGGACAATCCACTTCAGTCTTAATGTAACACGTCAAGCTTCTAAAAGTTTAAATACTTTACATCCTAAACATTGTTTGTGTTGATACCACAGGCCATGTGGGGCAACTCACTACTCCTCCAGATCGTGTTATATGGCATCTTTGTGGCTCATCTGGGTGACAAAGAAAATACAGTGAAGTTTCTCTGTTCAGTTACTCTAGTTTCCTACTAGGACAGTGTACATAGCAGCATTTCACCCTCTGCAAAAAAAAAAAAGCTGTATGGTGTAACAGAGAGCAAAGTTTACCTGCAGTGTGACAATGTCCTGCCGAGTGAAGGGCTCATCTGTCAGAAGATCCTTGAAGCTCTTGGGCTTTATGTTCAGCTGCTCAACTGCCTAACAGCCAGGCAAAAGACACAGACAGCAAAAATCAGATTCTCGTGTGTAAATGTTACAAGTAAATATGGGATATCAATAAAATTTCAAAGTACAAATCATAAGGAAAACAACACTGGATGTGGATTCATTAATTGAAGGATTTATTTGCTACTGAAAAAATAAATAAACCTTGCTTTTACAGTAAGGATTATGCAAAGAAGTCACGATTAAAATTCCACTTGGGTTCACATAAATGTTCACAAAACACAAATAAAAATGCAGTTGAACTGTCCATTAAGGCATTCTTTCTGCTATTTCCCCAGCTCTAGCTAAAATGCTCCTTTTTATTCACTGATATGAATAGAAATGAGGCAATTTGTGTTTTTGTGATGACACTGTATCAGAAAGAAGACAACAGAAAATTTGTCCATTAATTCAACTGAGGAGCATATAAGAGCTATTCATTTTGAAATACAAGATTAAGTACATGCAGATTAACTTAAGAAAAGGTTTTAGAAATATTATTTCATATTCTAAAGTTCTTATTTTGAAGGCTAAAGTTGAACAACAATTTGTGAAGTCAGTTCATCCCCCTGTCCTTTAATTTCTCTAGCTGTAAAACAAGAACAAAATTTACCTGTCTTTCTAAAACATACTGTGATCTTGACTGAAATGCATCAAGTATAAAATATTAATAATGAAACGCAACAAAGAACGTACCTCATAGGCAAACACATTTCCAGTAGTCTTGATGGCCACAATATGGGAGTTGTTGGTAAATACAGTAAACAGCACTGGACAGTGATACTTGCCTGATAGAGAGGAAAAAAGTTTAAATTTCACATGAAGACCTGTAACTGTTTAGAAATAGCTAATTTCTCTGTTCTCTGTGGATGAGATTTACATTAATTTTTAATATAAAGTGCAACTTCAGTGTGTATTCAATGGTGTTTTAACAACGTTTTGATTCTCCAGTGACAGAAAAAGTGCTAGAAAAAGTAACAGTTAAGAGAACTGTAAAATGCAGTACTGAAATCTATTGCCTTCAATCCCCCAACACAGAACTTTGTCCAACTTGCTTGATGTTTATGAAATACCACAATACAATTGTTACTGTTGTAATCAAAGATCTATTGATAACATGAGCCTGTACTTTGTAATGAGTCCAATGCTCTGTATCACTCTTGTTCCCAGGAATAAAAGTTTAGCTTATAGCCTACAGAAAAGTTCACAACAGCTTTAAGCAGAGGGGAGCATTTTGTATTCAAATGTGGCAAGCAGAATGCCATTAAATCTGAACACATTACTCAATAAGGAACCCAGCTTCTGCTCTAATCAAGCTGTGAATTTTCCCAGGAGGGTCAGCATAAATATTAAGCAAGTCAACAGCAAGCAAACTGATGGGAGGCAATGTAGGAGGAAAAAGAAAAATGTCTGGATAATCTCAGCAGAAAGCAATTAGAAGAAGGTTATTAATACTTGATCAGTTTGCTAGACCTGGGGGTTTGGGTGAGATTTTTGAAATAAGTTGGGCCTATTTGGTTCTTTTTTTCCTAATTACCATTTGAAAATCAAAACCAGCAGGGAGGCCAGAACAGGCTGCTCACAGCACCTGCGAGGACAGGGGAGGAAAACATCTACAGAGACCGTTCTCACCGTGCCATCAGAGGCAGCTCTGCCTCCCTGCACAAATCAAAACTGAGGACACTTTTGTTAATGCCACCAGGGCTGAAAAAAAGCCATTGCCACAAGGGACTGAAACTCAAGAAGTTTAGAAAGGGATTTTTGGAAGCTGCATCGGGGTATGACCCAACTGACAGATACGGAAACACTCTGGTAAAATGTGAGGCCTTGTTCCAGCTTCATAAAAAAGAGCAAGTCACCGTATTCTCAGTGCTAGCACAAGCAAAACTGCTGAGGGCACACACATGTTGATCTGGATAGAAGGTACTCAACTCATAAGTGATCACTAAAGGTGAGAAACTGCAATGTCCAAAGACCTTTTACATCATATTTCTGTGTGAACAGAGAGGATCCTATATATGTAGCAACATTCCACATCTTACAATTTAAGGAAAAGTTTGCTGATAGACAGAAATGCAACATTTAATTTTTGTCTTTTGTTGCATTTTCCCTTGATTGGTCAATGACATAGAACGCACCTTTTTAAGGAAAAGGCTTCTAAGACTGTATGGCTGTTGTCATTCCACCCCAGCACTATGAACTGGACTTCTTTAGGGAAAGCACAATGTCATGGTACCTTTCAAAAGCCTGGGCCACAGTGACTATTGATCAATTTTTAACACCCTGCTCTTGAGACAGATGGAACAGAAGGCACAGAAGAAATCCATCAGCTACAGAAAAGAGCTTGTAATCCATAGATTTTGGTAAGATAAGGAGACAGACACCCCAGAATTTTATTCCCACCTAATCTTTGCCATTCTCATTTCAAAGAAATCATTATCTGCTTTGTAGAAGAGGAATTCATCTCCACGCTTCTTTTTTGTCCCTACCATGCTCTTTTAGGAGGCAGATTTTATATCTTGCAGAAATAAAACTCAAGGCGGCTGTCTTCTGTGCTTCTATTCATAAAATCCCACGTGTTCATTTAAGTCTAATCCCTTTTATAAACAAAAAGCTGTTCAAAACCAAGTGAACAGCAAATATTGCCACAGGCAAGTTAGAAATAAGATAACATTACAGAAATTTCACTTTTTCTGATTCTTTCCTTGAAGTAAACAGTACCTTAGTGCAGTAGCAGCTATAGTAAAGTGAAATTGCTGAATAATTTACAGCTCCCCAGTGTAAAGAAAAACAGAAATGGAACTTTGAAGGTAAACATATCACTCACAAGGAGCAATTACTCTACTCAAAAAATGAAAACCATGATAGAGAACACAAACTACTTAAGTTCACCATGAGTAAGACAAACCAGAATTTATTAAAGCACTTATTATTTAAAGAAAAAAACCCAACAAAACACCAACACAGAAAATTACTGCACTTACCTTCACTGTTTTTAGCAAAATTCAGCTTTATAAGTGATTTGGCATCTAGTTTCTAAAGAAAATAAAGCATTAAAAAGATTAATCACAACAGAATATAACCATGGAAATAAAAGGAAACTATAAGATCACTGTTAGGACTTTATTAGTACATAATTTATTAATAATATATTGCAAGTTGTCTGAATCATCAGAACCCTGGGAATTCAAGTCACAGACAGCCCACAAAAACAAGGCTCAGGGAGCCTGAGAACTGGGATACATTTGTTTACAGGGCTGTATTTGACACAGTACAGTGCTAACCATGGGGATCAGCCCCAGGAGTTGCACAAATCTTAGCACAGACTGAAAGGGGCGTTTGCATGAAAAGCTAAGAGGCAAAGATCATTGCTGCTGATCAGAAAGGGCAATTCAGCAGGGACCTCTGATGAAAGTCATAAAGCCAGCAAACCATTTTGGCAATCAAGTTTGATGCCTTTTCTGAAATAGCTGTAATTTTCCTTTTACTCAGGAAATGTGCAGCAGAGCCCACATGACAGCCAGCAATAATAAAGAGAAATGGAGACACAGGTTCTCTGGAGAGGCACTTGGGGTCACGAAGGGAGTCCCAGGAGGGATTTTCAGCCACTTAATCCCCAGGTAACAATTTCACTGAACAGGGAACTGAGATGACAGCCAAGGTTGGGATAATGCTCTCCAGCTCTAGAGAAGACACTGCAAACTAAGCTACTCCTGCTCTCCCACGCTTCATCAGAAGGATGTCTATGGCATTGTTCTGCTGCCCGCTCTCTGGAAGGGTTTTCTGACACGGGAAGAGAAGAGCTGTCGGGCTGGCAAACATTTCTGGACAATCAGGCTGCTCCTGTCCTGCAGCCTTCCCTAAGACATGGAAGCTGCAAACACACCCAGAATAGCAGTGAGCCTTCAGTAACATGACAGGCCCACGTATGCCAGTCATTCCATGGGGTCAGTATGTGATTTGGGTACATCACTGGCAAGACAGGGCGCATCACAGCCTGGGTGACACCCCCAGCACAGGCTGCAGGGATGGTCAGGTAGCGCCCGACTGGGACACCCAGCTGGAGATGAAAGTCCAGCCCAACAAGTTGCAGGGCTGACTCAGGATCTGAGACTTATAAAAAAACAAACCCTTTGATTGTATCAGCTGTCAGAGACAGTTTCATTGCCAAATGGATCCTTAAAAGCACACACAGCACAGGCCTTTTAAAAGAAACAATTGGTTCTCTTCTCAAAACACGTACCTGAAGAGATTAGGGAGGTTTTTATAACCCAGACAGCTCTTTATAAACAGCTACGAGCAGAGGTCTACCAGCCCCAGTGCCGACACTGCTACTTCAATCATTATGGCAAAGAGCAATAAAGACATCGTGTGAAACTAAGTTAGTGGGCTTTCTGTGCCTAATCAAAATTCATATTCTTGGTTTACAGAGTACATGTTATGACAGCTGGACTCATTCGTTTATAGGAAGGTGCTTCTCAAATTGCTTTCAACCAACTGTCAGGCTCATTTGCTCCCAGAAAGGTAACTATCTCACTAATTTATTAGCAGGAAGAGCAATGAGAGCTAGTAGGAATAAGGTGGGAAGGGAATAAAGAGGCCAGGTTCAGTTATATTTAGTTATGGGATGGAAGACCAGTACTGCTGCTTTTTCTTAAGTGGGTTCGCAAAAAAGCTACCCAAAACACTCCAATATCTGCCCACTGCTGGGGTACAAAGAAGGACACCAAAGGCAACGGCAGCTTCTGAAATGACTAAGTGAATGCAGATATTTATTTATTTATTTATTTATCTTCTTACAAGAACAAATTTTTCAAAGAAGTAGTAGGGGAACTGCAGAGTTGCCAATATTATCATCTGATCCTGGACAGATCTGTTCAGCCTAAACAACTGTTAACATAAAGCAGCATCCATTTGTGCACGTTGTGCAACAGCCCAAAAATTATGTTTTAGAAAAAGCTTCTTTAGGAATACAACCACTGGAAACATTGATAATTTCAAGAAAGGTCCTTAAATTATCCTCCTGGCAGACCTGAGCTATGCCCCAAATATATGCGCACCTTTAAAGAAAAATGGAAACATTTCCCTAAGAAACAGTTTAGCATTATTAAAGATTCAGCTCTATACCTTGACAGAAATTTAGTTAAAAAGACAGACTAAATTGCTGTGCAGACTTTAAAGGTAGCAAAAGCTGCAGAGCACTGTTTCATCTGTCACTGTATGATGTATTGTTAGAAGTGCTGTCAAGCCCTCGGACTCTCACTCCGCACCCAGTGAGTATGGCATTTCAGGTCATATCTTTCCATAATATGGAAAAAGGTTATTTTTCAGCATCAGTTACTCATGGTGCATCAGCTGCTCGTGCTGGATCTGCTCCCCACAGAGACCAGCACTTACACAGCCTTATGTCAACAGTAAATAAAAAACAATGATTGTCATACAGGAGCTGAAATACTGCCTGGAGTGAGAACTCTGTAGTGAAGTACTGCATGAATATTACAAACTTTTATTGCCACAGACTGGCCTTCTATCAGGCCTCTCTTGAAGAAGTGAGCTTGGCACGTCAACTCATGCCCTTTGGAGTAGCTCTGCGCTTTGGCTTGCGTGGCAAGGCAAGAGGGGGATTTAGTGTTTCGTCAAAGGAAATCTTTGGAGCCTCAGAACAGCAAAACCAGCTGATGATCTGCTAAAAAGGATTGCTCAGTGCCCAAGATCAGGCTACAGGATCTGGCAACTGCACACAGAGCAGCCACAAAGGAGGGAGTCCACACACCAGGACTTCCAGGAGGTCCAGTTTTAAAAACACCTACACATTACCCATGAAAGTGTAAAAGGACATGATATAGGCCACCTGTGTAATATAATTTTTTTCCTCTCAAGTTCTTCATTTCACACAAAAACAGGATTATCTTGCATGTGGGTGAATCTCCTTTTATTTATTCTCCATCAAAAGTCAAAGCTTTCCAAGCACCATCACAGTTTGTTGCCATGGAAATGACCATTATGCCACAAATGGGCGCCAATCTTCATGGGAAGAGACAGCGGGAGTGAATGAATCCTATAATGAGTTAAACTACTTGTTTTCATGTATTTTTTATTATTAATAAGGCTTAAGAGAGAACAAATGTTGCATACATAGCTCAAGTTCAAAACTATTTTCAACCTGAGTTTCCCTGACACGCACCCACCATCCAGTTTCAGCCACGCTCCAGTTAAGAAAGCAACAGGAAAAAAAGCGTTTATTAAAAACACTTGATCTAATTAAATTCTAAATTCCTAATGAAAATGAAAAGGCCACAAGCATCTGCCACTTCCCTTAAGCAGAAATAAGAGCCACATATTCCCTTCTAAAAATATTTTATGCAGAAATACTGGAAAGCAGACGCATTTCATGGCACGTAGTGCCAGCTGCTCCACAGCAAGGAAGGGCTAAAAAAAAAACAAACGCGAAACCGTGCGAGCTCTTTTGTCAGCTGACTCCTCTCTCACAGGCACACTTCCACAAAGGCAGCCAAGGCTACTTTTGGCCATGACCTACATTCCTGCGGCAGTGAGAAGCCCCAGCACCCCGCACGCTCTCATCTGTCAGCTGACAGCACGGGCTCCTGCGGGATCCCAAAGGGCAGCATCCTTTATTGATACCCAGGCAGAGGTGATGACGCCACGGAGGTTAGTGGGGCACTGTGGCAGCTCGCGGATGGAACAGGCCGATTGTTTCGAATTAAATCATTCTCTGTCATCGCTGAGTGTCTCATGCAGATATGACCTACAATCCCCATGCATCAATTAGTTACACTCGCTGAATCTCTTTGGTCTGTGCCTGCACGTTCTTCTTGTTAATGAGGCTCTGACCCTGCTGGATACGCACCAGCCCGAAAAGCAATCAAAAAGGGCTCCACTGATTCTCTACCCACACATGGGCAGAGCTGGTGATGTGCAGCAAGAGCTGTGTTTAGTAAAGACAGACTTTCCCATCCTACCAACAGTAACTGAGTAAGTGTTCAAATGTTCAGCACTTGGGAGATTGGACCCCCTGATCAGACACACTGAATGGCCTCTGTCAGGAACACACAAAAATCTAGGGAAGCTAGGATTGGGGTTGCGTGGCCAGGTTTTTGTAGTGGGGGGCTACAAGGGTGGCTTCTGTGAGAAGCTGCTGGAAGCTTCCGCTGTGCCCAGCCGGCTCCAGGATGGACATGCTGCTGGACAAGCTGGCACAATCAGAAATGGTGGTAAGGCCTCCGGGATAACATATCTAAGAAGAAAATCTCTCCTGGTCCTTATCTCCATCCATGAACCCCCAGTGACATTTTCTCTCCCCTGTCCAGTTTTGGAGGGCCAGTGAGAGAGGGGCTTTGGCAGTGCCTGGGGTCCAGCCAGGGCCAATGCACTACATGGGGAAAAATTAACGTGTCATATCTGAACTGGTTGATAACATGAGGTCAAAAATCATTCAGAGCTTTCATGGCCATTTGATGGTTTTTCATTCCAGCAAAACAAGAAAGAGGGAGTTACCTCAAGCAGAAGAGAAAGCCAGAACAAATACTAATATTGAAACACAGTGTTGCCTACCAAGTACCAAGCTTAGCTTAACAACAGCAAATGAATTTTGCATAACATGCTTTGGTTCCTTTAAAGATGAGACCTGTTACATATAACTTTGCATACAATTTCCCATTTTAAGAAGTCCTCTTAAAATTTTCTTGCTATAAAATCTTCAGAAAAAATGGGGACACAAATTCAATGAATAGTACTGGAATAATTCCATGTAAAATGTTACTTATTTCAGATCTTGTAAATGGATTTAATGATGATAAAGGGCATTGGAAATCCTCAATTCTACATATTAGAGTTTACAATTGGAAACAGCAGCACTGTTGTAACAAGATAAGCCATCTATATGTAGTTTAACACTCCATGAAAAATTTGGGCTCAGCAGCCAAGAGGCCAGAACAGCCTCACAATTCAAGCTATCATTTCTATGTTCAATTCAACAACAAAAATGCTCCATATTTATCACAGCTGCCTACCTAATGCTAAAAAGATACCCTCAATTCACATTCTTGGATGAAGCTGCCGTTTAACTGCAGTTTTCATGTACTGCTGAGCTAGAATGGAAACGGACACAGAAGACTCTTCATTACGCACTTCTAGACCACTGTATTTACATATTTAAAAGTTAATTAAACTGACACCATATGGTCACAAAAGCCTTGTCCAGAGAACCATAAAGATATGCTTGATAACACACATGGCTCATAGATACCAGCAATAATGCTGCTCTATCAAAGAGCACATTAACAGAAATTACCATGAGAAAAAGATGTGTAGCTGCATTGCAAGATCAAACCTGCAGTCTTAATGCAGTCAGAAGTCTACCAATCCAGAGACCCACAGCCAAATACAGCACAGTTCAAAGAAAATAAAGCTTTGCAGAAGCACAAAAAATGTAGTCTCCAATTTTAGTGAAAAACGGGCAAGTAAAGATCTGTGGGAAACCTCATGCTGCATCTCATTTAAGGCTACAGCGATTCACAGCTGCTAGTTTTTCAAGTGTCACAGTCACAAAATCCCATCCAATGTGCACACTTACACCAAAACACAGAAAAGGAAAGGAAGAGACCATCTGTTCAGTCTGTAATACCTAGATGTAAATACTTTTTTGCTGTAAGGGACATAATGCATTAGAAATAACAGTAGACACGTTTATCTGCCTGTGTCCAGAGGTGGGTCACTCGATCAGACACTGCCCACCACCATCACAGTCAGCAAGGTGTGAAGGAGGAACAGCAGCTTGGCCAGTGACCCATGACACTGGAGGGTTTTAAATGTCTTTTTTTTGGCAAAGCACTTGAACAGTAGGTAGAGGCAAATCTCATCTTCTTCGCCCTCACTGTTTCCCAAAGATACAGGGAATTGAAAAATAAATCCCCTTTTTAGGACAGATAAAGGCTGACTCTTGGTAGTGCTGGGTACACTGCTGTAAAACACACAAGCAGCTCTGGTAAAGAAAGAACCAGCTATCCGTGTTTGTCAGCAACAAAGGAGAGTGGGAAATTTTCAGAAAACAAAACAGGAGTTATCTGTCAGGATACGACTCAGTGGGATTTTCATCCCCTTGATCGCCCCTGTGTTTTATGATCATTTCCAGTTATGACACATGACTTCCCGGTCATTCCTCAGGGCAAGAATCATGTCCTCATATGTTTCTATCCAGGGGCCTTGAAAATTTATGGTCACTAGTCAAATATTAACTCATTTAGACTGCTGAGTAAAAGCTAATAATTTCTGAGGCCAATGAGCTAAGACAACACGGCTCAGTTGCTGCATATTGAAGAGTTCATCTCATTCAAAGTGGATTCTGGGCATCTGAGCAGCAGCCTGTGTCTGCTGCCCCAGACAAAAATGCACCTGGAGAGAGATGCTTAACGACAACAGCTGTAACCACCCGTGTCTGAAAGGCTGCTACTGCCCACAGAAATACAGGCAGCAACATTCAACTAGAAACAACAAAAAAAAAGAGAAAAGGAAGAACTACTGCTCATCCTGGCTGACTGGCTAATTTATAAATAAATACCTGCTTCTGAAATGACCTAGCCTACCAAAAGAAAATGCAATAAATTACCATTTTCTCAAAGCACCCTTCCTCTCTCAACACATACACTGAAATGATTTTTGGTTTTGCACTATCACGTGTAATATATCAAAGTATTATCGAAGTATTTCAGGAAGAGATTAGAAAATATTCCAACCACTGTACCAGGCATTCACACAGCATTTACTGTGTATGATTGAGATTAACTCTGTTCAAAGAAGATCTGTTAAAATTTAACAGATGTGGAGGAGAACTGTGACCGTGTAGGGTATGGAGAACATAAAGGCACGAAGAATATCTGAGAGGAAAATACAAGTCTCAACAACAAAATATCAAGAAAGCGTTAAATTCCTCCATGCCAAATACACAGCTGTAAACACTAACAGAGAGAAGCACAATTTTGGCACAAATACAAACAAGACTAAGCTGGTCAACCCCAAAATCTACAGAAGATACATATCAGATGAAAAACCATCAGCAGAAGCTCTCAGCAGCCATAGCAGGCAGAAAGCAAACACTGGTTCAAGACAGAGCATGCAGTTTGCAAAGCAGACTGAGAGAGCCAAAGACCTCAGACAGTCTTCCAGTTTTCTGTTCCTGATCATTTCACTCTTCTTTCTGCAACACATGAAAACCAAACTGGATTTGTCTGAATCATTTTTTCAACAACAAAGCTTCCCTTGGCTTTATTTTTGTAAGCTTTGTTCTCTGCGCTGTAATAAACTATTACTCACCCAGAACAAAACTGTATTCCCAACCCGCACTGAAACTTTTCTTACAAATAAACAAGAAAAAATCTCACTTCAACTATATAGGAAAAATATGGTAAGTGTAACAAAAGGGGAAAAACCGGAGCAATTGACATTTAAACTTATGCAGTATCTGAAGACCTGACTGAGTTGCATCAGACAAATTAAGAGATATACTTTGAATTTCAAAGCTGAAGATGTGCTGACTTCTGACATGTATGTGAAAGGAGATCTCTAGAGAAAAATTAAAATTCCCATTTATACATCACTCATATTACAACCAAATGAGACCTGAAGTTACTGATCCATGAAAATGATCACTCATTTCCAAAGCCCCAAGGAGAAAACACAGGAGACTACTTGGATTTCAGGTGCTGTGCTCTGACGCTGAGGAAAAAACAATGTGAGAGGGATATGACTCACTCCTTAATTCTACATAATGAAAATTATGTCAACTGGTCAACCTGCTTAGCTCTTAATTAGACAATCCCAGCACGCTAGATATGGAAAACTGTTGTGGACATAGCCTGCCTGTGGAAGCCTGCACAGCATTTTCCTGCCGGTATTTTGTATCTAGACAAAAGATGAAAATGCTCAAAGTAAGCACAATCTCTTTGGGAACAGTAAGTGAAGAAAATTTTCAAGACAAAGAGATGAAAAATCACAAGGAAAATCTGTCTCCTGCTGCAACGTGCCATTTTTAGATGATCATCAGAATGCTAAGATAACATCACCACAGGTTACAGAAAGGTCTCAACAAACACTCTGAAAATGCATCCCACAGAACATTATCTACTGTTATTGCATTTTCCTGACAATGTACACTGCTACACTGGCCTGAAAAGGGTAATCTTCAAATCACAGGGTTTTGTCTGATGACATCCATTATTTGCTGCTCATTATTTAGAAACACACCTGGAACTACACAATTAAAGCAGCAATCTGCAGTAAATTACCTCACAGACCATATGAACTGAGTTAAAAGCCATTGTCATTGTTGATTTAGCCAGTAAGGGTCACACGAAATTTGAACTTGTCCTCTTCCCAGTTCAGGCCCAGGATTTACTCCACTGGACTCAGGGTTGGATGAGTTTTGTCTGTGACTGTGATCTCAACACCTCTGACTCAGTAATGTGTGGAGCTCATCCAACCCACTTTCAGGAACCCATTCCTGAAACACAGGGACCCTGCACCGATTATGTGACAGAGGTGGAAAGCAATTTGTAGTGAACCATAAAGTCCTGGCTGGAACTTAAACTGTACTTTAACACCTGTTCCTACAGTACTTGGTATTTCCCACATTGCTCACACACTGCAGTTTCTTTATTCAGAATATTGCAAAAGCAGAAGAAAATATCCAAGCCCTCTTTCTCATTATGTTCACTCTCCAGGTGAAGAAACAATTATCAGTGTTTTCTATTTCTATCTCTATGCTTTCAAAATACAAACATGGTAAAAACACTTTTATGTTTAAGGAAGTTTCACCTTTGTTCCAATTTCTGCATCCTTTTCAGACAGGATTTCCCTTATTTAGACAGCCAAAGACTTTTTTAGTATTAAAAAAAGCATTAAAAAAAGGTGTTGTAAGGTTGTTTGATGTTCCTTTTTAAGTGGGATTAACAAGTTAATAGTAAAAGAAGTAATCTTCATATCCTCTTCATTAAACCAGGTTAGCAAGCTACACTGCAAAACCAGCAATTTCTTGCATTTCTATGGGATCTATGAGACTCACTGAAATCTAGCTGACCAAATCGAAAAGAAATCATGATTTCAACAATAAAATGAAGTAACAATAGCCACTAGCATTTGGAAGATAAATATACTTAAGGGATGTATTTAAGAATGATTTTCCAAGTTTTGAAATAACCAATTTAATTGCAATTTTTTCTTTAGAGGGTAAGAAGTTAGAGGTTTTGAAAGTGCCTGTAATTATTATGGTAAGCATCATCTTACCAACCTTACTTCAAACAAATGATTGGAAAAAAGGATACTGTTTGCATTCCTTGTGAGCAGTGCTGGAGGGAGGAGGTGTCCACTGCAGGCTGTCATTGCAGCAGGGCATTGCAGGTACAAGCTCTCTGGTGCTTCCAAAGCCTGGATCAGACAGGTTTACTGCAGGAGCCAGGCACCTGTACTGCCACAATTATTTGATCATGCTAGTCATAATTTCACCCCAAGTCAGCTTTATTTGGTAAATACAGGATTAAAGCGTGTGGGAGAAAATAGCAAACATTTATATTGTACACAGAGCAAAGCTTTGTGTCCAGCTCTCTCTTTTTAAAAGGCAGGTAGTTGTCTTACTGGGAAAAGTCAGGGATTTTTAGCCTTCTGACTCCAAAGTTCGTTCTCATTTTCCATGTCAGTGGCTCTGCCTTCTATTACTTCTTCATATGCACCAGACTCCCCTTTATGGTTATCTTCAGAGGCAGCCCAAGCAAAAGGCTTTACTAACCTGTAAAAAACCCTCAGAATTTATAAAAAGTTTCCTCCTTAACCTAGTGAGAAGATAAAACCTTGTGATACTTAAGAAAACGCCCTCTCTGGCCTGCAGGTCTGGATCCCAACCTTGCACGAGATGGGGCACAACATAAATTCTGTTCTACCTCATTCTGACCAGAAATGTGATTCTCAGTCTCATAAATCCACCACACAGCATCTTCAGGTCTCCTAACCTGACTCTTAGGCCAGGCTGAATTAACTGGACTGAATCAAATTAACTGGCTTTCCAGTGTCCAAAAGAATTAAATTCCCACAGAAAAGGGGGAACAAGGGACAAAGACAGTAGCTACTTCTGAGACAAGGGAAGAGAGATATCTGCCCAAGGTTATGGAACCTTGATAGGGCCTAAAGTACAGCCACAACAATCTGGCCTGCCCACACACAGTCACAATGTCACTGAACCAGAGTGAAAAAAATAGGTATTGACATCAGACACATTACAGTGCACAGGAGGAAAAATAGCTCAGCCCACACGTAACATATCCACGCAACAAAGAAGAACAGTTTCCTTGAAATTCCTGTCAAGAGGCACGCTGATCTATCATCTGTTCATATTTGAGATTCCAACCAAGCAGACATGCTCTGGCCAATCCCACTCCTTGAAACAGGTATCCTGATCCCAGCTGGCTGCCTCGTGTGGGCACACTGGTCAGGCTGTCAGAACGTCACTACATGAAACATCCTGGCAAGCCTGCAACTCTCTGCAAGCCCAACATGCCCAAGTGCTGTTGTCAGTAAAAAGGAATGAGCTAACTATCACTTTCCTCTTTATTTTATGCAATTTTAGCATAAGGATAAGCCAGGGCAGTGTCCTGACAAAGCTGACAAAAAAAGTGAGCCAATGCCAACTGACAGACTGTAGTTCAGCTGCAAGAAACTCACTGCTTCTTCCAAAATTATTGGTGTAGCAGTAAAAAAAGCATTTTTTACACCAATGTATTCTTAAAAAGGGGCAGGGGGGATAAATCTAAAGTTACTTTCTAGAATAGCTCGTGGTAAATTCTAGACAAAGGTCAATGGTGATTTGAACTGCAGCATTTCTTTAAAAACAAAGGCTAGTCCAATAATTTAGGATTCAGAAGAATCAGAGAAGTCCCTTGTAGATCAGTTCACAAACATGTAATTAATAAAAGACTAGCACAGTCCTACCCCCTGGAGCACAGCAAAGATAAATATATTAATGACTGCAAGGCTCTCCAGTTCTCCACTGAGGGGTTCACTTCAGAATTCTGACAGCTAGACAGAACCAGTGAGTGCCAAGAGTGCACCCTTAACACCCCATTTCCAAGTAGTCTATTGACTTCTCTAAAAAAAAAATGTAGCAAACCACAACTAGAGAAGTACAAGCCACAAAGGGTTTCATTACTATTTTTTACTTCAAGACAAATAAATGGAAAAATTCTCCAGAGCCTCATCACCAAGCCATGCAAAGTAACTTCATAATTTACTGTACACAACATGGCATTGAAGCTAATCTGGCTCAATTCCTTTCTAAATAAACCCAGAGTCCTGAGTTTCTCTCTAAGTCACCAATTCATTACAAAAGATACTTTCTGGTTTCCATGAACGAGCTGCACAGGGAACAGAGGGTGCACACACAGTGACAGATTCAACAGAGGACAGAGCAGTCCAGAGATGCACAAGCTCAATTTACTGACTTCCTCTGCCACCTACCCTGCCTTATCCCAGCACTCCTACCCCATTCCTGCCCACTGCCACCTACCCTTCCAAAAACCTGAGCTACCCCTCTGGGAAATAAAAATCTAAATTACAATCCTTCTTTAAACCCCACTCTTCAACACAGAGCTCCACAGGGCTGGATTCAGCAGGGCCATGTGCTATTCTGGAGAACAAGTGTTTCCTTTTCCTTCCAACTGATGTGGAACACCTTGGCCCTGTGGAGGACAGAGCTGTGCAGCACCAGCCCACCATCGGTGGGGGAAAGAAAGGGCTCCCCAGACAGTGATACAGAGGAAAAGGGGGGGGATGCACACTGAGGAGAGCTGGAAGTGCACAGCAGATCAACTACACAGGCACACAGGTCTCAAGGCCTGACTTCATTTAAGCATTTATGATTCACCAAGAATATTCTGCTCAGTCTCTCTCTCTCTCTCCATTACACAACACAACCAGGCACATTACACTTCTTGCTTAGCATTTACTCAAAACAATTTTAAACCACATCATGGTTCACAGTCTGTAATGAGCTGCTCTGAGTGAAAAAAACTGATCTAGTAACACCCCAAAACTTCCAACCAATGCAGAGAGCAGCAACGTGGTGAGAGGCTGGCGAAAACAAATGAAATAGCTGTAATTTCATTCCTTCTCAACAACACATTGGCCTCTTCACGTGTGAAGAAAGACCTTCAATCATCTCGCCATTGCACAAACAAACCTGCAGGAAGATATTAAGTCTCAGACAGGCTGTTCATGTTTAGAGTTTGGGATGTTGCATCTGTATTTAGCTTTTCCTCGTATCTGTCTGACGGGAAAATCTTTAATCAAACCCAAGATGTTTCAGAAGGAATCTCACAGCCCGGAGCCATCGGCAATTCTGGGCAATGGCTGCCACCCAGGGCCTGGAAAAGTAACTGCACGCACTGAAGGAAAAGACAAATCTCAGTAGCTCAAGCAACAGTTTCTGCTTAAATTTTCTTCTTTGCCCTCATAAACAATGCACTTTAACACATCGGAAAAAATCCAAACTCCAACAGGGAAACATTTCCTGTACTTCATATTTATTCAGTGTTTTACAACTTCATGCTACTACCGAAAGCAATCCCTTCATAATTAACATTTATGCAGAAAAAGGGGGGAGAAACCCACAAAGGTTTCTCTCACAGTGAACCATCATGACAGAAGCTTTCTGAAATATACTGTCAGGATAACCCAAAAGATTTTGCAGTGTAAGCTTTCCACTCATAATACCATCTATTAGTCTCCTTAATCTGCATGATGCCAAATATCCTTTGGGTTAGGAAACATTGCTGCAAGTTTAATCCCAGATGGAGAGGTGCCAGCCCCTTGCCCTGCAGGGACCAGAATTCTGCTTATATGAGGCAGCAGTTGAGTCTTTTCCATCAATGACCAGTTAGGCCTTCTGGGCAGCACCAGCATAACAACAGTTTGTATTTCCATCTACCCAGATGTTCAGTATGCCACAGCTGGAAGGCAGGCAAGATACCCTGGGAGTTCATATAAATGAACCACTCACCTCTGCCCTATTTACAATCCAATTACAAAAAATGAATAGATGTAACGCTCTCCTTTCTTCCACACATCTTCAAAACTGCACTCCCATTCAACTTCTTTTGCTTTCAAAAAGGCATTTTTGTTTCTCCAACACATTAAATAAAAAACTGAGCATAAAGAAAGCAAAGACATGATATGAATACACCCATCACTACTTACTTCTCCTGTGATTGGATTGGTTCCGTATTTCTTTATCCAAGGAACAATGCTCCTGAAAAGAGAAGGGATAAAGTAATTCGTGACAAGCACCATCAGAAACCTCTGCTGATGGCCGTGATTGTTTTTGCTAACTTGCTAAGACCAAATGATGATTACACAGCTGTAACCAGCTCAGCAACAGAAAAACGAAGCTAAGTACAGACAGGAACTTA
Organism: Dryoscopus gambensis; assembly: GCA_013389985.1. Classification (NCBI taxonomy): domain Eukaryota; kingdom Metazoa; phylum Chordata; class Aves; order Passeriformes; family Malaconotidae; genus Dryoscopus; species Dryoscopus gambensis. Next base: position 89,560 of record WEIT01024225.1, read on the forward strand.
CAGGATGTCAAAGACTGTCCCATCGGGTGTGCAAACTGGGTATTCAAATGGCTGCAGAGACAAACTGGAAAAAAGAGAACACGCTTGTTAGGAAAATCAGCTGGAAAACACGATGTAACTGGCAATCACATTCGGCATCCCCTGTTAGGCATGCTTCCATAATCCTGGCAGCTGTTAGCTCACAGATATGGAAGGCAACTCCCTGAACCACCCAAGCTACAAGGATTTCTAACCCACTTCTACCAATTCTCTTCCTTCAGTCCTGAACTTCAAGCAGTAAACTCTAAACAGACAAAAATAGCAGAAATGTTCTTTAAGCTACCTTAATCACTATCTCAGCAAGATGAGAGACTGACCAAGCACATTCTGAGCAGGGACAAATAGATTTGAGCCCTGATTACAAAGATTTGAAAGACTGGGATGCACACAGTAATTGTTCTGCATTATTTTATCACTTGTGTATTCTTTCAGCCATCACCTCCAACCTCTGCAGATGCTGATCATGGGTCATGCAGACTCTGTTTCAGTTCTTACTCGACTTTTTCTTGCCACACTACTGCCACAACGGGCACAGGTCAATGAAAGTAACTGCCTCAGAAGAACATGGCTTTAGTTCAGTGTCAACAGCCTGATAAATAGATGTGTCATTTTATAATGATAATGTAAATTTGTTGTCTTACCTGCAGTGATCAAAAGATAAACGTCTAAAATTGGTTCGTGGAAGGTCTGTCCATGGAAAAAGAAAACGCACACAACAGATTTTAATAAATACATGGTTTTCTAGGTAACAAAGAAACATTTGAAAGTTACATTTTGCTACATAAACTGGGGCAATTTACTGATGACAAGGATAAATACACTAAAGCTTGCAAAATTGTAACTAAAACTTCTGAACTGAAATTACACTGCCGGAAAAAGGTCACAACAGAGCTCTGACTGACAGACAGACAGCGCTGAATTTAAATGTGATTATTAACGCTCAGGCTCTGCCCCACCAGTGGGCACAGACCCGGCGGAGGGCGGGGACGCTCATCCGGCCACAAACGCGGCATTTCCGAGCGGCACGGCGAGCTCAGGCCGCAGCCCGGGGGTCGGCGCTCAGCCCCCGCCGTCCCGGGGCTCCGAGGGACGGGCCCG
>WEIT01024225.1:90734-124765 GCA_013389985.1 Dryoscopus gambensis
CCGGGGAACGGCCGCGGCGCGGAAACACCGGCGGCGGCAGGCGCGTTCCGGGGCCGCGCCGGGCCGGGGGGACAGGCTGGGAAAGCCGGGGATGTTCAGCCTGGAGAAGGTTGGGGGGACCTCAGAGCAGCCTTCCAGCGCTTCTGCTTCACTAAAATACGTTTTCTTGCATGGAACTTAAAATCACTGTATTCCTGGTCTGTTGGGCAGTGACAGAACCTCCCAAGAAAAAATGGGTAGAAAAACCTACTTGGCGTCTTAATATGGATACAGCTCTTCACAAAAAGTATTTCAGCGTCTCTTCAAAGACTTAACGACAAAGAATTTACTGTCCCTTAGCTAATTACCTTTAAATCCCGTTAAAGAGCCTTCATTACAAGACTGGTATGAACAGCACAAGGCTGTACAGAGGATGGTCAGAGTCCGGATACCTTGTCTTTAGCAGGAGGAAACAGCCAGTTGTCCTGGAGCTTTCACTTACCAAACACCTCCGAATCCATTCATGCTTTGTTCTTTCCTTGTTAAACCATCAGCCTGGCAGCTGCCTACACAGAGCCACCGGAGCGAAACCCACAGAAGTGGATAGCCAGGCTCCCTTTCTCCCCAGAAGACGGTGTTCAGCTCCTGTGTTGATCCCATCAGCTGGTCCTTGGCTGCATCCCTGAGCACAAAGTGAGCACAACCTGCTCTGCTTGCAGGGGTTTAGACTAAAGGACTTCTGAAAGTCCCTTCCAACCCAAATATTCCATGATTTTATGTTGTTATGGTTCTCCTCTGAGGAATAGAATAGTTGTTCCCATGAGTGTAGTCTAATTGGCAACAGCAGACAAATTATTTACAACATTACAACTGGTTCTCACTATCAGACTGGCCACAGCAGCACAGCCACTCCTCGTCCTGGCTGAGGGTGAAGGATATTGTTTGTTAGATGCTTAGGGGAGAAACTGCCCTTTTACAAGAGCTTAAATACACTTATTCATTTCAATTCTCTTACTCAAAAACATTTCAAAGCAAGGCATAAACTGAGGCACACCCAAACAGCAGGGCCTGCAAAGAACCACCTTCACTTGCTCCTTTCCCAGCACCAAGCGCACTCTGGGAAAAGAAAACAACTTGATTTGTTTTCAGTGGAATTTCAAAAGCTCTCCACAAGGAGCATGGCCAGAACTGCATGAAGCTCCCTCCTTGCTGCAGTGCAGGCCTCTCTGGTCAGGGGTGAGGGGAGCCTGTTCGGCTCTGGCTGAGATGATGAGCACTCCCACACAGCTCCTGCTCCCTCGGCCGACATGGGGCTCCGGGGGCAAACGCTGGAGCTGTCCACAGACATCACCAGCACTTGCCTGATCATGCTTTCACAGGAAAGATCATCCAGACAGAATTACTTCTTTCTAAACACGCTACTGTGATTCAGCCTGTGTTGACATTTCTGGAGATGCCTGTGCCCTTTGTAATAATTCAAGACCATGTTTTTGCTTTTTGTTTTTTTTTTTAAACCAATGCAATGTTCTTTTATTTTGTACTTACAAAAAGAGCCACCCCATTGTATCCCTCCCCCTCCCCCAAAATGCCTTTTACAAACATTGAAAAATTAAAAACCTGATGATGACATGTTAATTTGGTAGAATTACTTTGAAACATAGCCTTTGTAATTAAACTCCTACAAGATGACTTTGTAGTGATAGCCTGATTATTGGCCAAATAAAATTCCATATTACAAGTTAGCAAATTCTAGTACAAAAATAGTCCATGTGTTAGAACAGCCTCTTATTATTATATTCACAGGAAAGAGTCTATTGGCTGCATAATACCTTAATATTTATGAAATTTCTTTTTACGTGGCTCATTCATCTAATTCAATATAGTGTTGAGCCTCAATAAATCCTCAGGCAAAAAACCCTAAACAGGGTTAAATATGCTGTTCAGTGTACTCTGAAGTACTGTGCTTTTCACAGGACATCCAAGAAACCGCACAAACAGTTCTCAGCTAGTTTTAATATTAAATGAGATCCAGATCCAAAAGGATCCCCCTGAAGTACATATCCATGACTTTCCATAGAAACAGAGGCCACAGCTTCAACGGTCAAGTTTCACTTGGGAAACTATCTAGCTCCTCCACTCATCATTTTCAGGAATCCGCTGGGACCTCTGCGGCACAGCCCTTCTTCAGGAGTGTCCCCACTGACCGGGCTCTCGCTCCTCCTCTGCCTCTGGGTAATGCTGTTCAGCAGTTTCTCTCAGACCAGGCCCCACAGGGAAAATCTGGGGACATGCTACTTGTCTCTCAAGATGTCTAGCTGCTCTTGATACTCTGTGAAAAGCCTCTGGAAGCGGAGGTTCTGTCCAATAACAGGAAGAAGCTCTTTCAATAGTTCTCTCTTTTGTAAACCCTGCACAGAAAACACAAAAGCATCCTCAGAATCTATTATTTGTTATCATTAGTATGTTCCATAGAGCTCTCTAAGATTCATGCCCTTTTTCCTGTCTAGAGAGAGCCATGTATTTTATGTTCTCACTCTGCTTCCATGAATGCCAGAATAAAAACTGTCTTTCAGTTTACACATTCATGAAGCTGGAGCAGCCTCTGCAGTTCCAGACTCCAGGCTGTGCTCTGAGAGGGAAGATGTCTTTGGCATGTCCCTGTTTCAAAGCTGCTGTCTGAACACTGTGGAGAGCTGAACATGCAACTCTCCTTCATCTATGTGATACTCAAGACAGCACCAGAGCTGACACTGGGTCAAACAAGCTTTTGCCTGTGGTTTCACATGGAATAAATCTCAGTGACATGGGAGAAAGCCTGCTTATGTGATCAGAGCAGAGTACAGAAAGGGTAATACCCTGCAATTTTTATGGGAAACTCTTCCTTGTTTTTCATTAAACTATTAGGACTTACCATAACTGTTGATTCCCACTGACTTCCAGCTGAGTAATGGACTGGACCCAGTAAATCCTTGCATAATTCTCGCAAACGATATTCAAACCCTGGAGATAATCAGAAATACAATCACATTCGTAAGCATTTCACTACATATAACCACTCCACAATGTAGCAGACAACATTCAGGAAAGAATTACAAGTATCTGGAAAAAATAAAGCCCAAAAACTTGATTTCTGGAAAGTTTTATCACTATTCTTACAGCAAATCTTCGGAAATATAAGATGATTTTTAGAGCTCTGAAGGGTCTTATTTAAGGTTCTCAAAACCAAAACCACTACTAAAGATGATTTACAACAGGGAGAAAAACTGAAGTCTGAAGTAATTACTCCAGCTTGTTTTAAGAGCTGCCCTGATCTCAACCTCTCTCCCCCCACCTCCATAAACATACCAGCTGTTAAAAAACCAAAACACATTTAATAAAACCACCCGGTTTCCAAGCCACCTTTATTCACCCAAAAATCAGAGGGGGGAATTCCCTTGCAAGAAGCAAAGTCTATGCAAGAGTAACTTGCCAATCAACATATAATAGATTGAGTATTTGAATGGATTAGAATTCAGTAAACATTGAAATAATCATAAGACTAAAGGGTCAATAACACAATGTGCAATTTTCAAAGTTCAGCAGCTCTAGAAAACTAGTGAAGCAGCAATATACATCTGGCAAAGCACATTTTTGTGACATCCATCCATCCATCCATGGCAGCAGCGTTTGGAGGTGCCAGAGGAACCCAGTGCATGCAGCAGAGGTTCTCAGTTAGTGAAGGCTTTTAAAAGTACAATCATCTCTTTAACATATGACCCAAGATGAATATTTTAATTTCAACTGGGGAAGGACAGAGAGAGCCACACGCAGTTCAACAAGCCCTTTTGTTAAATAACGTAAGGGTCAAAAGGCAAGAATTACTGAGCTTGATTTTAATTCTGCCAACACCTATTAGGTGGCCTAACACGAAGCATTTCATTTCCCTCTGTGCAGAATGATTATTCAAGGTGAGGAGTAAGGCTGAATTAATACAATGGGAACTACTAAATTATGAATGTAGACAGGCAGAGATACAACAGAGATCTTTAGAATCCAAAAAGTATAAAGTCAGTTGGTTAACCTTATTTAACATAATAGCATAGAGATAAAGCGTATTCAAATATAAAACAGACACAAGGAACCTCTCTTGTGTGTTTCTTTCCTCACAGAATTTAATGCGTGGAATTTACCAGTACAGGCAGTTGAAATTTTAGCATGTAAAAGAATAAAGTGCAAGCAATACAAGCAAATTCTCTGCAGTTATAGGGGCTCTGGTACAAAGTGTCAGAGACTGAGCAACCCCTCCATCTCACACCAGGCAGCAATTGTCAGCTGGCTGAGCAACATCAGGTATTTTACAAGGTGCTGCTGGTTTCCCTGAAACATCTGTAGCTGCTGCCAGACAACACCTAGGATGTGCCTGACAGACCACCGGGCTTTTTAACAGTGCAGTTGCCATTACTGGAGTCTGCAGATGGCACTGCTTCCCCAGAACACGGTCTGGTCTCAGCCACTGTGGCAAAACAGGATTCCTGAGGACCGAGCACTGCAGAAGCAAATGCAATTTGTTTTGGTTTTAAGCAAATCCCCGAGTCCAGAAGCCAAGTGCTAAAGGGAGGACGTTAAGGGCAACCATACATATACATGATATGAACAGAGTGTTTCTTCAAAGCCCATCAGAGCTGCAGACCAGAGCCTGGCAGATCTCACCTTCATTAACTAGGTACCGTGCATAGATAAGGAGCCAGTGGTGATATTCATGACTGGATTGTAACATAAGTGCTGCTGCTATCTGGTTCTCCAGGTATGCAAGTGTTGTTTCTTGTTGCACTAAATGAGGCATGGAGAACAACCTTGCAGCTTGTCTTCCTGAACTGCAAAACCAAAAAGATTAACGTGCCATAAAATCAGACACAAGTTTAAGGAATATATCTTTTTGTAGCACTAGCTATACTGCACTGATCTTTCAGAGGCACACAAGATACAAAGTTAAAGCATTTAAAAGATTTCTTGCGTATAAACATATTGTCATAAGAAAGCTAATTCGAAAAAAGTAACTAGTTTTTAGAATTTTTTTTCAAAAAGGGCATTTTTCATTCTGCTATTGTCTCTCTCTCTCAATAAGAGAGTGTTGTTTGTTTGGATTTCAAATGCTTTTCATGATTAATTCCCCTTCCCCTCAAGAGAATAGCAATAAAATCATACAACCCTATACAGTTTCTCTCCAGAAAAAAATGTAACTTGGATGTGAAGGGCAGAAATAGCAAAGAAATCTGCCTGGGAAATCTAATTCAAATCCAAGTGAGGATGGGTTGTTAAACTACGTACAGGAATCTGCTCTGGCTCACACAATTCCTTGGTGATATTTTCACATGTTAAAAATACTCACTAGATGACTAATATCTCAACTTTCTCAAAGACCTCATTAAATAGATTCTTTGAGGCAAACTGAACTGCTCAAAAATTGTAGGCCTACTCCAGAAAGCTGGTAAACTAAAAATTAAAATCAAAATGTAAAAAATTCCCTTTAGGAAAAGAATTATTACATATACAAAGTTCCAATTCCTTACCCATTCAATAAAGAGGAGCCTTAAAATGCTTACATTTAGAGTACGCTTTCCTGCCCCCCAAACAATCTCCTAACAACACTAAGATACAGACTTTAAACACACAAAGGTTTAAAAAACCACTGTATGAATGACTGATTATTTCAGAGCCATTGGCATTTCAAGAACTAACTCAGTGATTCAGGCATGTGAATAAATGACATGACAAAACCCAGAGGAAGATGCGAGTGCGTACTTTGATGTCCGTCCCTGTATTACAGCCAAGGGCCCAGAACACAGCATGGCTTCTTGGGATGGCAAACTAGTCCTGAAGTCTGCACATTGTGCTAGAGAGTCCTGTTTGTCAGAAACAAGATTCCTGAAAAAAGCAAACAACCAAGAAGAAGTCTGAGGAGTGCAAACAGCAACGTCAGCGGATCCAGCTCTGCTCTGCCTCAAAGCCTGATTTGTGTTTTCACAGATAACCAAAAAAATATCACTGAAGTGCTCAGGAATTCCAGGGACCCTGATTATTCCCACTACATTCCCACTACTTTTCCACATCCCTTCCACCGCCAAAGTTCAAAATATTAATTGTATAATATAATTTACAATTAGGTTGGAAAGAAATGAACTTTCTACTTGCCATTTTACAATCTAATTAAAAAAGCCATGGCCCAGAATGATGCCTGGAGTGAACACAGGTAATGACTTTCCCGTTAAGGACTTGATTTTACCTTATGTCAGGTCTCCCCTCACCACCAGACACACACATTGACAATCTTTTCCATAATTACAGCTATCCCTTCATATGGAGGGAGCTGACATTAGAGCTGCCATTCCCACACCTAATTAAGGATATCATCTTCACTGGCTCAAGATGCCAGGAGAAAGAGTGGCTCAAACCAATGCTAAGTTTAGACTTCAGACAGCACAGGGGTAAAATGGTATAAATATTTAAAATACCCTTTGCTGCTTTATCATGTTTAAATCTGTATCATGACTAAAGGCATTCTCTTTTATATATTTGCCAAGCTGTGGTACAAACTAAGAATGGCAGCAAATTCAGAATTATGGCTAAGAGCCTGTCCTCTGCTCCTTACTCCCCTGATACAAAGAACAAATAAGGTGTTTTTCCTTTTCCAGAGGATTCGCTTCAAGTAATTGAATAACAACAATTATTCTAAGGAGGAGTTAAAACAATAAGCCCTTTCATCAAACATGCTCATTACACTAATTACAACAATTATATTAGGACTACAACATGGTTTTTTTCCTCTTAGGAAGACAACAAAGAACCTGTTTTGGAAAGACACTGTAAATAATCTAACCATGGAATTTTTTTATAGGAATTTATGCCTTTCCATGGCGAAAGCCTATTTGACCCCCAAGAAGACACAGACTCTTGTGTAGCCTTTTTTTGTGTTTAGTAATGACTCTTCCATGACTCTAAAGTAAAATGATTTCTTCCCAGTAAACCAGAACACACGTCAGCTCCTCTGAGTTGCAATACATGACTTACCACGTAGAAAGAGAAGGATTAAAGCAGTATGCCTTCCCATCAGACATGCTCATGACAGGAATTCCATGCTGAGTCAGCAAGATCTGAGAGACAGTTGCATCACTTCCTGAAAGTCAAATCAGACCCAAGTGTTTCTTTTGGAGTCTTGCCTAAGACTCCTAATGGTCAAAAATTGTATCCACCATTAATTATCAGTTACAGCAACCAACAGAAAAAGGTTCAATGTTTTTCTCAAGCACTGATAGAAAGGTCAAGACACAAGCTAATGATGGCAAGCACCAGGCTCAATGCAGTAGCATTAACATCAATTTTGCAAAATACATTATCAATCTTGATGTTGCAATTTATACAGAACATGGACTTAATGAGAAACATTCTCTTTACCTAGGGAAAATCTTCAGCAATTCTGCTATGTCTTTTGTAACCCAAGAAGCCTTTAGCTTTCTTTTTCCCATTAAGTTAAAATTATAAACGCCAGCATATTTAGAAAAGCGTGCTCTCTAAGAGCACAGTATAAGTGGGATAGCCAGAGGGTCATTTCCCAGCATATTCCAAGCCCAGGGCTTGTGCATGTAACTTCTAATGATGACATTAGGAAACTGCTAATCCAACTGCTTCTCTAGCTGGTTTGGATCAGTACTGTGCTAAACCATACGTTAATGTACTCTGAGACACTGCTTTTTTGATGATTTGTGTTGTGCCAGATACTGCAGTGATTGAAACTGAAGAACTTTAAGTAATGAATCAGAAGATAATCAGTTGTTGCTCATCGAGACAATAAACATGCAAATTACACAGAGAAATTGCTGTAATAGCAGATTTACATTATTTATTTTGTGATCTTCACAACACTGAATTTCTACATTCAGAAGCAAGGCAGACTATAAGCTACAGAATCTCACACAATTTTGTTACTCACTGATATTGTCATTACTGTTATTTCAAGAACTTCCCTTTATTACACAATAATGAAGGGAAATTATTTGTTTAGGCTTTTCAGATTTCATAAAATTTCAGCATATTCATAAATGGCACTAAATAGTACAGGTGGGCTCAAAGGTTGGTAATTAAAGGACTTTTTTATTACCTGAAAATATTGTTTGCAAAGACTCATCTCTAACAATGGCTGTCTGCTTGTGAACATCCCTGAAAAAGACAAAAGGACAAGTCTGCAGTCAAAAAACAACTGAAAACTCCAAAATCTTTCAACAAATGCACTTCTTCACTATTCATGACAAAGTAGGGGGCTGGGGAGTTTGTTTGTTTGTTTGTTTTGACATTTTCTTCATTGCTTTGACAAAATTATTTTGGCAAAATCAAACCCCTTATGGTAAGACAGAAGTTAATAGCAGAGAACAATTTTTATGGCTCTATATCAGGAAATCTCATTACAGCAAAGCAAACACTGAGGATCCAAATAACTCCTTTAGGAGCTCTGACTTGCCTGAGACATTAGATTGAATTGAACAACTGTAAACGAGTTACCACTGTGTTTATCTTGGCATCTTGAAAATGGCTGGCGTAGTTTAACTCTGAAACTCATGTACTTCATTGGTTAAGTGTGATGGAAGATGGAAGTATCCCTACTTCTCTTTCCCCTCCCCTCCATTCCATTGCACAAGCATCACAAACACTTAAACTAGTGACTTCTAGCTGGTTCCTTATCTTCATACTAGAATGAAGTTCAATATTATGGATTGTCCTAGAACAGAAACAGGATTCTGCTGAAACAAAACAGTGCTGCCCAGTTAACTCTACACATTCTCTCTGAAAGTGGACTTGTGTTCAGACCTGATGTGGCTTAAGCTCCAGGCTCAGCAGCAGGGCAGTGGCACAGCTGAAGGTACCTATGAACGTGGCCTGAGCCTGCTGCTGCAGCCAAACGTGGCCCTTACCAAACAGAGAGCGTAGCAGCAGTGGTGAGAGCCATGATGCAAGAACCTGTGCAATGCAGGGTGGAAATGGGTGTATTCAATATTATAGGAGGAAGAAGGCGACGACCACAAGCTGAAAATACTGACAATGTTCGTTTCTCGCAGGCCACAGTTACAATCTCACTGAAAAAAAAAACGAAGAACCCAAGAAGAAACATTTGCATGTTGTCAAATGCAAGTAGCATAAAAACAGGCTGAATTCTTAAGCTATCACACAACTTGGGTAAATTCCCCAAGAAGTAACTACTGCAGATTTAAGAAAAAATTTTTGATACCAAGAGGAAAAGTTATAAACTAAACAGACCAAGGGGCATAGCTGGAAATATCAGTAAAGCTTTTTGTTATACACAAGCTCTCCTTCAAGCCTATATTTGTATTTAGCTTTAAAATCTGCTGCTTCTTTTTCAGACCTGGGCAGGGCTCAGGCTTCAGAAGTATACTTTCAGTTTAAAATCTGAAGTTGGAACTAGGCAAAATTGAGAAAAATTAAGAGAAAAAATAGCAAAAGACTCAGGAAAATACTTTGACATGACAAAACATGCCATTTCAAATTTTTCATTCTTTAGTAGTTAGCACTTGAAAACCTGTCACTTATGATTTAGTCAACTTTAATGAAGAAATTTAAAGGAGAAATGTAAAAATACAGGAAAATAGTTGTAACTGGCTAGTGAGAATTTGTGATGTTTTAAGACTGCATAGAGTTACTACTTGAAGCAAAACCTGAGACTACGAGGGGTGCACACTTTTATCCATAAACATTTATTATAAAAAATAACTGTAAAACTGTACTTTTGTACACCTAAAAATGTCTTCTGGCCTTCAGGACCCCCTTCCTCCAAAAGATACTCTCTTACCAGCTTCCTGCTGCAGCGAGGATTCGACTGGTGAGAACTGTCTCCCATTCCTTTCCTTCTCGATTACACTTTAACCTGCTCAACTTTGAACCCCCCACTGTGGTCATTTCATTCTCCACTTCAAGGTACATCGATGGATCTGAACTTATCTGAAATACAAAAAATGAATTAATTTTTGGAAGAGGAAAAAAACTACTTAAAAAGCATCAACTACTATTAGATCCAAAACAACGCTGTCTTTAAGAACAGACTTAAGTATGGCGTTCTCTGTTTAATGTGGCTTCAAAATATACCACGGCACTTCAAAAGAGCAGACCTCTGAAAATCGGCCTTGGCTAAATCACAAGTAATTTCTTTGTCTTTGAAGCACAAACATAAGGAAAGGTTGTGCTAGTCTGTCTCTGCTTCCTAATTATGGGCACCAGATCAAGTCTGTATGTGCCCAGTCTCCCCACAGGCTTGCAGTTGGAACCAGACTACCACAGCCTAAACACGCATAAAAACTATTTCATAAATACCTAAAGCATTACTATTTGCCAGCCTGTTCAGATGCAGAGCACCTCTAGAGAGCTCTCAAAAAAACCTTGGTTTTATTCTTCAGTGGTGTAACCCCAACACCACTGCATTAACAGGGCAGCAGCTGCTCCCACCAGAGCCTCTAACCCCCACCACACACTTGGGCTAACCAGAAGGGACTCATGAGCCACAGGTACTCGCTCCTCTTTGAAGCAGAAGTGTCCTATTTTTAGCTGATTTGCCACTATCTTTACTCATACAGACATATTCTTAGAAGCTAAAGTGTTACCATCTTGCTTACTTCAACAAAAACTAACTTATCAAACATTGTGACTAACCTCAGAAAATTTAAAAGAAAGCAGGATTTTTTTGTTTGTTCTTAAAGTACTAAGTTTTTTCCTTATAGTCTACTTACTTGCAAAGTAAACGATTTCTGTGGGATTGGGGTTGGCAGTTTAAGTGCTAATGCTGGTGCAGAGATGCAAGCAGCATCCTTCTCAGAGGCCAGTGTAGCTGGAGCCTGGAAAAAAATTGCAGAAATAGTTAAATTTTTCTATTTAAAAAAGTTAAACCCAAATATATTCTACCAAATAGATTGATTTCAAAGAGAATTTTCTTAAAATTCCAAATAATGCTAATTGCAAATATTAGCCTTGTTCCCATTACTTGTATGAATACAAGTTTTTTAATATAGCTTCTAAGAATTAAAGAAAAACAAAACAAACTTGAAGTTTTTGTTGTTGTTGTTGTTTGTTTTTTGGGTTTTTTTGTTGTTTTTTTTTTAAAAACAACCCGATTTTCAGCTGCAACTAATTCATGAAAATTCCGGTACATCACATAAAAACTCTAAGCTCTAGATACTGAAAACACAGGTATCTATATCCCCTAAAATGATGGAAACTAATGCAACTACTTTAGGGTTCTGAGGAAGTTCATAACCATTTAAGTCATCATATCCAAGTCACTTTCTTGTTCTTGGACCACTCTCCATCATACTCCACCAAAAACTGATGGCATTTCATTGTATTCTATACAATCATTTGGCAGGCTATCATTACTTAGCATGCTGGGACCTTTAGTAGGTAGCTACATAACTGTATAAAAGATAAACACATTTGCCACACCATGTGCATGTGCTTTTTCTAAGCTTAAATACTAAAACCAGTAATTTTAAAGGCATGGAAGAGGGATGGCTAAAAATTCTGAGTAACTGATACTACTTATGTTTCCCTGAGTCGATGGAACAAGTCAGCATGGGACTGACTTAATTAAATGAACTGTGAAAGCCACAACGAATCTTATTTATTTCACCTGAACAGTTAAAGTTACTGGTACAAGTCTGGAGTCTTTCCGAGGCCTTCCTTTTTTCTTCTTTTCTACTGTTTCTCCCTCGAGTTCCAGTTTCCGTTTGGGTACACTGAGTGGTTTAACAGCTGGAATCTTGTCTTCACTGTCACTGCTGCTCTCCAGAATATCCTTGGGCTTATTGTCTTTAATGAAATTCTGATCCTTCAGTCTGTAAAAAAAAAGTCTGTAAAAAAAAAGCTGATTCCAAAAGTTGCCATGTATCCCACACATTGCCTTCTTGCAGGTAAGACGACATTTCTTAGTGCTCTTTGAGTGTATTTCAAAATGCACAAAGGCAGGAGGAGGAAGCTGAAGGGGTATGGCAAACCCTTTCCAAAAGTACAATGTGCAATACATACGTAAACCAATCAGACATATTCTCCCCTTTAAAAAAAATTAATCAAGCCAGCAGTTAGCCACAGGATAAAGCTGGAAATAGCAACTTTATTTTAGCATTCAGTTCCAATTATGATCAGATCTCCTTCCCTGAGCTGATACAAATAATTCAGCACTCTAAGATGCAAGAGTAGTTCATCTTTTCCCCTTCAGTGGACATTAGACTTTCTGCTTATTCATGTAGAACTTGCGTCATTCTGTTGTCTACCCCCAGAAGTTGTTCTGTCCGGTTCTGACTGCTGCAAAATGCGTAACTGCAAATCACATAAATTACTTCACTGCTCCAGCTTCCATTTCAGGAAACATAACTATGGAACCACGGAATGGCTTGGGTTGGAAGAGACCTTAAAGACCATCTTATTCCAACCCCATGCCATGGGCAGGGACACCTTCTACTAGGCCAAGGTTGCTCCAACCTGCACCCGGCCTTGCTGCCACCTGGCCTTGAACACTTCCAGGGATGAGACATCAACATCTTCTCTGGGCAACCTGTTCCAGTGTCTACTGCCCTCACAGTAAGTGACATCTTACTAATATCTCATCTAAACCTGCCCTTTTTCAGTTTGAAGCCATTCCCCGTTGTTCTGTCACTACAGGCCCCTGTGAAAAGTCCCTCTCCAGCTCTTTTGTAGCCCCTTTAGGCACTGGAAGGCTGCAGTAAGGTCACCCCGGAGCCTTCTCTTCCCCAGGCTGTACAGCCCCAGCTCTCAGCCTGTCTTCACAGCACAGGTGCTCCAGCCCTCTCATCATCATCTTTGTGGCCTCCTCTGGACTTGGTCCAACAGATCTATGTCCCTATATAACTAAATATCATATAACCAATATGAAGTACAACCCCTGGGGACTCTCTTGTTAACCATTATACCCTAAAATAGGTCATTTAATCATACTCTTCTCCTTCCCTCCAATAGCTGGTTATTAATTTACACTTATTGTTTTGCCACTTATTCCTTAACTACGTGATTTCAGAGAAATACCTTGCATAATCCAAACCCTTTTTCTCTGGCATCTGAATTATGCCAAACTATATGCTTTTATCCATATTTCACTGACACATCAGAAACAATTATGACATCAATTTAATACATCTTGTATCACGTGGTTAAGCTCTTTGACATAAAACCACTGACATATAAAAACATGTTTTATTGATAATAACTGGGGAAGGACATACTTTCTTCTCAAAATTGCTAATTTTTTTTTTAATCATTTGTTTTGGTGAAACAGGAATACTCATGCCATAACACCATGTCAGAAAACAAAATGCCTTTTTTTTTTTTAAATCATGTAGAGCCAAAACCCTTTAAAATCAGAGAATCTGCTCTACATGCCTTCAAGGCATAAAACTGAAATACAACTGCAGCTATGATAATGAGAGGTTGTCTGCTGACAAGTATGGTAATTTATCTCGAAGTAAATCTCTCTTATACAGAGATGCAGGCTGGCTATTTTTGGCTGGTTTTGTCTTCTAAGGAGCCCAGCTGCACTCAGCCACACAGGCATGTGCACACACAGCCTCTTACAGCCATAGTTTTAACTTGGAATATCTTGAAGAATCTGCTTGATACCAAAATGCCAGGGACAAATGTACAAAGGGATAACACCAGCACAGAATTTACCTATTTGTAGCTGTCCCCTTCCTTCCAATAGTGGAAGAAACCCAAGACAGCTTCTAGAGTGTCAGCACTGGGACATCTACACCACAGAGAATTAGTGTTTCAACTCTGCATTATTATCTTCCTCCCTCCCCAGGCTATGTCTTACCTGTCCACAACAGTCTGATTTGTGTTTGTTACAACAGCAGTCCCTGAGGTGGCTTTGGATCGTTCTGTGAATCTGGAATCAAATGCTTTCATAGGTTCAATCTTGGATGGAGTTGTCAGTACAGAGGAAGACGATGCAGGAGGAGCAGCTGAGGCAGAGGTAGCATTTACACTGCCAAGAAAAGAGACAGCAAAAATGGATTGAAAGACACTTAGTATTGGTAACCTGCATTGCTCATAACAACTAGCATTCATGCTACTGGCTAGACACCATGTTGAAAACCTTTCCCTCAAGTATCATCAATTACGATATTCTTTTTCCACTCTTTCATGCATCAGTGTTTTGCAAGCTTTGCCTACTCTCAGAAGCTGTCTATGATATACCTCAGAGCTCAGAGCTTCATGTGGCTGCATATCTGGATTAAAAGACCCTAATTCATTCATTATGTATTTTAAATTCAGGAAGGAAATTATACTTCCACCTTGGGTAGTTACATACCCAAAGGGAAAGGATTACTTTTTAAAATGATCACAGGGGTTCCTGTTTTTACCCCTTGTTCAGGTTACCAAATATTTCCATGACAATATTATATTTTACTGTTTATCAATCAAACAATTTGGGATAAAACGATTTGTGCCAGGTTTAGATTATGTTTGGAAAAATCCAAACTGATTATTAGGTCTTTCCAAGCATAACTCTAGGGCAAAGGAATGTGTTTTCCCCACACTAAAGCATTCCAGGGATCTGTTATTTCAATAGCTGTTTACTTTAGAGATTTTTCAATTCATACGGAGAATGAATTCAGAGAACGAATGGCTCTAAAATAACTGATGCATGTACTAAAAAGCTGCTAGAAGTACAATTTACAAAGAAAAGGATACTTAATAGTTTCATCTGTCAATCATTTCCCATAGTCCACCCGCTCATTTTTTAATCTGTGGCCAATTTCAACCGAATTTGATGGAGAAGTAGAGGTTTCAATGACATTACGCTGTTACAAATGCTATAAAAACACACTGAGAAGAAGTCAGGTCAGTGCTACCACTGAGCGAAAAGCAAGTAAAACTCAGTTGTTCTGTGAATAATTTGAAAGACACATTGGCAAATCAGCACATGTGCACTGACCAGTCGGTGCCACTGTGCTCTGATGGGGTCGTTATACAGGAAAGAAGGATCACCATGTTTGAAGAGAGGACACAGGTCAGAATTCTTTGTAAAATAGGTTTCATTACTTACACTACTGGAAAAACCTTCTATTGTTTACTAATAACAACCCACCAACCCATAAGCAAGTCATTTTGTTAAAGCATTAGCAATCAGCTGTGTACTTCATTGCACTGAAGTTCACTGCCAGAACTATGCACATGGATTTATTCATTCCTGATTTATCACTATTTAAGGTAACCAAATACTAACAAAATCTCAATGTTTTCAGGAAGGTTAGACTCTTGGGGTTTTGCAGTAAGGAAACCACTTTAATGATTTCTTCATTACAAAACTATAAACAAGAATTAAAAACTAAACAGACTCATGTAAGTAAAAAACAAAACAGCAAATACTGACCCATCTTTATTGGCTGCATCATCTGTTGGTTTTATACTGGCTGCTGTTGGCTCTACAGAAGGCTTTGAAGTATTAAGGGAATTTGCTGCGTTAGAATCTAGTGACATGAGCTGCTGGTTACTTTGAGAAGACATCATTGAGCCAGACAGAGTTCCAGATATTGGGATGCTATTGAAAAATGCTGTAGAAAAATCCCTAAACAAAGAGACAAACAACAAATATATTTCTCAAAAAACACTTTAAAAGTAATTGAAAAATAGTAATTTTAGCTAAAATGTTTATTCCATTCTTCCTTTTTTCACGTGTGGATACTCATGTACAACCTAAATAAATCCCCAATACCTTTCCAGAGCAATTTCTCATCTCCAAAGGATATTAAAGCTACTATAATATAGATATGAATCAACAATACAGTAGAGCATTGTTCATTTATAACAATAAATAATGAGAATTAGCCTGATCTATTAGAAGTGAGATCTTATGGCCAAAGAACACAGGTTGAAGCTCTATTTCATACCAATACACACTTATTTCCAGTAAGTGCTTTACGATGCCCCAAGAAAAAATGTTAAGTTTGGAACAGGAAAAAAAACCAAAAAAAAGTTAAGAAGGTAAAGAAGGATTTTAAAGATTACTTTCAAACATACCCAGTGTCCAGTTGAGCTATGCAGAGAGGTGTGATCCTTCTCCGACCATCTGCTGTTCGTGTTTCAACTTGTTTTTTTAAGAGATTCTGTTAGGAAATATATTTTATCATAATTTCTGATAAATGGAAAATGCTATTTTAATTTTTTTTTCAAACTGATAAGAATAGATATATTAGAAGAAGTGCTTCAGTTAAAATCTGTTACCAAAGACTTTTTCCCACAAACACACACACTTCCAATTTTAAATCTATCCATCAGTAGAAAAGGCATTTGTGGAGAATGTAATCTGCTCTCCACTTTAGAATCAAGTCTAAAACATTGTGCATATCAAATCTTTAATTAGAAGCTGTGTTCTGTGTTTAGGAGCAAATTAAAAAATGCTTTCAAGCTCTATCCTTAAGCAACTGACGCAAAGTTCTACAGCTTCTCTGTCATTAGTTACTCTTGGTTTCCTTTCTGCACACCAAGAATTTTGCACCCATCACAGAAATATCCACGAGCCTGCTTCCACACAGCCTTACTTCTGCTTAAAGGCATTTATTTTTTCAACAAGTCCCAGTAAATGACCCACCAAGCTGGTCAGCTGGGCCACACACAGGCTGAAAAGTGCCATTCAACATAAATAAGGGCACACAAATTGGTTCTTTCCTAACAGTTTGATATTTATTGGCTCAGTACTTGACAGTGTCCAAGAGCACCTACCTTTCTAATGTCCTCCAGACTCTCCCCATTAACCATGCTTGCCACTTTGGGAGCAGAGGCATTCCCAGAGCCTTCCCGAATGGATGCGTTCTTCTGATCCACCTGCTGCTGCTGTCTCTGCTGGTACTTGAGCATCTCTGGGTTCTCAATAATGGTGGTGGACAACTGAGCTTCAGTCATGATAGCCAGGCTTTTGCCATAGGTGGACTGGTGAATGTTGCTCTGTGGGTGTTAAAGATGTGAGTGACTACCAGTGCTACCATGACATCACTGATTACAATACAGTGGAATCACACAAATCTAATGGAATCCATAAAATGCAGCTGCCCTCTGTATCATTTATACACCAGAATTTTTTTCTTTGTTTTCAACTAACACTAAATCAATATGTAAAATAAATGAAATGCAAAGCTCTAGTTGCTAATAGCAATGAGGAAAAACAGCCAAGAGCAATCAGTTTTAAGAGACTTGCATATATGCAAGTGAAAGAGTAATTTTATAGTGTTTTGAAGCACCCACTTCTTGTTTCATTGGCCATATAATTACTTCAGATGTATAATGATGTGTAAGCAAGTGGATGTGTTCCAAATTCTTTCTTTCCAGAAACTAATACCACAAATTCATTTCTTGACTACTCTTTTTTAATGGTTTGTAAAGCAGACAAGAGCATATTTTCTGTAATATGGAAATCAGTTACTACATACTTCTATAAATAGGTCAATACTTTTAACTGAATCAATACATCCCTAAAATATGATCACAGGTTCTCTGAGTGCTTACTGTACCTTTTCCTCCTCGCTGAGTGGATCCCCAAGTTCATCCTGGGAAAAGTCCAAAAATGCCACTGATCCATCCATGGAACACACCAGGATACCAAGTCCATTAAGGGTCCTGAAGGAAATAAGGTCCAGCTTTGTTTTTAATCTCTTTCATTCATGCAAAGTAGTAATACAATGGATTGTTCAATAAAAATCTCAGCTTAAGATTTATTATCACAGCAATAACTGATGGAACCAAAGAAGTGGGACAGTGAGGAGACAGGATGACAGGCAGCAGAGTCCCTGTGCAGACTGCAGACTGCACAAGGACAGTGGCACTGGGACAATACACCTGCCCATGGCATGAGCAGCACCATGAAAACTTTCCTGAAGGGGTAAACCAGAATAGTGTTCACAATGAACAGTGAGAGAAAATTATAAATGTATTTCCTTCAGTAGATTAATAAAATTTCTGTGCTCATAGAAGTGGGTAGGGATATGTAGTAACCCTCTTCTGGAGGTCTCAAAAGGTTTTCTTAGCAAAGACAGAGAGGAGAAACTATCCATTCTAGCCTTAATAGAATTATAATCTTGCATATATAACCTATTATTGCATGTTTGAAAAAATACTTGACGAATTTTGACTGCCATCCCAGACACTTCAAGTACAGAGCTCACAGAGACAGCAACGTAGTGGCTTACAGATTAGTTGTTACACAGAAGGGAAGAGGAAGGGAAAGCTGGCAGAACTTCGAAGTCCTAACCAAGTTATTAAAAAGCTATTGCATGTACCATGGCTATAGGCATTTGGAAAGCCCTGTCTTTGTGGTGGCTGGTGCCCTGATAGCATCACATCCAGAGAAATCAGCCTCAGCACCATGAAACAAGGTACACAAACAGTACTCCAAATCAGAAAACAGTAAGATCATGCTGACAGTTTTCTGCTTGCTTAGCAGAGAAAATTACTGAGCTCCTATTGACCTCTGGATCCAAGCAATTGTTCCATGAAAACATAATCACTCGCAGATATTATGTTAATGGATCCAAGTCTAAAATTCTAAAACAGAAATTATACAGATACAACAATATAATAGTATCAGGTTTCTCTGAATTTACTGAGTCTGTTTTCAGAACGGAGCACGTTTCTGGGAACACTCCATATTATTGACATTTTAGCCATCCGTTTCAATTTGTAAACAGGATATAAAATATCAAGCTGCCTGATGATCCTTTGTCTCTCAAATATCCCATGAAACCATTTCCTCAGAAACTGCAAAATGTTAACCAGCTATTATTCCCAATGACTTCATGCCATGAAAAATGTGCAAATTGCAGATGGAGAAATAAAAAACACTACAGGAAAACAAAACTATTCAAAGCTATTGTACTATAACAATAGCAGTACTTCTCACGAAATATTCCACTTGCTGGCTTTCTAGCCTTAAACTGTTAATGAAAGAAAAATGTTTTGGTTTTGAAAACTTTTTATTGTGGTTCACTGAGCTTCATGGCAAAATCCACATGGCACATAGAAACCAGGAAGTTACACAATTGTAAGCTTGCAAATTCACAGTATAAATACACCAAGATTTTGTTGTAACTATTCAGGGAGAATGTCAGAAGTGAGGAAGTGATAGAATTAAGACAACCTATGTAATCAGCTGTGTGCCTATTATATAAAAAATATTGAGCTTTTTCTTGTACATAACCCTTAACTCTCTGAATCACCTGATGTACAGATGAAGAGTATTTTTTATACCATTTAGTAAGTGGTATCACAGTTGTTTTTCTCTTATTAGTTAAGTCTTGGAGTTAATTTAAAACTATTTTTAAATTCTGCATTTTTATGACTGGGCCTTAGGAAGAAAGCAGGAGAATAGAGAGTACCAGTCACTGCAGAAAGAGGAAAGTAAGACTAGGGACAGTAAACTGCTGAGAAAGTGGATTGTCCGACCAACTTTTCACTAGACGTAACGCACATGAAACTCAACAAGTTAACCAAGTTCACCAAGTTGCGTTACAAACCACATATTCTATGAAAAAATGTCAGAGAATCATAACAAGTAGGAACTCATTCCACAGCTATTTTACTGTATCATGTTCTAAATACATTACTTTTTGTTCAGTTAATAATCTCAAGTGACCACGTGCTAGTTGCTAATATTACTATCAAAGATGTTGCAGCAGAAACAAAACCTTCAGCAACCAATTACTTGTGTTCCAACAACCACAATCTGTACAGTTTTGGGGCATTTCCAGCTAATAAGTACACCCAAAGTTGATAGCAATGCTTTGGCTTCCATAACAAACAGCAGAAATCAACTTACCAGGAGATGTCCATGATTGACTTGTCAAACAGCTCATGTATGACAACTAAAGGTCGTTTCAGACACGTGAGCTTAAGAAAACAAGAAACAACACTCAGAAATGTAGAAGTTTTACACTACCACAGATAACAACACATTAACACTGCCCCAGAGCCTCACAATATGCACCAAACAAGATCTGGCCGGAAACAGCTGCATGCCTGGTGGTGTGTCTGAAGCACCAAGTGACTGTTCCACTGCTGGGACAGAAAAGCTCTGGAGAAGAATAGCTGACATTCAACTCTCCTTTCTGAAACACAGACTGAATTTCTTAATCAACTTTGCCTTTACACCACAGTCATAAAACGCTCTCTGCCACTCCAAAAGCAATTCCACAGATGCAAAAGACAGCTTCTATTCTAAGCTGTACTGAGATAAGGATGCTGCAAACTGCCAGCACAAGAAGAGAGAAAACAGATTAGATTTCCATGTCCTCACTTGGACTACTTGTCTGAGAAAGTGAAACCTATCAAGAGCAAAGGGAATTTGGCTCACAATTACTCTTAAAGAGGATTCCTCTGCACTTAAGAATCAGCTTACTAATAAAGAACTGAATATGAAAACTCCCAATAACCCGCTCTAAACCAGACATTCTAAGCTCTTTAATGTCAAGCCAATGGACTTAATATCTCTAGTGTATAGTACAACTGAAATGAAGCAGAAGTTGATACGGCCAAGGAATTTTTATGCTCACAGGTTCACAGATGCAGTGTCACTGTCATCTTCAGTCGTTATTTATGCTTCCATAGGTCTGTGCTCTATATGTGTTTATTAAGCTCCTCACGGCAAAGACAAACTATAACTTTGCATCTCTGTACTACCTTCTGTAACCTCAACAGCCACTCCAAATGAAATCTTCATAGTATAAATAGAAAGTAAAATATACTTAGTGATACTCTGACATGGGTATGCACTGGTGGCCATTACCAGAAACAGATTTAGTTATGCATCCAGAGATTGATGGATAAATATCACACTGGAATCTATAAATAGTAGATTGCAGTTAGCAATTGGTGTGTTCTGGCACAACTTCTCATCATAAAGCTTTACAAATCAGTTAAATTGATTGCCTGTATTTTCCAGTTGCATTTAAAAATGTGAAAATAACCTCTTCTCTTAGCAAGAATAAAAATTTTAGTGTAGATTTTGACATAAAACCCAAACTAGATATCAAAATCTTGAAAGAATACTTGAAAAAAGCTCATTTACTTTCACATCCTTTTCCTTTACAAAGAAAGAAGACAAGTAAAGGGAAGAAAATAAGGTTGCATTTATTAACTGTGGTGACATGTTTTATCCCGTAACAGCTGCTCCCCACTACCAGGGCACACACTCTGCCACTGGGTTCTAACTGCTCTTGCCTTTAGAGAAATAAACTAATACCAGTCCACTTCCTCCTCCCCCCAGCTAAACCTGTAACAACAGAGACAAAAAAACCCCTGAACATGAAACTAAATGTAAGCCCTAATGCTATACATGACCTTTGTGCTAAACCCCCAAGTTATCCAATGACCACATTAGGTCACAGGCAGCAAAGAAACCACTTACCCAGACAGAAAGAGATCGATCTTTACTACCGACAGCACAACAGCAGTAGGGACAACTGGACTTGGTGGAGCTCCCATTCTTTTGTTTCTTTTTGAAGATTTTTGGATTGAATTTCTGAACAAATGAGATGCCCAAATTTTATCACAGTAATTACATTTTAGCAAGAGATCTGCTTTAAAAGCAAATTTTCCACTTAACAGTGAAAAAGGAACATTTCACAGAAATAAAATCCTGAACCAGACTCTATAAGAGCACTGATAAAAGTGGCAGAGGCTTTCTTAAGGGGCTTTCTGAATGCCTTAACAGGAAAGGCAAACAATATTAATTTTACTAGGGATCAGAAATCCACTAGAAACCTAAATAATTTTAATCAAGTCACTGAACAGCCAACAAAGCCGATGTTTGACATTCCTAACATGCTCCTGTATTCCCCCTTGTCTCATTCATCTACATCCAGTTCTCTTATCACAAGAGCAACCTGATTGCTTCCAACATGTAAAGTTGACATTTTTTAATCACCACCATGAATTTGCTTTACTGATCTTGACACTCATCTTCACCTCTTGTCCCATTTATACATAAAATCATCAAAAAGCACATACAAGTTTTAACTTCAGGGATAAACTACTATCACTCACTCACCACTACTGTAACTGCCTTCCGATGCCCTACAAAATCCATGTTGGTTTTCCATCCATCCCTCTCAATGATCTGAGCAGTGGGTCCAGAATTATTCATGGCATGAGCAGAAACAAGATAGTGACCATCAGGTGACCAGCTAAGGCGCAACACATGAGTTGTCCCTCCACACTGACAAAAGAAACATACTAGAGCTTTAAAAGTGTTTGGCAAACAAAGGGTTTTAAATACAAACTATTTAAATTTCAGATTTAGGGAATATAATTACAAAGTAAGTTTCTTGTGAATATAAAAGAATGACCTCACATACACTTCTCAGCACTTGGCCATATTTATACAGGTGATGTAGTGTAACTTCAGAAGCCCTACCAAGAGGCGGGGAAAAGGAACTCAGAGAACTTCTTTAAAGGAAACACAAATGTTACATCTTTTTGCACACTGTTTCCTCAGTATTTATCACATTCCTAGTTAGTGACAGGGCTGCAACACACCAACCACTGAAGATGAGACTTCAGTTTGCCACACCAGCTGACACGTGAATTGAAGCAGATCTGGTCTACTACGAAGAATAATTGCACCAATCACAATACCATAGTCACCAAGCACCAGCTTCTGTCCCCAGAAACTTGATCTCTTGATCAAAGTCATCACATAGCAGCCCTATGTTGCCAGACCAAAGATCCCTCCTAAGTACTTACCTCATTTCTCATAGTGGCCAATAGAAGATGTGTAGGCAAGAATGTCAGACTACCGTAATCAGTGTGCCAATACTTTCCCAGAATAACCACTACATTTCCAGAAGTTTACTTAATTGTTTACATAACTCATGTGAACCTTAGGCATCCACAATAACCAATGGCAGTAAGAGTCTCTAGTCAATCACATTTCGTATGAGAAAGTAATGCTTTTTCCCTCTCTTTTGAAGCTGCTATCTGAAAGCTTCATTTGATTCAGCACTGCTAAATTAATTAATGTTTGTGCAGAATCAGAGTTATTCTTCTAGTTCTCATTCATTCTAAGGGAATTCACTTTGAACAGTCAGACATTCTGAAGTACCTCATCAAAGGGTTTTGTGATGCTGGTTTCCAGCTGCCAGTCCATGGTCCGCCACACCTTTAAACTTCGATCATCAGCCTGAGAGGCAATGTATTTTCCAACAGGATCCCAGGTCAGCCCTTTCACCAAGCCTGAATGCCCCTTCAAAGTGGCAAGAATTTCTGTGCACACAAAAATTGAGAAAACAGAGTAGCTACTGCTATCTCCTTTAGGACAGAGTGTTGAGAAAATTGACAATCTTTTTGAAACAGTCTATTAAGTATAACCTCCTTTACTGCAGAAACAACACATCAACCAAATTGGAACCTGTACTTAAGAAAAAACTGATATAAAAAAGTGCTAAAGAGAACTCTGGCCAGAATAAGGGGTGCAAAACTCTTTAGAAGACATAGGTCAGAGCGGGAAGAGCAGCAGAGTCCCAGCACTTCAGAGTAGCACTTTGAAGCTGTAGAAAGCAGCACTTGAACTGGAATTTCAGTTAAACATTCACCCTTTCCTCCACACCCAAAGATTATCACAACTAATTCAGCTTTGTGCAGCAAGTGTGAACCAAGTCAAAGTTGTGACTCAACAGACACACAAGGCTGGCAGACCTGGTAACCTACTTTCAGTCACACTCTTGCTTATCAGACTGTGGGAGGAGAGGCTGAGAGGGTGCACAATTAGCTTCAAAGTCTAAAAACTCCAGTATCAGTATTGGAAGCCAGCTTAAAATGAATGGCATGTAAATAAAACGCATGCAATCATGACTTCCATGTAAAAGCAGCAGCATAACCGGAATGCAGCTGCTGTCTGCAGCAGTGTGGAATCCACTGCTCATTGCCATCCAAACCTGGAAGGAGGCCTGACCTGCCACACTGCAGGTGCTTCACCTCAAAAGACAGACAATCCATTCCCACCTAGAGAATTGAAGAGTCAGTGAAATACACCCAAGGAGGGAAGAGTTTGTCACAAAGCTTTACATACTGGCACATCTTAAGAGTTCTCACCTGGGAATTTGACAGCATTCCAGATGACAACAGTGTTATCAACACTACAGGATGCCAGCCAGGCATCATGCGGAGACCACGCTACATCCATCACATCTGTTTGGGAAAAAGATGTTTCCATTTAAGAGATTCATGGCAATCAGAAAATCAAAAAGTCTTTTTACAAAGAACTTGTGTGGCAATATTTTGCTATCACTGAGAAATGCTTATCACCTCATAAAGGGAAGGTAAGAAAGAACATAGCAACACTCACTGGGAGTGAGACTCCCCAACTTCCAGTGTTCAAGGGGGATCAAAAAAAAACCCAAAGGGAAAGAATGCAATGTTTAGTGATTGCAGGAAGAACTAATGCCTGCACGACGAACTTTGTCTTGTTTTGAATGAAAAAGTAACAGAAGCTATTACAATGCACTCACTTTGTTCCAACACACATGGAGTGATCAAAGTGATTTCCATCTTGATTTTAATCATAGCTCATGTCAGCAGACGTAAAATGCATTTCAAATTATTTGTTTATTCGACTTCTGCATCGCTTTTTAGTTATTTTTCTTCTAAATCAACATTTATATTCTTTGGTTTAGAAAAACTTGGTCTTTTGTCAATCAGATTATTCACTGCTAGTGTGAACATTTATTTATTTAAAAATACAGTTTAGCTTCCTTCATTCAGATTCATTTTTAAGCTAGAATATAGCAAAATTTAAGTTCCTTAGTTGTTAATTTTTCTCCTATATACTTGCCAGAAATTACTTGTATGAAAATTTTATTTCATTAAAAATTATATATTTTTAAATTTTCATTGTTGCTCTTAAAATTAATTACTGACTTGCCACCAAATATACGTATTTCAAACCAGAAAACGTGACGCTGAAAAGCAATTTTTTTCCCAATACGTGCGAATTATCTTTATTCAACACCTTTAAACTTACCCCCTGAATGGCTTCTGAGAATCGACACACACCTCCACTGCTCAACATTAGTAAGTTTGCTACTAGAACCAAACACAGTGCTAGGTCCAATGTACCTAATTAAAACAGAAACAGTTATAAAAAGAACCACCACAAGCTCTTCACTTTCTTTTTAAAGAAAATCAGCTTCACGGTACACTTCTATTTTATAGTCAGTTATTCCTACAATATAGAAGAAAAAAAATGTGCTTTTTTAGAGAGAGTAATTCCAGTTATTAAAAAATTAGCTTCAATAAAAGATACAATTTCGATAGATAGCATAGAATGGTAACATTTAAGGTGACTCTTCAAATCTCACCAGGAAGCTTTCTTCAAGGACAGAAGAAAATGTCTGAGCTCCTCCAGAGGAGGGAGGATGCCCAGGCAGATGCACTCCAGCCCGAAGGACAGGAGGCCACAGCTCCAACCCCAGCGCTTTGGTGTCACAGCTTTCGGCTCCTTGCACACCAGGTGGAGCACTGAGCTTACCAAAGGCCAGCGCAGGGAGGAAGCACTAAAATGCCACAGAGAAATCGACTCGAAATGAAATAAAAAGCTGAAGGAAGAAACATGCTTACGCAGCTCGTTTCCACACCATAATCAGCTTGTCATCTCCCCCTGAAGCCAAGTAAACTCCATTGTTTGACCATCGCACACAGTTCACACAAGCTGAAATGTAGAAAACAAAGTCTGTAAGATGAAATATGTGAATAAGTGGTTCTGGACCCCAGACAGGATTTACAATATAAATAAGCAAAACTTGACAGGAGACATTTAGGATCTAAGTGGGCTTTTTCCACTCAAAGCAGTTTCTCTGTCTGCTTTAGATAAATGAATTGGTACTTATCTTTCAGTAGCAGTTGAGGAATTTCTTACTTAAAAACCCTATTCCTTATCTAAAAAAGCTTCACCAAAAGAGGCTTGAAGGAAGAAAGATTAATATTCTTCTAATGAAGGAAACTTATTCTGGTAAATAAAGTGGGATTAAGAGGGCAAAGAAGGAAAGGTATACTTTGAAGAAAAGAAGGGACAACTTGTCAGGTGACCACACTAATTCCAAATGTAATGATTTATAATGTAATAAATGTAATCATTTATAACTGTAACTAATATACTTCATATGATGTATCTTTTACACTTATTTCTTCTCCTGTCCTTTCCTTCAGAGCTCTCCAGGTTCCCAGAATGTGTATTATCAAATATTTTACAGCTACAGCTGAAAAAACCTCATAGGGAGGAGATTTCCAAAAGTATCTATAGTCCTCTGCCCATTTCCTCACATTTTAACAACATTTTCTGCTGGGTATCTTGAAAAGTATACAGCCAAAGTATGAGACCACTCTGCTGTATTTTATTGATTCTTCACCACTGGACAGGCATGATTTTTGCAATTACAGAGATATAAGTCTTCAGCTTTGGCAAATTACCAACAGTCAGTACCGAGGAAAGCCCAACCAGCCAAGTTGGTTACCTAAGTGATTGTCCATCTGACAAAGCATCTTGGGTATATTTTCATTCTTTTCATCTTCCTCTTTCAGGACAGGAGCCATATTCCAGATCACAACTTTGCCAGAATCCTGACCTGTAAGACACCAAAAAAGCCCCCCCTTCTAAATACATGCAAAAAAGCTTTTCAAATTAATCTCAGTTCCAGAACAGATGTGAAAACGTAGGCATTACTGCAGTGGGGACTTTGGAAACATTTGAATACAGATGCTGTTTTGATATAATTACACCAATTCAGAAGTGCTTTATTTTTCTTGAAGCTATTAAAAATAAATTTATACAGCCTTGTTCAAAAGTCATACCGTACATAACTGATACCAACTGTAAGGACAACTACTTGTAATAAAAATATATTTTAAAAGAGAAAAGATATATTCAAATACTAAATTGCAATTATTGTAGCCAACATAAAATCATTCACTATTGTGAACCAAATAATATTTTTGCATATATTTCTTAAGCTATTCTATTTATATAATTGGATTTTTCTGTCCCAGTAGCTGTACTATTTAGCAGCTGAAAAAGCCCAACTGCACATCCAGTTCCTCTTCAAATTAAAAAGAAATTTGGCCCATATGGCCACGACTCAATCCTTGATAGCAGCTCCTATCTCAATGACGTCCAAGAGGATGAGGACATCAGAACACGTAACCCTGCCTTCTGCAGGAACAACAGCACTTCTCAATATATTTTAATAGCTTACAGAATTATCTGTCTCATAGAGATAAAAGTGATGTCTTTTTAAAAGGGTCAGTTCAAGTGAAGGCACAATATTATTATTATTATAGCCCAAAATTCTGCCTTCTATCAGTACACAGACTTACCTTGTCCTCCTGTTGCAAACTTGGTCCCATCTGGGTGAATGTCCACTGAAAATATTGGCTTTCCTGGAATTAGAGAACAAGCAGCAACACATTGAATTGTTTTACAGTCAAGAGAATGCAGTAATGCCAGAACCATCATAATTATTCTGGTTGGCAAGTGACTTTCTTCTTCTAAAGGCTCAAGTTGTAAGAATTACAGCTGACTACAAGGGCTGAGAGCAGCTTGCTGACAGAAATGGCCGCCTATTAAAAGCCTATATGGAAGTTATCACGCCACAAAAACCTGCGATAACCGAGGACACTTAATCCAGCAGGATATGCCAAATACCTCAAAGCAAAGTAATACCACAAAGCAAGTGCCAACAAGGCAAAACTGTATTTGGCTATGGAATTTCTTCCAGGTTTCTACAGTTCATTGGCTGACGACCTGAAGCAAGTCTTCTTTTGGTTTCTGTTTTTGTTTTCTTAAAATCCTTCCCAGTCTCAGGCTGCATCTGTTGGTCACATAATTACCTGTCTCAAATTTAAATTCTGTTAATGAAACTCTTCTACCCAAAGACTAGCCTTGATTTTATGGCTGCCATATAGAAAGAGGAGGACTAACCAACAACAGTATTACTCTTAAATCCTTCAATTCTCCATATGCTACATCTTTCAGAAGAAAGCTAATAATTTTACTAGAATGTAAACTCTGTAACAAATAACTAACACAGTTGGGAACAGTTTTGGAAACCAAAAATCCCTCACTTCCGACCTGTTCAGCTCCAACCACTGGCTCACATACACTCTCTGCATGTTCACAGTTGTTTTAACCTTTGCAGGAGGAAAAGGAAGAGGGGAGCAGCAAGCTCCTTTCAATGATGCTCAAAGAGCTACCACTAAGGATTATTTGAAAGAACACGCATGCGATTTCCACATCCAAAGAATTCTGGCAGCACTTCTAGCCCTTTCAAACTGGAATGCCTCTGCAGGCAAGATCACATATATGCCACTATAAAATAAGGCAATTTATCAAACAGCCAAAAGTACCAGTACCCACACACCAAGATTACTTGGTAAATTTCCCATGTGTGTCAATCTTGCACTGTATCTTCATGAAATGTTAAGACATAAATGATAAAAGCTGGAGATTTGATCCAACAGCAAGTTTTATGTCCAACTGTAGCAACTGAAATCCTTGACACTAAACTCCTAGTAAAATCCTCATCCAAACACCCACTATTTCTTACTTTTTGAGGGATACACATTCGGCTTCATTTCGACTTTTGTATTCTTTATGTTGACTTGTTTTAAGGTTTGTTTTATTTGGATTTATATTGCAACTCTGACATGTGATTTCCCTTAAAATTTTTTACAGGCAGCCAAGCAAAGACCTTAAGCAGAGAAAGATGGCACTCAACTTACATTCCTTCCAAGTCCTTCAGACCACACAGAACACATGAACTGAGACACACGACTTGTGGCTTTTCTTCAGCTTGTCGCGCCTGATTCTCTCTGTTTTATTAACTCAAATGCAACATTCAGGGCTAAGCTGAATATTTAGAGAAGCACAAGCAAGAAACAAACATTCATATTACCCTTTCCAAGGGTAATTATATTACCTTTTCCATGTGTAAGTTCCCTTAAATTAAACTAGAGCATCATTTGAAATAGTTGAGCCCACGCACACTTACTGAAAAGGCCGTTCTGGAGACCTTAGAGGTGAAGGAAGAGGTGACCTTTTCAATCTGCATCAAGTCTTGGGCAAGAAGAGCTCATATACTCTGTTATTTGCCATTAGATGTGTCGGGGAGAGTAGGAAGCCAGCTATCAAAGACCTTTGAATTCTAATAACCTGGCTCATTTTGCCTCTGTATCATTCACACCAAGAGAACACTTCCCCAGCAAACCAGAAAGAACAGCAACCTTGCAACCTCTACCATTACTATTCAGGCAAAACAGATATGCTACACATTCCATTGCTTTGCAGAAATTACTGACACGATATAATTTTCCTTTCCTTTATTACACGTTTAAAACTACTACAGCCTCTGAAATTGCTGCCTTATCTTAAGAGCACAACTCTACAGGAGCAGTAACACCAGCTCTCTCCCTTCTCCTGAGCAAAGACTTTTCACAGATCCACATATAGGGTTGAAGAAACTCAGCAAATTACTTTGCTTAGAGAGCCAGAGGTAACTTAGCTACAAATTCACCATAAAAGCTTAAAATCCGCCACACCAGGGAAAATGTCCACCAAGCCCAGTACTCTGTGTTCAGAAACCAGCACTAGGTCAGCCCTGAGGGATGTGTACAAAGGGAAGAGGACAATGCTTCTTCCTAAGATAATCTTCCAACTCCAAAGAAATTACAATTCTTACTTCTTGAATCAGGGGCCCTCAATGGACTTTCTTCCATAAATTCAATCAGCCATTTCTCAGATCCACAATTACCATCAACAGCCCCTATACAAACAGATCCACTGCTCAGCCATGGACTCTGTGAGGAACCTCCTACTCCACTGATCTACTTTAAGGCAATTTATTCTTGTACAGAAGAGCAGTGAATGAAAATCACTCAATACTTAGCCCTCTTCTGCCTCTCACAACTGTGTTCATCACGTACCCAGCCCAACAATCCCACTTCTTTGCCCTAAGAGTCCTACTCTACTCAGTTGCTCCTTGCACAAAAGCTGTCTCACCCTTCTGGTCATTCTGGTCACTCCAAGTCACTTTCAGTTCTCCTCTATTTTATGATATGAGTGGGAACTGGCGTTGAAGACCATGTGTTCAAATACAAACTATCCATATATTTACACAGCAGGATAACATTTTATTTTTAGGTTTTTGCTAGCACAAATTTGGGGTTCAATCCAATAAGCACTGAGCAGATACTTTCATAAATTACTATAATCCTAAAACCTCAGACCTCAGTGGAAGTTGTCAGGTCACAGAGCATTATTTTAGATGTGAAGTTTAAAGAAGGTACGGACTTTGCACCCAGGAAAGGCAGGAGTAATAAATGAAGCCCTGGACAACAAAGTTTCCTACACGGTTCAACCGTGATCCAGGAAGAGATCTTACTCCACAGGTAACTAATCATACACAATGATCTACCCAGTACCCAATGTCCAATTACTGAAAAAAAAAAAGAAAGAAAAGAACAGATGAAGTGATCACAGGACAGAAATTCAGCTTGACAAAGTCATGGCCAGCTGCTCTTTCCTCCAGGGTGCCATTATCAAGAGAATGCCTTTTACAGTGCTGGATAACTGCAACAGGTTACAGCTATAAGACTTGTTCCATACTACTTGTGGTTTATAAATTGAGTACAGATACTGGGTTTTTCTTCACTTCCTTCAATTTCTCAAAATAATGAAGAGGAAGCCATTATTTGATAGCAACCACCTTCTTCCCCGGGTTCATGTCCTTATCAGATTATGTTGTTAGAGCCTGTTGAAACAAGCCAAAAGGCACAAGGTCCCCGCTTCAAAGTGACTGAAGCTTTCCCATGCTCCTAATTGGAGATGTGTTGAGTTTCCTAACAGTAATGATGCACCAAAACAAAATGTGATATTTAACCAGTAACACTAAAATCTAACACTGTGTGTTTTAAGACATTCTGACCTCTTCCAATAATTTCTAAAAAAATATAAGCTCAAATTATTGAAGCTCCCTGCATCACATTGCAGGAGGAGGCAAACCAGGTTCATTAAAAACAGAACACCTTATGAGATACCAGATGTACTGTGGGCTTATTTGTTTAAAGAACCCAAATATACATGATGTACTTAAAGAAATACGGATAATGAAATAAGCTTGGAACAAAAAGATACAAGTAAGATAATTGAAACCCAAGGAGAAGGTCCCATCTTTAAAAAAAATACACCAGTGAAAAGTAATTTTAAATATGACATCATTTTTGTTTGTTGTTTAACTTTATACAATAATCAATGAAATATAAAAACAGTTTCAGGTGAATTTCTATATCAAAATGAATGAGTTTCTATTCAGTTTGCTTCCAGCCCATCTCATATGTAACATTCAACGTGACTCACAAATCAATTCAAATATTTACATGCCACCATTACAGCGTGGAGAGATAAACTCCATGCCTATATTTAAACAACAGCAGGCTCCAGTTTCCACAAGCTGTTATACATGAACAGCACCTTGGGGCTTGCAAGGGTTTCTTGGAATAGCAAGGGACTTCCTTTCCCACAGGGATCAGTGTTTGCCTGCATGAGTTGTCTTTAGGCACCTGGGCTCTCAAAACCCTGAGTGCTGAATGTGTGCAGGCAACTGCTGGATCACCATGCATCTGTAGAGAGGGACTGAATGCAACTCTGCGAAGGAGAAGCCAATCACACCGCTTGTATCTTACAGTCATCTGCTCCTCCCCCACCACTAGACTGCATTTTTGAATATTCTTCCTTCCTCTAAGTCAAAGACACGTGGAAGAGACGAACACAACAATAATGAGAATTCATGCAAAATCCATTAAATCCACATTAAGTGCGTGAAAAGCTTACAGAAAATGCATCTGAGCAAGAAGTAATTCCAATAAGCACTCAGAAAAAGTGACATTAAGAACTCCAAGGCAAAAACCTGTAGAGCCAAAATGAGCTGAAGTGCTTTTACTGTAAGCGCGCGGCACCTCGGCCCTGCAGCACACAATTCCCAGGTGTGCTGGATTTCCTGGCTACAACACTCACTTCTAGTGTCTATTATGTCCTGGAGAATGTATGCCTGTAAGCATCATTCTAGTCCATTCAGTAAAACAAAAATCCCAAAACTGAGTGGGAAGAGGAAAAGCCTGGAATGACAGCACCTAGATCTGGGGTGTGGAAGAGCCAGCCCTGCTACCAGGACTCGTCACAAATAAGAACAGTGAGGGAGCCCCATGTGCCCATGCAGAAATCAAAGGAATAAGAATTATCAGAGTCTCCAGCACACACTGTATAAATTCTCTTCACCCTGTTTCTGGAGAGGTTTCAGAGCCAGGAGGGAGGCCCATGAGGAGTGATGGAGACTCCTCACACGCAGGGATGCCTGGAGGATCCAGAACCCGGGTACGTTAGAAGAGGCTGACTAAACTCACCGGTTTTTATCCTGCACTCCCTGCCCCAAGGACAGGAATGTGCGACTGTCGCACAGTCCTGCACACCTCTGCAGCCCTGACAGCACCTCACAAATGGAGCTGGTGGCGAACGTCTGCAGGTGGAGAAATTATGACGAAGTGTCTTGGCCAAACTCATCCCAAAAGGTCAGCAGCAGAAATGGGAGTAAAATCCAGGACTATCAAGGTCCCTGCATAGTGCATTATCCACCAGGCAAAGTATCACAGGGCTCTATAAATGAAGCCCTGCTTGGCTGAAGCCTGTGTTCTGCAATGATTGGACGTGTTCTAAATTGCTACAGATTTCAAATACATACCCATATCAAAAGGTGCATCCCTTAAAGAAATCAGGAAAGAAGTCACAGATCTAATCTCTGTGATCTGCAAGGACTTAGGCTGAAAGTTTTCATTCAGCTGCTCCTGTGCTCCCACTCAAGATACAGAGGCACAGGACAGTCTGACTGCAGGCAGCCAGAGATTAAGATGTAAATGTTACATTTATTTAGAGTAACCAAGCAGAAACGTAAAAAACATCTCAAATAAAGCACTTCCACATTTCTTCAGTTCACTACAACCTCTGGTTACAAGGTTGAGTCCATCTGCTGCCTACAGAGTCCCTGGAGAGCGGGCCAAGTAAAAATGTACACGAATGGCAACTCAAGGCTTAAGTTACTGTTATCAAAATCTGCAGCATGCAGATTGTTCTTTGACATTGTCAAAGAACACAACACATGCAGAAAGGCTGCTGTAAAGTTGTACCTGGGGTTTTTAACTCAAAGCACGCTTTTCCAGCTTGAATAAGCTGGTCTCCAGCTTAGTTTTATTCTAGATACCAATCAGCTACATGAGCCCAGCTAATGACATTTATACATTGACAGAGTATAAAATTTGCAGTTGAAATAAAGCTCTACCCATGAATCTGAGGGCAAAACTTGCATAAACAGAAGTGAGCTCTTCATGTTACATTTTTTCTCATTGCTTCACCAGGCACAGTACAGGTATTAATCTGGAAGTTCATCCTAAGCAGTGTAAATACTACATAAACACTGATGCTGTCTTGTATTTGCCACACAAGGAAAGTACAAAGTCTTCTGCCAATATCAACACTTCACTCTAAACAGTTTTAGCTCACACATCTCTTCAACATCACCAGAGGACTGGCAGGCAGGATCCTATACAAATTTAGGAAGTTGTTTTGAAAGAACTGTAGGCAGAAACTTTTCCCTCCATGGAGAATGATAGCACAGCTCAGTGCATTTGGAGACTCTAATACTGTACTTGCCTCAGCAACGCGAGACCCGTGTGGTCAGTGCAGTGCACGGGACACGCACTCATCCTGCCTGGACACTCACCCCGAGGGGCACCTCGACCTCTCCACAAAACTCCCTTCTCCCTTCCGCACGGGCTATACTCGATCCAAACTATCCCCCCGCACTGTCTCAAGCACGAAGTGGCCCAGCGGCCGCGCCGGGCCGGCGGAAGCAGCTCAGCGTTCACTCGGAACCTGCAGCCCTCCCTGCAGAGCCCGGGCGCGGCTGTGCCCGGCTGTGCCC
>WEIT01024225.1:142946-154610 GCA_013389985.1 Dryoscopus gambensis
ACTTCATTTACAGTTTTAATTAAAAGTTTCAGATATTTTTCTTCTTTTTTTGTTGTTTCCTACTAGATATGAGCAGAATTCTAGTGTTACATGTATGGACTTTAATTCTGGTGTTCTATTGTTACTAATATACGGACACTTTTGAAGAGATAAATGTAATAAGTAACTGATTTCATTAGTCAGTCTATTGGGGTTTTTTTTGTTGTAATTGCCTGGGTGTATAGATGAATATCGAAAAAACATTATTTAACAAGTTGGGGGGGGGTTCAAAATGTATCTACAGTTTTTATGCTGCTGACTTTAGGAAGCAATTTTTTGTTCTTGTTATCAAGAACAAAAATTTCCGGGCGGAAAGTGAAGTGACAAACTTGGTTTTGTTTCAGAATGAAATATGTGACTGACATTGGGATCCTGCAGCGCCACGTGTCTCGCCACAACCACCGCAACGAGGATGAAGAGAATTCTCTGTCCATTGACTGCATGAGAATTGCATTTGAATATGAGTATCCTTAAAGAAGTCTGGGGAAAACGCACACTACCCCTCTGGTGAAACCCCCTGGAGCTTTTATCTATGGAAAAAAAAAAATCCCAGCACCATCTCTGCTAAGAATGGAAATAGAATAAAGGGAAATCTGAATGTTTTGTTGTGCATGAATCCCTCTTTCAGCAGCTGGTGGAGCTTCAGTTCAGCTTAACCTTTCAGAACTGGTCACAAGTCCATGTTGCTCCTCTTGTGTTACATCACCTGAGCTGCATCTCACGCAGCACAGACATGCAATATGTAAGGGCAGCTGAATGCTGACCTACTTGTTGTGTAGTTGGTAGGGTCAGAGGATATTTGTGTTTGCAGTTATTTGCCTTAACTCCTGTTCAGCCTGCGCCTGGCACTGTACCAGCACTGGTCTCTCTACGAAAGTCTCTGCAACACCTCATACACCTCTGCCAGCCTTAAGCTTTGGTCTGTACAAGGGCAGAAGAGGCTCCAGGAGTTTTTGGCAGACATGGGGTGAGTTATAAAAATCTGGATCATTTTTTTCAATGACTTACAGGAAAATATTCAGAAAAAATATTCAGCTTGCAAGTACTCAAGCTGTTCGTTTTTAAATACGATTGTGGGGCTCTGAATAGGGGGCAGTGTCTCTGAGTTACCCAGCTTGTGTATTGGTTTACAAGGAACACTTGCTGTATGCCTTTATGGAATGGCAGATTAGTAAAGTAACCTCTGCTTCCTCACTTCCACTCTTCAATGGCTGGAAAAACAAATGCATACAAGTTTAGTCAGACTTTAACCTTACTAAATGATCTAATAATTTTAAAAGTCCTATGAGAAAAAGGCAAAATACTTGTTTCTTCTGGCATACCTGTCAATTAATTTTTTCCTTCTGTTCTTAGTTTGCCTTTGAAGCAAGTGAAACAGAAATTTAATTCCATGGACATGTCTTTGAAAGAAAATCTTCGGGAGATGATTGAAGAATCCGCAAACAAATTTGGGTAAATGGTTTTAAATAAAAAAGGCTTTACCTGAAAATGCTTTTCAATTAAGTTCAAATATTTTTGTATGATGAAGATCTAATACGTTGTTTTAAAAATTATGGTCCATAGATTGACAAAGTAACACAAGACTTATTGCAAATTATAGGATAAGGTTTTTCTTCATGTTCTTAAGATTAACATACTGGGGAGACAACTGGTCAATGTTGATAATGTTAATAAACTTTCCTGGATTTATTTCATTTTGCAGAATGAAAGATCTACGAGTTCAGACCTTCAGCATTCACTTTGGCTTTAAGAACAAGTTCTCAGCAAGTGACATAGTTTATGCAACAACTTCTCTCATGGAGAATATAGAGAAAGAGGGGCCTGAAACGACTAATTTCATTAAGGCTTTGGACAGTCTCTCCAGGTACTGAAAATATGCTTCGTCAGTATTTTGCAGTTTTATTTAGGGAAATGTATTGGGGTTATAGATTAAAATATTAATTGTTGCTTCATAAGCTATGGAAGAAAAAAAAAGTCAATAGTGTTTAGATCTAATTTTTACGTGAAAAACTTTATTTTAATAAGAAAGTGTCTATTTTTATTCTTTTTGTTGCAGGGGTAACCTGGACAAGCTGCACCAAGGACTGGACCTAGCCAAGAAGCAGTTACGTGCCATTCAGCAGACAGTGGCCAGCTGTATTTGCACCAACCTTGTCATTTCTCAGGGGCCCTTTCTCTATTGCTCCCTCATGGAGGTCAGAATTCTGTGTTTGGCTTCTCATTTGACTCTCCTTTTTGTGACTTTTTCATCTTTGAGTAACAGTTGCCCTAACTGCTTGGCACAGTAAGAATTACCCTGCAAGAAAGAGCCTATTTCTCTGTACTGTGCTGTCCTCTGATGGGTCCAATATTGACATTGCTCTGAACTTCCCAAAGGCAGAATCAGCCCTCACAAAGGGGAGAGGGCTTCACTGCAAAGCTGGGTGAGCTCAAACTCCTATACTGTAATGGTTCTTGTTAGTTCTTTGAGCCACAAAAAGCTTCTAGAGTTGTCAGTAGATAATAAAATTAGGTAAGCGTAAGAATCATCTTGAACTGTCATTGAAATGATTGTTCTTCTCCTAGGGCACACCAGATGTGAAACTGTTTTCCAAACCAGTGTCTCTGTGCCTGCTTAGTAAATACTTACTGAAATCGTTTGTTTGCTCTGTAAGTAAATCAAAAGCTCTTGACTCACAAACTTCTGGCTGGTGTAGTACTTATTGTTCTGTCAGATACTTGCGGTTGATTATTAAAAGCACTATATGAAACTATTAATAATGTTTTTCTGCTGATCGATTGGATAATTTTACCATATTTGTGAATGCCCCTCTAGGGAAGATACCTATTTGGGAGACTTCATAGCACTGAGTTTTCATTACTAAGATAATTACAATCTAAATGTTTGTGTAATTTTGTAAGTTTTGAGGGAGTACATCACTGAAATTTCTATTGGTCCTTAAAGTGACTTTTACTGTTAGGAAGAAGTGGATTAAGAGATCCTGTAAAGAAACCACTTTCTGTTGAACTGTGGAATACCTGCATCCTTAGGTGGCTGTTTGTAACACTATCTCATGTGGAGAACTGATATTAAATTGCTTTCTGAGCCTTGTGTAACAAAGAGGCTTTCTGTCTTCCAGACAAAAAACAAGCGTTGCAAGCTGCTGCCCCTGGTCATGGCTGCACCCATGGATGTTGAACAGGGAACTGTGATCATGGTGGGGATTCCTCCGGAGACAGAAAGCTCGGACAAAAAGAAGTAAGCATAATGTTTACAAGCAAATATATCTTTCCTGTACTTATTTAACACTGATTATGTTGACTTGAATTGTATCCTTCTCAAAAACACACCTTTTGCATACAGTGTGCATGAGATACTTTGACAGAGGATACAGATTTCAAGGCCTTCCCTGCAAAGTTTTTTCTTTTCCTTCCCTCTTAAAAGAGGGAAATAGTTCACTCTACGGCCCGTGACTTCATTTCTAAAAGCCTCCAATGTAAAGATTCTTGCATGTGAATAAGTGAGGTGTGTGTTGAATACACCTGAAAAAACATCTGGAAGCCATTTCCACCTCTCAGCCAGGAAAAGGTTCCATGCTTCTACCTTAGTAAACATCCTTTCCTGTGACGCTCGTTGGTATTTCTTCTTCTGTCTCAGCTTCTTTGGAAGAGCCTTCGAGAAGGCTGCGGAGAGCACCAGCTCCCGGACGCTGCACAACCACTTCGAGCTGTCGAGTGAGTATTGCTGCCCCGCTGCAGGGCCCGCAGGGGGCGGTGCTGGCGCGGCTCCTTCGTGCGGGTCTGCGCTGCCAACACAGCCCGCGGGAGGGCTCGGCCCGGGCTCGGGGCGCTGCCTCCCGGTGTGCACACCGCAAACTCCCCAGCTTATCCTTCCGAGGCAGTCTGCATTTTGCATGCAGTAACGGTTTTCACATTTGCACTTTACAGTCCATGACGTTATGTGTGAAGGCTGTAAATTTAGCAGTCAAACCAAGCATGGTATTGATGAGACACTTAGGCAGTGAAATTAGCCTAACTTGCACATGCTTAAAAAAGAGACAGGCTTTTTTTAACAATGTTTATTTATCTATGCATGCTGAACATACAAAGAAATATTCTTAGATTTAAGTAGGGCCTGCTATATTGTGTAGTGAACACCTACAAATTAGTTTGCTAAGATCTAAGCACAAAATAAACAATCTCCTCTGCATTTTGTCCAAATAGCTTATTCTTCCTTAAGTTGAGTAAGAATATAAATTGGTATACCCAAGCTTATTATTCTTCAAGCGTGATGTCTGGTATATCTTTCAGTTATTTGCATATTTGCATCCCATAATAAAATATTTCCTATTTCAGTAATTGAATTGAAAACAGAAGATCGGAGCAAATTTCTGGATGCACTAATTTCTCTCTTGTCCTAAAGGTAAGACACTGTAAGGATTAATTTAAAAATTATTACAAATCAAGTAACCTGCTACTATCTGTAGAATATTTTTTTAAAATGTGGCAACTTTTAGTGAAAATATAAATTGAAGCTAAGAGTTTCTTACAAAGACAATTGTTTTTGTTTGGAGGAGGAGGCAGACACCGTACAAGTGGAACTTTTGCCTCCTTAACAGATTGATTTAAGTTTTGTCATCCATGAGCTTCTCTTTCATTGTTCTTAACTTTTTGTGGCTTTTTAACTTAGAGTGGAAAAGAAGCATCTGTTTGTGATGTGAGTGAAATTGCAAAATTAGCTAATTGTAGCTGATACTCTGTTGCTGACATTTAATTCTGATGGCTTGCTTGAGCTCAGGATGGAATTTTGACCACAGCAGTGCCACTGGCTTTGACGTTAATGCAGAATTTGCATTTTCCTTTCACAGTGTTAGAGTTGTAGCCTATGTTGGTGTGTAGTTTTTACCTGGAACAGAGATGGGGATATAAAACTATATTTGTAGTTGTGACAAGTAGCTTCACTCTAGTTCAAAGCTGCTTGTTAGACAGCAGAGTCATGCATGGCTTACTGGATTTCTATATCCATTTGTTTCTTTCTTTGCACTCTGACTACTGATTGTTTTATCTTCTGCTCTTGTTATGCAGTGGTGCCTTTTGGCTCCTTGTGCTGGAAGCTGAGGATGAGACCCTCTGAAATTATTTTGGATGTTCCAAAGTTCATGGTGCTGCGGTTTTGGTGTGTCTTAGGTACTGGTATAGGCCTGGACTGCTGTTTTTATGCCTTTTGGGAGGTCAAAAGGATTTTGATCTCAGCACAGAGATATTGAACACTTCATTTTCTAAACATCCCACCCTCATAATGGCAAAAGCTGTCACCTGGTATTTGTACATTGGATTTCTATTTATCAGGCCTGCTTTTATTAGTAGACTATACTCTTGTGATGGTCAGTTGTTGACTGATAACGAAAAATAGGTGTTGAAGTTCCATATTTATATTACCATTCAAATGTGCTTTTAAAATTGTCTTGAATGCTTTTTAATTTTTTGAACAAACTATTTGAAACCCTCCTTGAAGTTCTAGACTGTTGAAATTGTTTTTTAGTACTGTCAGGTTCAAGTCTTGTAGTTTAATTGAAAGACTTGTTTTGTAAGAGGAGTTTTAAGATTTTAGGGGTTTTAAAATCCAAATACTGAGTAACTGCCAAATACCAAATGAAAAATCTGGGGAATGCCAGTGTCAAAAAAGCCTTTTTAGTAATGCATTGTGATACTGTGTTGTCACTTGTAGCTTGACTCTGGGAATAATTTTCCTGGAAGGAGGCTGAAATGCTATGATAATTCTGTGCAGACTGTAGCACTATAAATATTGACAGAGTAGATTATCCTGTTCCATAACAGATTTCATTTTACTTTGGTCCTATGAAATGAGTTGTTGGCCTTACCCTGCTGTGCATTGGTGGGTGTGTATATGTGTACATGTGGAATGCTTTTTCTACTTGAAATGTTTGCTTGAATTCACTGTGACTTCAATGTTTTCATGTATTATAATAAATACATAGAGGTTATGTATTATTACATCATTCTTTGTACATATTTTAATGCAGATTAATTTAATATTCAATGTGATTTAAATGTAGCCAACAGAAACCTAATTAAACTATCTATTTTTATTCAAACAAAAGTTAGTTTGGGTTTTTAAAAATTTTTTTATTGTTGTCATCTTATCTGAATAAAATCCCTGTGCCAGGCTGGGATGGCCAAAAAATTGTGGTTCCTAAGATAAAGCAGTGCTGCATTTTGGTTTTACTAGGTAGTACTGGCAATAAATGACATTGCCCCTTACCAGCACACTTTGAGTTTTACACAGCATACAATAATTCTATCACTTTTCTGAAGTACCTTACCGGGCTTTAGGTCTCTGGAAATGGAAACACAGAAGTTTCTGCTGTCTTTTGAACAGGTCAATTAATATGTAAAAGGTAGGAGTCTCTGCTAATTGACAAAAAATTTGCATGTCAGCATTTTACGATTTGTGCAATAGAATCTGATGCTCCCTATGTAGTTTATTTTAGGCTCTAG
The DNA here is from genome assembly GCA_013389985.1 of Dryoscopus gambensis. Lineage (NCBI taxonomy): Eukaryota > Metazoa > Chordata > Aves > Passeriformes > Malaconotidae > Dryoscopus > Dryoscopus gambensis. The sequence goes on from WEIT01024225.1 coordinate 149,484, forward strand.
AATTTGTAGATTAATATGCTAATACTACCTGGAGAATAATTGTATGAGGAAATTGTGGAGCAGTTTCATTCAGCAGCAGTATCTTGGTGGTTTGAGTGACCCACTGAAATTTGTGGAGGTTGGGTAAAATGGTCACTTGACATCTCTGCCTGAAGAGATAATTATGCTTTTGATTGATTATTCCAAACAGAAATTGTGGCTCTAATGAGTTCTTTTAAAATAAATACAGCACTGAGAAATCAACTAAGCCTCTTAAATGTACAGTCATATTCCACCTAGCCTTGTCTGATGCAAATAGAAACATTCCCTAAGGATTACACTGAAGCTGCAGTAACTCTTCCAACGTGTTTGCTTCTGTACTAGTAGCCTCCTAATCAGTTCTTTGAATATTTCTGCTGCTGCTAATCTGAGAACAATAGCAGTATAAAACAAATCCTTTAAAATGTTTTAGGTTTTTTTAACAAAATAAAATGATGAAAATCCTTAAATACCAAAGTACTGAAGCAGCTGAGCAAGCTGATTTATACCATTCCTGCTCAGTGATTCATGGCTGTTTTCCTTATGGGGTGATAAATTTACGCATAATTGAAATTGCACAGTAAGGACCTGATTTGATTGGAATTGAAGTGAATCCCTTTCCACAGAAGAATTGACTTAATAGACTTGTACTTACCAATGTCAAGGTTGCATAGTGGGTAAGAATTAATTCTTACCTCCTTTCCTATTTCTTTTTAGGAAAAAAAGTAAGGAATGTTACAAGTTCCTTGTATGAATGACCTACACGGTCTGTGCCAGTTTGATTGTGGCAATAACAGCCACAGGGGGAGGCCAGTGGGCTTTGGTCGGTGGCTTGGCCTCTCTGATGTCAGAAGCAGGTGCTAGGGAAGGGTAGCGGAACAAAGCAGTTGCGTATGATGCTTCCTTCCAGACACAAACAAGTGCTGTCCTGGTGCCTGTGCTCGAGGACATCCTGAGCCAGGTGTGGTTTCTGTGTGTTTGCTCACTGGCAGTCGTGATCTGGATTCGCTTCCTCCCAGATCCTTGCTAAATTCTAACCTGTGCAGTATTTTGTGATGCGTAGACCTGCAGCCTAGCTAGAAACTGTATGAAAAACCACAACCCTATGGAACACTGTAATAGTGCTGATTGTTCTTATCAATGGAAGTTAAAATCTCTACAATGATTTCTAAGCAAATTATTTTGCAAATATTCATTATTTTTACTTGCTATCGTAAAACTTTTTATTATAAAGGAGAGAAAATATTCCTGGGTTGAATATTTGGAGATATTAACGGGTTTTGCCTTGATCTACAGGAGTATGTATGTTTATCATCAGACTGTCTTTTATGCTTTGGTACTTAGATGAAAATACAGTTGATACTACAATAGGAGCTCTAGTTCATGAGCCATATCAAATTTAGCTACAGTACCTGCTGTTTCTTCCCACTATTCCCTGTGACTACTCTCTTAGAGCCTACTGCTCTGCTTCTATGGCAGAAACAATAAATCAGAGCTATTTCAGAATCTGATGTTTTTATCTGCTCTATCAGCAATTAGAGTTTATATTAGTAGATAGCAATCATCACTTGTAAACCTGACAGGATCTGAGAGAGCCGTTGCAGTCTTAAAATGCCGAATGCTTTGCAGAAGAGTTTTTTGATTGTTTAGTTAATTCCCGTATACCTTAGAGAACTCAGGTAGGAAAAGTACCTTACAATTGTCATGTTTGACATCTTTTATGCTTCAGTTTCACTTTTTGCACTCCTGTTTTCAGGACAACCTTTCCAATGCTAACCTGTCCAGAAATACAAGAGAAATAAAACTTTATGTCACTCTAATCACTTGTCTGGAGTACCCCAGTTGAAAGGTCCAGAAGAGGAAGTTTTAAAATCAGTCTCTTTTGTACAGGAGTTCTTTGAAGATGGTTTTGTTGGGTTGAATTGGCCTCTCAGGGTGTGCTAACTTGTAAAGAGGGGAGTAGTACAGAGCAGTACTTATTAAAAGGGAGTAATCACAACTGAGGAGGAATCGAAACATAAAACACCGGGACTGTTCTCATGGCAATAAACAGCATCATTTGTTGATTTTTGTGTACATCTGTCAATCAATGGTTTTGATGGTTTTGATTCCCTCATAGAAGGAATATTCTTGAAAACATTCCTCTGGAAGTTCCTTTGTGAATAAGTCTGCCTTGAGGGAAAGAAAGCAATGAAACGTTTGTTTCTTTAAATGGAAAAATTGAAATCCCTCTTGGCTCTTGTGTACCATTGTTGGCTTCAAGGTGGTACTAAAAGTTCCCTTGGAGCAGATTCAAGAACTGAAAAATGTGCTGCCCAGGGTGGAGCTCAAAAATGCCACCTTTATGTACAAGCATTTGGGTTATAAACACTTACTTAGCAGGAAATACTGCAGAACATTCACTAGGGAAAGAAATCTACACGAGCTTTTTTTTTTAGGCTGGACTCCCATTCTCTTAAAGCATTTGAGTTTTGATTTTTGTCATTCAGAAGGGGACAGAATTAGAGAAGCAACACAAAGGTCAAACATGTTGAAAATAGGCAAGAGATCCTTTACTTCACAGTGCCCAAACTCATGACATCCCTGGGTCTGACAGAGCAGAGAATGTGGGTTCCCCAGTCACTGCTGCTGTGTGATAGAATAATTTTGACTTCCTCTGCCCCCTCAAGGCAGTGGTGGCTGCTGGGTTGTTACCCTGGTGTGTGTTACCTTGACTTGCTGTCTGCTCCTGTGGTGTGTATCTGGGCAATACACTGAGATCTCAATAACAAGAGATAAGGACTTGTCTGGTAATTTGATTTTACAACAAGCAGTTAGCAGAGTTGCTAATGCATGCTATTCTCAATGAGCTGAAGGCTCACACAAGTCATTCTTAAATCAGAATTAGAATCAATCCCGTAGGAATCGATGGGCAAGCCTAATCATACCTCGTGAACTAAACTAAGGTAAAATGTATACACAAGCTGTATCACAACGTAGTTCTTTCCTGTGCTGGATCTGGGTTTATTTTATTAAGAGATCTAGGGATTTTTTTATTCCCTGCTTCAACAACATTCTTTTCTGAAGTCTTTGCCACTTGCTTAAGAACTGTAGATGATTTCTCTGGGTATTCCTTCACATTAATGACTAGGTTGCCTGTGTTAGACAAGTACCATGACATTCTGGGTCCTTTGTCTTCTTTTCAAAACCAGTTTTAATAAAGATGATTCCTTTCTGGCCCTTGCAAAAGAGATAATACTCCCTTACAACAAAAGGATGCTGTCTTTTTAACTGGATGTGGCACTTAGAGTCACCTCTTCTCATTGCTGCAGCTTGTCTGTGTTTCCAGTCCCCATGGTGTTGGTGTCTCTTTCCACTCTTTAGCTCAGTGGAATTTACTTTCATTTAATCATTCATTTGCAGCATGTCAGTGGAAAATCAGAGGTACCTGCCATTGAATTGGAAAGAATTCACAGGGACAGTCAGCTCTTAGTATGTTTTTATTTGCTGGAAGAAGTCACCTAGGGGCTCTTGAAATCAATATGCCATTACTAATGATCTACTGTCTGATCTGAAAGTCTAACTGGAGCAGTAGCCTAGAAGGAAGGGGCATGTAAAATGGTGTTTTCTTTAAACACTGGTCAGTGTAGTAATTCAGGACTCAGATATTAAGAATACTGCATGCACTGGATCAAGCATGCTCTGAGGTCTGAGATGAACTTCTTGGACCTCGGCTGAGTTCCTCTTCTTAGACACATGCACTGACCAAAATGTCCCCTCCCTATTGTACAGGATGACATTCATCTTTAAAAAAATTAGCATTATAAATTTTTTCCTGAGGCTGCTGTGCTTCCTTTAGGGAAGTCTCTTTTAACTGGAAATGGCTTTGTTACATCGTATGGAGGCTGTTAAAATTAATAAATTTAAATTTAAAAAAAATAGAGATGCTCTCCCAGTGGTTCTGGGCTTTTCCAGTGGTAACTGCCAAGTGCAAAGAAACTCAGACGAGCCTTTGGCTATGTCCAGCTAATCACTCGTGTGGGGCACACTGCCTTGGGAGCTTTTTTTTACAGGATCTCAAATTTGAAAGCTGTTGCCCTACAATGGAAACAAGATCTCAACAGCTGCAGACCTTGTGCTGCAATATGATTCTGCAACCTGATACTTTAGCTGAGAACTGTGGTGTTTCATGGTGCAATTTTGTATGTGCCACACTGCTCAAATAATTGCCTTCTAAACAGAGCCAGAGGTTGTTTAGTGTTTAATTTACACTGTCCATGTTTGCCTCAATTACACAGTCACTGCTTACTAGGTTAAATCAATGTCCAGTTTTCAGATATATCCAGATTCTAGACAAAATCAAATTTTTTCTGTAATTGAGAGTTCAGGTACCTATGTAGCACCAGACCAGATCACCACCCAATACTGATTGTGATATTTTCCTTGGGAAGTTTAAGATGTTATCTGTCATCTCAAGCTTTACTTTCTCACTTACGAAAATCTTCATGGCTGAAAACACTTTCTACATAAAAAATATAAAACCTGGTAGGCTCTTCATTATTTATAGCTCTTGTCAGTAAAATGCATTACCCTCCAGGGTTAATGGCTCTGCAAACGTGTGCTATCAGAACAAAACCATTTCTGGACTGTGTAAAAGTTATATTTTGAAAAATTGGACACAATCCTTTAAAGACCTGTATGCACATATTGTAAAGCACTCATGGAATTTCCCAGACATGTCTGTTCTAGGGAGGGAAATACTGTCCCCCTAAAACATTTTAAGGAAAAGCCAAACCACCCTGCAGTTTTTCCCTCTCTGCCTGCCTGTTTTCTCTCCTTGTGAGATTTTTCTGCCTCTATGTTATCTGCCTCTAACGTTAAGCTAACCTGCCTCCCATTCTTCCTACCAAAGGGCTGAATCTCCCTCCCATGTTTAGGTTTCTTTATCCTGTTATTGGGCTGCAGTTTGTTCACACCCACAAAAACAGCCTACATGGGTGCTGGATTTGGTTACCTGCTTTGCAAATGCAGTGTGTGCTGTTTCATGAACATGAAGAAGGGGAAGAGTATTGTTGTTTCAGCTGGTTCCACTTGCTGTGTAGCCATGTAAGTAGATTGGCTGATATCAGT
>WEIT01024225.1:166022-183184 GCA_013389985.1 Dryoscopus gambensis
GGGCAGCGGGGCGCTGCCCTGCCTAGGGCCGCCACTTCACGGGGGTCCCGGTTAAGAAAAGCCTCCAGGAAGGGGAGCGCTGGAGCTCCCCGCAGACGCTCCCGGCCCGCAGCCGTGTGTCCGTGCCCCGCGGGGCCGCGGAGCGGGGCAGCCCCGCTCAGACGTAGTTCTTCTTGTCGTACTCGCCGTTGGACGTGGGCCGCCGCGGCGCCGAGTACTTGACGGGAAAGGAGGTCTCGTCGCGCTGGGAGCAGGAGCAGCAGCAGATGAGGCAGCCCCCGAAGAGCAGCAGGGCCGTGGCCGCCCAGCCGATGTAGAGCGCGGCCCCCATCTCCCGCTTCTGGGACGACGGCACGGTGGGGTCGTAGAAGTCGCTGATGACGATGTTGGCGAACCAGCAGAGCGGGATGAGGACCAGGACCCCGCAGAGGATATAGATGGCCCCGCCGGCGATCACGATGCGGGACTTCATCTTGCCGGGCCGGATGCAATTGGTGCACTGCGCGCCCACCACGGTCACCATCAGCGCCACCAGCCCCAGCAGTGCCACGATGACGGTGAGCGCCCTGCCCGCCTGCACCTCGGGCGGCAGCGCCAGGATGGAGTCGTACACCTTGCACTGCATCTGCCCCGTGCTCTGCACCACGCAGCTCATCCACAGCCCTTCCCAGATGGTCTGCGCCACCACGATGTTCACGTCGATGAAGGCCGACACCTGCCACATGGGCAACCCGCAGGCCAGGATCACCCCCACCCAGCCCAGGATGCCCAGTCCCAGCCCCAAAATTTCCACCGCCGCCGAAGCCATGCTGCTGCCACCGCTGTCCCACGGGCTCCGCAGGAAGGAGGGCGCAGCGGCTCTGCTGCGCTGCCCCGGGCGGCTGCCGAGCCGGCTCTGAGCGCCGCGGCTNGGGTCCCGCCGGAGCTGAGAAACTTCGCTCTGCTCTCCCCGGCACCCTGCTCCGGGAGGAGCTCGCAGGGACGCTGCCCGTTCCCAGTTAAGCGTGGGGCGGGAGGCATCTCGTCTCAGATTTCGGCTGCTCAAATTCCTTTCACTGTCGTTATCTGTGTATTTCCTATTTACTGATAAAGTCCGCAGCCAGACCTTCGGAGAGGTCTTGCCAATACAGACACCCAGCAGTGTGGAAGCCCTGGTTATCAGAGTCTAATTGATCATTTTTCAGAAGACTGAGTGCTGATGGACAGGCACAGCTCTCTCCTGCACACTGTGTCAGGCAAAAGTTAAGAAAACGCTGTCAAACGCTTAGGAACCACCCTGAAAATGGAAAAGCTTTGAATATGGGATCTGCATGTCACCTGTTAGTACCAGTAGACAGATTCTTAGTTTGGTCCAGGAAGAATAACGGCTCTTAGCTTACACTAACAGGCATGAAACTGTTTGCTCTGATCCTGGAGCCAAGAGCAAGGTATACAATTTATACATGTTTTCACAAAGATTCCAAACTTGACTTTAGTGTTTTAATTGTTCGAGTACATTTTGAATCTTTATGGTATGTTAATGAGTTACAAGCCCCTGTCAAAAACGCTGTATTTACAAGAGGTTTTATCATCAGGTTGGGCAAACATTGTAATTGCTACAGTCTCTTCATGGACTGCTGGTGTCCTGGATTGTTCTTGCAAAGGAGCCTTGGTTCAGCCCCTGCAGCCAGCAGCAGATCTCAACCCCCTAGGCTGGCAGATGCAGGGAGTGTTTGTGGTGTGAATGCTGCAGTTACAGCAGCTGGAGAAAGAGAATAGACCTCACCAGCTGCCTCACGGCACTCCTGAGGAGCTGTGTCCCATTGGCTTTGCACTGGGCGTCCTGAGAAAGGCTTGTTTTGATTGCAGTAAGTTTAAATGTTTTAGACCAAATTAAAAGTTATGTTCACAGTGACTTTTGAATTGGTTTGACTAGATTTGTTTCAGTTAGCCCAAAATGTCCTTCCCTTTAGATTGCAGAACTGAAAAGAACACATTTCCTGCCCCTGTATAAGTGGTTTTCTCTGTTGTAAAAAAATGTACAGCACGTATTGTGGCATGCAGACGTTTGTGATCCAAATCTTAAGACTGATATGAATGCAGCATTAATGGAAAGGTCCACATGTGAAGCAGGAGCAGCAGAAGAAAGAATAAGCAAAGGTTAAAGGAATCACATGGTTTGGCAGCTGAGGATATGACTGCTGAGGTAACAAGGAGCCATGCCCTGCGCACATCCTGACAGGTGACTTCAGCAGAGGACCCCAGTGTAGTAGCAGGAGGATGACAAGGTCACAGCACACTGGATATGGCCTTTCACTTCCCTTTTTTTTAACAACCCGCAGACGAACTTTAGCCACAAGACACACAAATAGCCACAAGACACCCAAAAAAAGAAATGCAAGAACGTCAGGAGCTTGTGGACCGTCGTGAAGTTGGACATGCCGACACATGATGACTGCAGCCTTATGATTATCTCTGCCTGACGAGCTGTAAACATTTCTAACATGGAAAATGTCTTCCTAACAAAGCCTGCCTGGTAAATGGAGTTCAGAGGATTTATCTCCTCTTCCAGTTGTATATAAAATACATACAGTTTACTTCAATTATTCAAAACTGCAAATTCCAGCGTGCAAGTCCAGGAGGAATGTGTGACTGGGGCTGTGCAGTCTGTCAAAATGAGGCTGCTTACAATCACTCAGAAGAGTCCCTGGTGTCAGGGAGAGGAGAATGTGCAAAAGAACCATCCACAGAGACAGAGATATCTCAGAGGTGAACAGGAAGAAACCCAGAACACAGGCTGAAACTGAATAACATCTGTATTTATGATGATAATAATGATTATATAGAAAACAGCACAGAAGGACAATTAAGAAAGGGGGGAGAAATGCCAGTTATCTTAGCCCATAAGCACAGGAAAGCCCCACCCTTGCCACTTGCCTGGGAGCACGGAACTCTGAGTTTCCTTCGATACATGGCCTGTGTGTGCTCCTGTGCTGGCTGGGAGGCACTCGCAGAGCTGGCGCAGCTGCCTGAGTCTTTGGGCTGAGAAGGAAACCAGCCCATGGCTTGTTTTACCTCTGCAACCTTCACCCCACCTTCTCTTGCTACCTGTAACCCAGCAACTGATACCTACAAATCACTTAATCCAAGGCAATTATTTCTCTCAGGAAATACATGCTTAATAATCACAGAGCAACTGAACCTTTCTGTCTAGAGGCATTTCCATTCCCGGTATTTCACTTTTGTCTGTTTCTTTTCATTACCCCAGATATTAGCCTTTATCCTGGTTACTGGCAACTATACCTCCATTTTTAATTACTCTATTCCCTGATTCTGAAAGTCTGTTGCACAGACTACCTTTAATGAGACCACCAATGCAAGGTGCTCAGAAGTTTGCTTACTTGACTTACTGATACCTTGACTGACACAGCTGTTGGGGGGCCTGAGGACCCCATCAGCATCAGCACACTGTGGTTTCTGATAGTGTTAATGTCAAAACAGTGGAAATTAAACTCCCAGTAATGAAAAGGTTCCACTTTCTTAAACAGAAATACAAATCAGCATGATATTTTATTTGGGATGTTAAGTAAAGAAAATCCCTCCCTGTAAGTTAAACCCTTGCTGGTAAAGTCTGGATTCCTTTAAATTCAAAGGCACAATGTTCTTGCAGCAAAATAGCTCTTTAACAAATGACCATTCCTTTCATTACATCTATTTCTGCCTCAGTTATATATTAATTGAATTATTCTAGGGGGATACATAGGGGGGCTTTACAGCTTGTGAAAATGGGCGGAAGTGGTATTCAAGTGGAGAACAATTGCACAGGAGCCATATTACAGCAAGAGGGGCTTTGGGATTAGAGGTGATTGTGTTTTTGCTCCTTTCCTGACAATCAGGACAAACACCAGGCACAGAGTTACTGGGAGGGCTGCTAACGGGGGGTCCAGGCTCTCACCAGCATTTCTCGTCCTGGGGTCTGAACCCTGTCCCATGGCACAGACCTGCTGTGCCCAGCCCTCCAGCCTTGCCAGGGCTTTGCTCAGCCCCGAGGCCTCCCACCAGCAGTTTGGATAGATTTGCCTTTGGACCTGGAATGTAGTGTGCAGAGAATACTTGGTTTATAATTTGTGGAGTGTCCCTTACCTAAGTGCCTCTGCTCTTTCTAATCCCTAAAATACTAAGCATCTGGAAGACAGAGGGAAAATGACATTTGGGATCAATCTTATGCACAAACCTTGTATTGTTTGTGTGAATAAGATGGAGTATGAGTCAAAAGATTAATTAAAAGCCCAAAGATCTCGAGACAGCTTACCATAACTTTTGGATCAGACATAAGCAAAGGTGAAGAATTAGGAATCCTATTAGAGATAGATTTTGTGCCATATTTTGTATTCTAATTAGTGGTAAAATAAAGGCAGGGAGATTTACAATTACAGAGGGGTTAGGCAAAGGCTGTTCTTTATTTAGAAAGCCTGAGGTTTCTCAGAAAAGATTACTTCTTTCTGAATCATCATTTAAAATGCAATTCTTTTCCCAACAGAAGAGATTCCATACTAGGATAGGGCTCCAGGAAGTTCTTGTGTGTCAGCAGTGCCAATGTGTCTTCAGTGGGACATGTCAGAAGACTGGTACATAGGAAATGAGTTCTTCTCAAATGAGCAGGTTATTGCAAAATGAAAGTGCACAATTTCACCATAGGATTTACTTTGGAAACAAGCAGAAGTGGTTAACATGAAATTGTCACTTCTTTTAGATCATCTTTTGCGCAAAGAGAGCCAGACCAAAATTTTGCAAGAACAAGTAATCTTCTCAATGACTGGTGCTAATGATGTAGAATCCAACACTTTTTTTAGTATAAGTGTTGCTGCTGCCCTTTGGGATTGAGGAATGGATGCCCTGTTCCCCCTCAGTGGTGATGTGACTAGACTCAGGTAAAAGCAAGGAACGAAACAGATATATGTAGCTGGAAAAACACTGAAAGAATAATAAATATGCTTCCAGCCTTCATACATTTGCTGCTGTATATCCCTTCCCAGACAAAGTGGCCCTATCCCTGTATCAGTCTCTGCTCTTTACACACACCCTCTGCCTGGATGCAGCCAGGGCTGCACATGGTGGGAATGCTGAGACAGTGTCACAGGTGCTTTCCTCGCCGAATGAGGAAAACAGCAGTGGTAAACCGTCATTAGAACTAAGTTCCACATCCCCCTGCTTGAATTTCTTTACACACAAACTTCTGGAGCAGCACTTGAAACTTCCCAATGTTGGAATTATCTTCATATCTCTCTACTCAAGCATGGCCTGCTGAGAACATTTCCAGCCACCACAGTCAGGACCAGCTGGGCTGCCCTGGGGAGCTGCTGTGCAGCCAACCCTTCAGCACCTTGTTTTCTGGATTTAGCTTTCCAGAGAACACGGTGGTGTCACTGGACAGCCATCACCCCATGTTAATGGTGTTCCAGAGCAGTTAATATGGGCAATGAAGGCCCTTTCCCAAAGTTTAAAATGTCATGCAGATGAGCATAAAAACAGTTTGATCATCCTGCTCATCAGAAGATCACACTGAACATATGCCTAGGCCATGCCACTTCAAATATTTCTCTTTAATGCTATAGACAGATCTTGAGAACATAACATATTAAAGCTTGGATAGGTGGGGGGGAGGGGGGAAGCTATAGGAAATACACATTGTTTCATGCCTAATGGTTCATTCTACATCATGTTTCCTTCAGGACAACAGTAGTTTAATTTTGTCCTCTTCCAGAGTTAGCCTCCTTCCACAGATTGTGGTGTACCAGGATCCTGGTAGATCTCTTTCCCATGTAATTCTTGGGAAATCACATCAGATGTCAGTTTGTAAAGAGCAGCGTCAGCAAAGAGCAATGCCATTGTTTTAAATACACATTGCAGATGTTGAAAGTAATTAGTAAAGACACGACCATGAAGTTACTGAACACTATTCAGGGTTAGTGATGGGAAGTATACTACATTTATCAAGGGTCCCAGGAAAGGTGCGTTGCTGGGAAGATGTGGGAGGTTTGGGATGCCTCTTCACAGCAGTGCAGCCCCTACACATCTTAGACGAGCTCTGCTTTTGGGAATAACACATATCTGTTTGGTCAATCCTGATTTCCGTCTTAAAAGGGAAGTTTGTTTCCAGTAAGAGGAAAGGATGGCTGTTATTGGTGAAAAGATGCAAAATGTCTCTTATACCGGAGAATATTTGTAGGCTTTTCTTATTGCTTCTTCATTGCCATAAGTACAGTCTTGAAAAGGAGGGCTCGTACGTGCTTGTAAATGGAAAAGAAACATTTCTGTTCCTCTGAGACTACTATAAATCAAACAATCTTCACTTCCTGTAGTGTGTCACTGAAAATGAGGCTTGGGCATTTTTTGCGGCAAGGGAAAATACTTACCTGCTGCAGATTTTCTTAGGGATTTCTACTTGTAAAGTAGCTTGTGTCGGTAAATCCTGGTGCATGCACAGATAGTGGCTTCCTGTTCGTACCCTGCCCGAGCTCCAGCTCTGAGTCGCAGACCTCAGAAGGGCTCAGCAGTGAGACCAGCCTTCTGTGGACCTGGCATCTCTGATTCCTGATGCAGCATGTCTGCAAAAGCAGAGGAAATTTGAGATGTTAGAATGGTGATTCCATAGATAAATGGGAATCACCCGTTGGTGATTCCATAGAAGATTATTTCGATCAAATCAGCAGTTTACCAAATACTAACAGACAATGGCAACTTCATCCTTTAATTTCTGTCTTTCAGCACACCCAAATCCTACAAATTAACCTGGGGAATACCTAAATTATGGTATTCACACTAGCTACATTCAAAGTACTTCTTTCTCTGGTAATCCTTTAAAAGAGGATGTCACCCACGGTGTGGAGCAGATTTATTTCTAAAAGGTTTGGACCTGGAGCCATGTACTGTAACTTGGCAAAGCATACACAAATATTTTGAATCAAACACAAACTGAAATCTTATGGAAATGAGAAGGATTTATATATATGATTAGGTTGTTAAATCAGGCCTTGGGCAGTTTTATCTCCAGGGACGATTGGGAGAGTTCAAGATGCTCAGTGTCTTACAGTAGTGAGTCAATATCTCCATGAATTGCTTTTATAGTGCAGCCATTACAGCAATCACATAGAATTTTAGGCTCAAATCCAAACATTCATTTATGTGAGGAAAAGACTGCACTGAAAGAAAATCAAGTTAAAAGGGATCTCACAACTAAAAAAAAAGGACAGTTTTAAGCAGCATGTCTTGAGGGAAGTAATACCAAGGAGTGTGGAGTTGGTTTATCTATTAAAACTCAATTTAGGTTTCAGTTTATGGTTGTATTTACTTTATTATAATCAATATCACTATTTTCTCTGGGAAGGACTGGAACAAAAGACACAATGTCTTTTGCTGAATGGATGAGGTATTTCTGACTAAGATGTGACTCTACACGAAGCTGAGATTTGAATTCAAGGAAGGACTTTTGTGCTTTTGATAATGTAAACCTAGATGTATCAGGAACTTTAATAAAACGCATTGGAATTTCCACGGGAAAAATAAAACAAAATTCTCTTTAAAATAATAATTCTGGGAATGAGTGATTCCAGTCAGACTGCTGTTCACAGCATGAACATTTCTAGACTATTTAACCAGTACTCTTCAGTACAACCATTTCTTCTGTTTGCACCTCTACTAATACTGATGTGAGAAACAACAAACACACAGCGTGTGTTTGGGGGGGCCTGCATTTGCTGTAGGTTTCTGCAGTGCAGCATTTCTCAGTCACACATCCCGAATAGTTCCAGTTCTGCTGCCTGGCATTCCTGTGAACTGCAGTTTCATAACGAGTCTCATAACAGTTTTCAAAAGTAACAAAAGTACATTTTCATCAAGTAAGTAATGCCCTGTAAGCCACAGGATGCTTTTTAATACCAGAAGTTGGGGTGGGTTCAAAAGGCAAGAAGAAAAATTCGTGGAAGAGAGAACTACCAAGATAAAACTTCTGGCTCAGGAAGCTGCTGAGCTCCAGATTGCCAGAAGCTGGGAGGATACACAGGCACGGCGCTACTTTTATCTTTTCCGAAGCATCTGCTCCTGGGCACTGCAGAGGCAGGGCACTGGCTGGGCCTGACCCCTGCTCTTACCCCAAGTGCCCTTCCTTGTGTCACTTTCTGGCCTTTCGGGGAGGATTGTGGCTTCCCGGAACAGTTTGTGTGACAATTGGTCAGTGAACTGATTCAGCCATGACTTGAGAAAATGATTGGTATATCTCAGTAGTGAATGATTTGAAATTTCTGGAGGCTGTTTCACCCCTTGCACTAAATCCTGCCAAAGGAAATGAGTGACAGTCATGGGAAGGCACTAACTTCCACCTGACTGTGTGCAGATGGCAGCCTGTAGTTCGGCATTGCCTGTGCTAATTTCTTATAACTTCTGCAAATACGAAACAGTTGTTTGTAATAGCAGTGCATGTGTGCAAAATCTTGTGTCCATCACAGTGTTCTAATTTAGTGAACGAAAAGCTGCCACAGTTGTTCCTTTGGTCATAGTGCAAAACACTTATATGGAAATCCATGGAATAATTTAAAATAAAACTTTAGTTTCTAAAGACTGAAATGGCATCTTTTAACTCCTCCAGGACAGAAGTTTGTATCAGAAGTTCGAGTTATGACATTATATTTTGTCCTAGGAAATGGAACTTGCTTGCCCTTTCACTGGCTTTTATCTTGTTCTTACTCAGATCACGTCAATGCTCAGTTGATAATATGAGCACAATGTGAATTGCAAATAACGCCAGTCTGCCTTCAGCAGCATTTGTTTCACTTCCACGTTTTCCTGTTGTGAGCTGCAACCCTGTTTGGTTAATGGATGGGAATACAGACAAAACAGAAATGTGTTTCTTGGTATTCAGAATTTTAAGTCAAAAGATTTGCTGCTAGCTCACACATACAATTGCCCTTTCAAAATGTGTGGACGAATTTCTAGAAACTTTCCTGAACAGTTCTTGCAGCAGGAAAGTTGGAAAAAGCCTTTCCGGTACTTCTGCTAATAGTGTTTTAGTTTTGACAGTGTTGCATTTCGAGTTTGGGCTATGTTGACTTAGTAATGTAACACTGTTTCCCCATGAGAAAGTGATCTGTTTCTGTAACCTGACTGTAGGTGTCATTTACACTGCAGCGTTATGTCTGCCGGAGTGCCTGGTACCTCAGAGAACTCGCAGGTGAGAATCCCACTCAGCTCTCCAGCGATGACAGCGACCAAGGCTCTCACAGAACCAGAGGGAAAGCCGTGAGGAAAGAGAATAGTGTAAGTAGAACAAGTACATTGGATTTTTTGCACAATGCTCGGGAGAGGAATTTGCTTCATGTGTGAATGAGGATCTGAAAACCAAACAGCCTTGTGTTACGTACTGCATTACAATCAAAGAACACAAAGTTTAACCTCGATTCCCCCCGGTTATCACACCAGCCAGATTTTCCACTGAGGAGTATGGCTAAAACCTGCTGTAGGTGGAGCAATCTCAAAGCTCAACGATGTTTGGGTAGAAAACAGAAACCAAGCCATCCCGTGTAGATGTGGCACTTCGGGACTCGGTTTGACGGAGGCCCCGGCCCGCGGGCCGCCATAGGGACGCTCTGTCCCTCCTCTCGCTGCTCTCGGCACCGCCTCTCGCTGCCGTCTCTGGCAGCGCCCGGACCATAGAGTGGCGCGAGGTAGGCGGGCGCTCTGCCGCGGTGGCTTGTGGGATGCGGGAGGGCTGTGGGGCGGGAGTGGCGGATCGCGGCCTGGCGGCGGGAGCGGCCGCGGCCTNCGGCGAGGTTTGTGCGGCCGGTGGGGACGGGAGAAGCCCACCGGGGCAGGAGCCCCGGGACGCCGCGGTCGGGCCGTTTCGCGCACACCTTGATTTGTTTTTAAAGCGAGGCAAGGATTAATTTGAGATGTGGACAAGGGTGCGGTGCTGGGGTAGCCGGAGATGCGAGGAGAGGATGGAGCAGGAAGTGCTGTCTCCACTGGGCATTCCTCGGATGCTTTTAAAATTGCAGCGCCCACCATGGGATTGCAGCTGCCGGGAGCCGGGGATGCGGCGGGGGATGCACGGAGCGACGCGTCCCTGCTTTGGCGGCAGACCGGCCCAGTGCCTTACTTGGCTGGGGTGGTTGTTGTTGTTTTCTTTCTTTTTCTTTTTTTTCTTTTTTTTTTTTTGTCTTTAATTATTGTTCACGTGTAGGTCAGCGACTTCACGGTATCGTGAGACTCAAGCATGACTTGGAAGTGATTTAAATACAAACTTACCAGTTTGCTGTGCGTTGCCAGTACGCGTGCACAATTATTCTTAAGCTCTGTGGGTGTGAGGCAGAGCTGCCCATTGCCTTATGAGTGATCATGGCCAATATATTTAGCTTTTTAATTTAAAAAAGCCCCTCCTTTTCACAATTATAGCTCTGTTTAAAAGTATTTTTGTGACACAGTAACTCTGCAAAAGTACTGTCAAAAGCTCCTTGCGTAGGAACAACATCATCCCTAAAACTGATCATGTACAAGAACACTGTCACTGCCTCCTTGGTGCGTTTCAAGTGACTGTATACACTGAAAAAACAGTACGAAAGGAAGTTGTTTAGAGTTATATGTTAGTGTGGAAATGGAACTTTAAATAAAATATTTAGGATTAGAGCTTTAGGTTTGTGCATTACTTTTTCCTGACCTTTTAAGAATAGTGCTCATACAGTGGTTGAACTCTTGCTTTGTCCTCGTTCCTTTTGCTGTGCATATGTGTGTGTTAAGTCAGAGGCATGTTCCAAATTTTGATGCATTCCCAGCAGTAATCCCTGTACAGTTTGCTTGGTTCCAATACAATACCAGAAGGGAGCCTGTAGAACTTACGAGCACTGAACATCAGTTCCAAGCCAGAGCAGTGGCTCACACTTAGCGTGGTCTCTCTGCAGAGGTCACAGCTGGATTGTTGCATTTTCTGTTAATTCTGTATTTAGTGGAAGTGAGACAGTAATTTTCCTGAATAAGAGTAAAGCAGAATTGTCAGTGTGTAAGAGATCATTCCTTCAATTGATAATATCTATTTCTAATGAGGAAAGATGAAGTCACCTGGGATTGTTGATCTAGAGGGAGTGAGGGGAGGGGGTTTCCCACAGTGGAGATGAGAATGTGCCAGGAATAAAGCATGGCACCCAGAGCAGGCTCTGCTGGACACACTTCTTAGAACTCAGTCATTCACAGATTCATGGTAATTTTTTCTATTATTATTGATGTGACTCAGTATTTGACATCCTCCTTGGGTTTTGTAGTTCTTTTAGTGAGAAACCACAAATACTAGTGTTTTATTGACATATTCTTGGTGTTTCTGTCTGCTTTAAGTCTGAAAAGTGATTTCAGACTGCTGATGTTGTTGAGACCATTTCCAGCACTGGGAAGCCTTTTTAAGTCTTTACTGCTTTCTGTGGTTATTAAACACTGTATCTGAGTTATGTAGCCTCTGATGGAAAGAAAGAAGCCTCATCTGAGAAATCAGGAGGGCTGTTCTGCTTGTCGAGATGGTTGTAAGGTCACTCTAAAGTGATGATTTGAAAATGTTGTTGGATATCCTTATATGGAAACGCTCTTTGTACATGTTTGGTAGTGCTTTCTTTGTGCTGTTCCTATTAAGAAGCTCCCAGTCTGCCTGTTCCTCACAGTTTACTTCTTGCATCCTGACAGGAACAAAGGAAATGACCCATTTTCCTTCCCCTCTCTTTCTCTCTCACCGCAATGTTGTTGTTAGCAGAGGACGGTGGGATGGCATGTTCCAGGGGCAACTGAACTTGGTTGCACTTTGCTCCATTAGGTTGCCAACATCATGTTCAGGATAGGAATTTGGTGGGATCCGAAATGAAACTTTTTATGTTATCCACTGTTCAAAACCAGATTCGGACATTCCTATGCTGTAGCACAGTGTCCCTTTTTTTTCTGCTAGGCCTGCTAAATAGGGCCCAGCATTATTTACCAATAAAGTTTCACCGCTCTTTGCAAGTTGTTGCAAATGTATCTTACCTATTCCTTTCTCCTTGAACTGTTTTGTATGTGCTGCTTTGCTTATCTCATACTGATGGAAAGAGCACTTTGAAAATATAAGGAAAACAGAACAGATACAGTTCTTGCTTTGATTTGCCTTATTTATGGGGTTTTTTATACATTTTGTTCTGGACAATTGATAAGAAGTTAAATGTTACGATTTCCAGGTGTGGGACTACCCAGACTGTTGTCAGAGACTCAATTTCACATTGTTTTGCTGTTTGAGTCAGCTGTGTGCAGGCAGAGCTGTGGGTTTCTGTGGTCACTGATGCGCAGCGTGCACTGGTCCAGCGCCAAGCCCTCACTTGTGAGCTGTGCTGAGAGGGCTGCACTTGTTTGGTGCTGCAAGAAGATTTAATGGCATTTGGTTAATTTTGAGGTTTTGATTTGTACTGTGTGGTAGAGCTTCGGGAAGACAGCACATGGTCATCCGGGGAAGTTGCTTGGTGGAATGATTTTCGAGGAAACCTCATGAGGGCAGTGTTAGGAATTGCAAAATGTCCCGGCTGAGCAACTGAGCCTCCAAATGAGCCTCGGCACCTTAAGCATTGTAGAACAGGTGTTTCTGTGGGGTTTTTTGTTGTTGATGAGGTAACTTTTAGCTAGCACATTTCTATTCTAGCAGAAGACTTTGGGAAATGACTGACTGGAAGTGTACTAGAAGCGTGAGCTGCAGTCATGATGTGATCGGAGCAGCTGCACTGCTGCTTTGGCTACAGCAACTTTTTGGTCAAGAGTAAGACACAAGGTGAATGTAGTTTGCCTTGTAGGAAACAGATTTTGTAAGCTGTATTTGTGGAACAGATTATTTTATGAAAAAACATTCTTTTATGAGATGACGGCCTAATTTTGAAGCCGAATGTGCCATAATCAGTTGACAGCAATTTTGACTCTTCTGCTTTTTAATCAAGTAACTTGAGTAATGCCACAATGGACGTGACTACTGTCAGTTTAAAGTAGAAGTAGGTAGAGAATTTGCCGTACATATTGAAACCTGAAGCGCTCCCCCATCTCTCCTTTATCTATGGACAGCTGGCCCGGGTGGCTTCTCCCCTGGCATTACTGTGAGAAATGGGTCAGCTATATCTACATTGGCACTCAGTAACTATGAGCTTTTCTAAACTCTTGAACTATATTACTAATTTTATTGACAACAGGGGTTTCCAAACTTAGAAACAAGATGTGGACAGAGCAATGAGTTACTTCTGTCAGTGAGATTGTGACTGTCTTTAAGGATCTGTGACAATGGTTGGCTGGAGGCTGGAATGAGCCTTTGCATACTTGTCAAAGGAAAGTAAGCTCTGGTTTTCAAAACCGTTCTTAAGGGGTGTTTTCCAGAATGTTTTGAGGAATACACAATTACAGGCTGACAGAAGATGATTAGAATCAGGACCTCTCTATTTTCCAGGCAATGGATGCATTGGGCTTTCATTAGTAAGCAAATGAGCTGAGTATGGGGGGAAAGTAGTTGGAGGAGGAAAAAACCAACTTTCCTTGCTTATAGGATAGCTGGTACCTGCACAGCTGCCAGGATTTTAAGTGCCTGCTGCAGGGCAAATGAAATACCATGGGAGCTGAAGACCTGTTTTCTTTAAAACTCTAAGTGGCAATTATGCTAACTTCAACGTTTCCTTCAGTCTAGAGTTTAGTGTGTCTCTGGCAGGATTTGACTGTCAGACTGCCAGTATCAGAAACTGGACTGTATCCTGCTAAAACGACTCCTGCTACCCAACAGGAAAGTCTGAACACACAGGTGCCTGCATAGGTCACTTCCCTGCTTTCCCAGGCCAAGAGCTGCATTGTCAACAAACCAAGCTGCGAAGTGCTCCTACCACTTCTGCGTTTCCTGTCCCTGCTCTGGGGCTGCTCTAAATGAAAGGGCCTCGCTATTGCCCTGATAGCTAATCTATAGCACAGCTGACATCCTTGAGTAAAGAGATAAGGGCTTGCCAAAGTCCAGCTGTTCAGGGTGTCTGAAACTGAAGAAAAAATCTTTTTTGATAATCCTTCACACCAGGGTGAATTTTTGTGTCCAGCATGGGTTAGCCAAGTGTAGTGTCCTGTTCAGCAATAGCACTTTGAAGTCATGGAAAATAATGTTATGTTCTGACCCTTACCTGGGAATCATGTAGGTGTCCTGTTCTCATGAGAATTTTTGGATGTGGTAATAATTCTCAAATGTGATGTTTGGACGACATTTGCATTACATTCACCTATCTGTGAACCATCCTTCTATAAAGACAGGATGAGTGAAGGTTTGGTATGATACTAAATTTTACTATTTTGCATTTTAAAGGAATATTTCTGTTTTGAAATTTTTAAGTATTTAAATTAAGTACTCCTGTGATTTATTTCAGAAGCAAGACATTTTGATTATGGCTTGTTTGTTCTGCTAATCCTTAAGTATGTGACATTTCATTCTACTAGAATAAAATGTGATTACTACATGCAGTGGATCAGTTCAAAATTAAAAGTAATGGAATCTTCAAGTCACCTAACATGCACTATGCTTTTTTTTCCCCCAGTGTCTGAAACTTGAAGTGAAGAAACATGTCACAGTCAGGTGAAAAAGTAAAGGTAAAGAGGTGGCTGTATAGCCAAAATTTTGTCCAGAATCTGTTCAGCTTCTGAAAACACTCATGGTTTTACTAAAATTGTGAATAAATGCTACCTTATTGCTTCGCATGTGTTTCTTAAAAGCAACTGCTTAGTAGGAACAGAGACTGCACGTGCTCCTAGCGAGAGGCTTTCTGGTGTTCACCAGACATTCAGTCTCTGCTTACAAAGTTAAAATGGTACCTTCACCTAAGGAAATTTCATAGAACAAACCTTCATTTCTAATGTTTTTGCCCACGTGGATAGGCTTTAAAAGGATTGTTAGCAAATAAATAATTACCTTTTAAGTGATTTCCCTTGTGTCCCCCCACACCACTGGAAATGTACGGCATTGTAAAAAACCTGTTCTCATCATAAACTCATTTGTGAAGAAAACATCTGGTTCGGGGCTAGCCCAAAGGTCCCTAAATCAGGTGGCTGCAGTTCTTATTTAGGCTCCTATTGGGTTTTGAGTCAATGGATAACAGATGGTGGAGCAGACTGCCCTGTTTATAGCCCACATCTCTTTGATAAGTTTTTCAGGCATGTTTCTTTTTCCTGCTTTTGTGTTAGAAGTTAAAGATTGTGAAGATAGGTGAACAACTTAACAAGCAAAAGATACATCTCTGTGTGATGGTATCTCAGTAATCCCCCCATTAGTACAATCTTCTGGTTTTTCACCTGTAAGCATATACGTTATTTTTATAGAAGATAATAGCAGCAGACAGCAAATTTGAACAGATTTTTTAAATTATTTTTAGCTGTATTTATTTCTTAATATTAATAATAGTGTGTTCTTGTAAGCTTGCAGATTTTTATTTTATCCAAGGGGAGAGTTTTGTTTGTGTAGCCCAAGATACTTATCTGATTTCTATTTATATCAGCCTGCTCGGTAAATGAGCCTTTTCAAGGTCTGCCTTGCTATTGCAGCAAAAATGGTTTCATTCTCTATTCTTCCTTGTGCTTTATATACCCCTGCACTTTATTGTGTAGAATCAAATAAACTCTTTTTCAGCTTTTTAGGGGGAAGGGGATCTCATTTATATTCAACCTTTATTTTCTTGTCAGTTTTCCGACTCGGCAGGCTATGTGGGGTTTGCTAATCTGCCCAACCAGGTTCACAGGAAATCTGTGAAGAAGGGCTTTGAATTCACACTGATGGTGGTTGGTAAGTGACTTCTTTAAGTATTTTTGACTGTTATACAAAAACAACAACGAAATTTCTTTAACATAGGCATATACATCTTCCTACTTAGCAACTGACTGTTACACAGAAGAAAAAGCTTTGAACCTCAATACACTTTCTAATTAAATCTGTTACTATTTTGTCATGTTTAGTAGGAGGGAGTATTTATGATTAAAGATGATGCCTTGGAGCCAACAGGACATTTTTGTATTCCTGATTCATCGCCAGATGATAGGGGTAGTTTTTTAATCTTTCTTTGACTCTTGTTTCCCCACTGAAGGCATGAATGCTCATGGTGAGTATCTTGCTGTTGAAATGGTGATGCTGGTGTTGTGTTTTCTGCTGCTCTGTACTGTCTCACTCTGGTGTCAGAGATAAACCTGTAAATTGCCTGTTCTGTCAATGAGCACCTCTGAGTCTCTTTGATGGAGAGTTCTTTAGGCACAAAGCTCTTCCCAGTGATGTAATGAATTATGTTTACATTAAATCAGTTTAATGGTGTACATGTGCAAAGGGAGCCCACAGACCTGTCACCCTTTTGTAGCAGTTAGTGAAAAATGAAAATGTGCTCTGTAGTACCATTTGGGGTAACTTGGTGACAATATTCAGCAGTGTTTGTGAGATAAATAGGTAATTTGTGATAATTGTGGAGTTCTTGTTTTATGTAGTGTGTGATGAGAAATGCAGATAACTTTTTCATCTCTAAAATCATGTTAGTAGGATCTAAAATATTATGACCAGTTGGTCTAAATGCTGACTCCTGTGATTCCTTGGGTTAGGAAACAAGTGATTTTTTGAAACTCAGATTTAGTAGTTAAGTTTACACGTTTAGCTTTATTACTTAGATGTAGGACAAAATTTGTATCATTTGAATTTAGAGAATTATGAAACTTCTCAGGTGAATTTTGAATAATTTGCTTTATGATTTTCAGTTTCATAGAATGTATGTGGGCTTAACTGTAAGGGAGCAAAACTTGACTGTTAGTTTGGGATTGCTTTACTAATTTTTCTTCCCAGCAGTGTTCCAGGTTCAATTTCTAGCTTAGGAAAACCTTCAAGCTCTCAGAAGTTTTCAGCAGGAGAGTTATGCCCCCTGATTTTGTAAGTTTAANAAGCTAGGGTGGATCCTGATGAACAAATTATTTTTCCTCCATAATGTGGGCTTGGAGAAAGACAAGGTGCTTTAAAAATCTTGGAGTAAAAAGTGTATATGCTTAATAACCTGAATTATTTTGTTTGTAGGTGAGTCTGGCTTAGGAAAATCCACCTTAATTAACAGTCTGTTCCTGACTGATCTTTATCCAGAACGTTATATTCCTGGAGCTGCAGGTAA
>WEIT01024227.1:2067-16131 GCA_013389985.1 Dryoscopus gambensis
CTGCCCTTCTAAACTGTTACTTGTGCAAAGAGTACAAAAATGAGGTGCTAATCTCTCCCCTGTATGTTCTGCACTACAGCATTTAAGTGCTGGCTCATTGCCTCCTTCCTCCAGGTTTAAAACTATCAGCCAATGGGGAGTGCAAAGACAGTACTCCACATGCTCCATTTAGATAGCACAAAAGTACACAGCCACAGCCCCCAAAACTGTGCAACAGTACTGACACAAGTAAGAAGGTTGGCTTCTGTTGACAATGCAGTTCCGATTTTATTCCCACGCCTTCCCTCAGCCCTATCAGCACACAAAACTAGAATTGTGCTAAACCATGGCCCTAGTGCAAGGGAGGTAACTGTTGAGATTAACAACTTCTTAGGGGATCCCTAGAATAAAAACAGTACAAATCAACAGCAAAATCTCCCTATGGTTTTTTCAAACATCCTGATTCAGAGAAGTTACAAATTTCTAATGTGAAACCAAATACCACTTGTCATTGCGTAGATCAGCCTGTCACCAGCAGTGCTGAAGACAGAACATTCATGAAAAAGTGTTTCTAAATCAACCCAGGCAGCAAAAATACATTTTCAAAAGTTACCAAGAGATGAACAGCCAGGTAGACAAGATATATCAAGAAAATTATTCACACCTTGAATTAAAAAATGCCTACACAAGAGCAACAGTCTATTCTGTTCCCAGTCCTTGATACTAATTATATTGTCCAGAGCACCTGTCAAAGACCACAACTGCCAGCATGCAGGGGAGCTTGGTCAAAGAGTAGCATGTACTACAAAGGAACTGTCATTACTAAAGCATAAGCAGGAAATACACAGGAGATGGAAGTAGGGTCAGGCCACTTGGAATTAATATAGAGAGGCCGTCAGAGTAACTAAAAATGAGACAAGGAAGGCCAAGATTCATCTGGAATTAAATCTGGCCAAGGATGTCAAAGACAACAAGAAGGGCTTCTTCAAATACATCAATAGCAAAAGGAAAACTAAGGATAATGTGGGCCTGTTACTAAATGAAGGGAGGGACCTTGGTAAAACAGAATGCAGAAAAGTCAGGTCCTGAATTGTGCTTCGGTCTTCAGTTACAAGACCAGCCCTCAGTATTCTCTGACCCAGGAGAACAGGGTAAAGGAATGTTTGAAGGAAGACTTTCCCTTGGTTGAGGATTAGGTTAGAAGCCTTCTAGGCAAACATGACATCCACAAGTCCACAGGCCATGAGTGGATGCATCCACAAGTGCTGAGAGCTGCTGGACATCACTGCAAGGCTGCTCATGATCATCTTTAAAAGGTCATGGAGATCAGGAGAGGTGCTGAGGACTGGAAGAAAGCAAACGTTACCCTAGTCTTCAAAAGGGGCAAGAAGGAGGACCCAGGAAACTACCAGCCAGTCAGCCTCACCTCGATCCCTGGGAAACTGATGGCGCACCTCATTCTGGAGACCATCTCTATCCACATGGGTGACAAGACGAGGAGGAATAGTCAGCATGGGTTCAATAAAGGTCAGTCATGTTTGACCAACCTGATCGCCTTCTACAGTGAAACAACTACTTGGATAGATGAGGGGAAAGCAGTGGATATTGTCTACTTGACTTCAGCAAGGATTTCAACACTTGTCTCTCACAACATCCTCACAGACAAACTCACGTGGGCTGGATGAGTGGACAGTGAGGAGGATCGAGAACTGCCTGAACAACAGATCCCAGAGGGTCAAAATTAGTGGCACAGTTGGAGGCCTGTCACTGGTGGTGTCCTCCAAGGTTCCATACTAGATCCAGAACTGTTTAACTTGTTCATCCTTGACTTGTAGAAAGAGGAATGTGCCTCCTCAGCAAATTCACTGAGAGCACAAAGCTGGGAGGAACAGCAAACACCCCGGAGTGCTGTGCAGCCCTTCAGAAGGACCCTGACAGGTTGGGGAGATGGGCAGAGAAGAACCATCTGAAATTCAGCAAAGGCAAATGCAGGGTCCTGCACCTGGGGAGGAACAACCCCAGNAGCAGAGGGCTGCAAAGATGATGAGGGGTCTGGAGCACCTGGATGGGCTGAGGGAACTGGGCCTGATCAGCCTTGAGAGGGGACCTCATCCGTGTCTGTAAGTATCTGAAGGGAGGGTATCAAGACAATGAACCAGGCTCTTCTCAGTAGTGTCATGCAATAGGACAAGATGCAATTGGCAGAAACTGATGCACAGGAAGTTCCACCTGAATATGAGGAAGAACTTCTTTACTGTGTGGGTGAATGAGCATTGGAACAGGTTGCCCAGAGGCTGTGGAGTCTCCCTCACTGGGAATACTCTAGAACCATCTGGACACAATCCTGTGCCACATGCTCCAGGATGACCCTGTTTGAGCAGGGAGGTTGGACCACATGACCCACTGTCGTACCTTCCAACCTTATCCATTCTGTGATTCTGTGAATGTCTGTACTTGGAAGAAATGCTTCCTGTAACACTATAACCTAGTTCTGAGGACTGTAGTGCCCAGAGGTAGTATGTGAGTTTGGATACAGCCTCAAAGTAAGTCCCAATATCATTCCAAGTTCAAACAGGAGATGTGAAAAACATTTTTTTTTGGTGCCAGCTGCTTATCTGCAAGCTTTCTTCACAAGGTCCTCCAACTATTTACCCTTGTACGGTTTAGAATTCAGCACTACTTGGTGCAAGGAGGAAGGGATCAAGGTTTGTCAGGTCTTTTTTTTTTTTTTTAACTGGTTTATACAACTGTAAACTCTGAGCAAGCTTTATGGCACAGAATTGCTTCATCTGGACCTTCTACCATCCTGGATCAGATCTTGGGGACTTGTACACCCAGGCTCTCTTCAGTTTCCCTCCCACACCTGTAATCAGTTGGTTAAACACAAGACATTATCTCTCTTTACAAAGCCTGAAAGCCTCTCTATTCCTATATGATGAATACTGGGTTTTTAAATGTTCTTTTCACTCCCCACTACTAGCAAACCTGTCGGAACTGGTTCAGCTGGCAGCTGCTGCTTTTCTCTGAGTTCCCAAATGCGCACACTGCCATCTTCTGAACAGGAGATGAGCTGCCTGTAAAAACAGTTGATAAGCAATGCTAGCATGGATACCTGTGCAAATCACCTTGTGATGCTTCTATGAAAGAGACAGTAAATGCCTCAGGTTCCACACAAGTTTACTAGAACTCTTAAATGTAGCAGGGTGTGCAGATGTTCCATAGAAAACAAAATTCATTAGTAGCAGAACAAGCTATAATAGACTCGTAGAATAAGTGGAAAAAAAATAAACCTTTTCAACCCCATACTAAGAGCATACCACTATGTAAACCAAAACATGACCAGTCTAGACTCTGCAAACACAGTTCCACTAACTGGTTTCTCTAAGTTTACTGTTCTTAGGCAAAACCCTATTTTTTTCTTATGGAAAAACAACGAAAGGAAAGGTACTCTGTTTCATTACACATTTAAAACAACTTAGAATGGCACATGCATTTACAAGATCACGGCCTCAGTTTTTATCTTCTGACAGACTCTGCCCTATTGAACAAGAGCATAATGGGATCTAGCACTACTATTAGCATATACATATATATGCAGCAACTTGTCCAAGTTGGCTGCCAAAACAAGTTCCAACTAGAAATTCTGCACTAACAAACAAAGGCTGCAAGTTATTACTTTTTGTTAAAACATTTCAAGTGTTACAAAATATTTCGTGAAAAACACATTCTGAATATGCCATATGCCTTTGTTTTCTAGAAGTAAAATGCCATCAAGCTGTATTTCACAATACAGACAAAAGTGCTTTATCAAATCTGATTTTGAAAATAGCTGAGATATTTTCAGCCTGTGTACCAGTATTCCAGTATGACTGGAATATAGATTTTCCCACTGAATTACAATGACAAATTTTCCTAAATCAGATCAACAAGCTCTATCTAATAAAAGCAGCTCAAACTGAAGATCAAGTCCCTGTCCTAGAAATCCAATGTAGCTTTGCAGTTTGTCTCTAGTCACCCTTCAAAGTTTTGCTTTTCTTCACTGCATTAACAAAATGTACTATGTTTTGTACCTGTTTGGAAGCTTCTCAACGTGCAGCACAGAGGAGTCGTGAGCAGTTCTCTGGCAGGCAATCACACGCTTCATTTGAAGATTATATACGTATATGCCTTTCCCAACAGCAGCAAACACACACTGGAAAGAAAATTCAATAGAACAACTTACAGAAACATACTGAAAAATCACCTTGCATGTAATGAATTTCCAGCGATACTATGACCTAGCTTGTTTCTGTCCTCATGTGTCTGCTTTTTCCCAAACATATTAAATTAGCAAGTTATAAAAAGAGATGGATTTTTAAAAAGGAAATGTGGGATATAATCCTGTATTCTAAGCAGGAATTTAATGTCTGTATTTTTATCCTGTACCTCCCAGTCTAAGCAGAAACTAAGGTTACCAACACAAATCAACACACTTCTGTCATTAAACACTTATGTCCTTACAGTAAAATAATGCTCCATGTTTTGAAAAACTCTTACCAAGAAGGACTGAGAATACAGGAAACTGTTCTGCATTTTTGACTTTTTTTGAAATTTAACTGAAGATAGAGATAGATAAAGAGGCCTTGCTCAAGCATTTGGGCTCTACTGAATACAAAAAAGGAACTCTCTCACAGGGAAGTATTACAAAACACTGCATTTTGCATTCAATGCTCTTCTTCAGAAGAGTGAAGGCATTCCATCTCATAACCATCATGACCCTAAGAAGCCAGAAACAGTTTACAGATCTTTGGACCTGGACCACTTAATGACTTGTGATGAACTTAAAGAGGACAAATGTACAATCGTGTGTATGCACACATGATTAATATTCAGTACCAGAGGAGTGCAAAATGTTTCCATTCAGTGCATATTTGCAGTTCTGAACATACCTTGTTTAGGTGATGGTAATGCTGAAACATTTCCCTGAACAGCCTGCTTCCATTTACACAACCCAAACATTAACATTTCATATGCAATTCACACTACATGCTGTCCACATTTTGTACAACTTGTAACCTAGGGTCTTTCACTAAAATTTCCTATATATATTTAACAATGTTTTGACATTGTTCAAAATTCTTTGTCCAGGCTTTTAGTATATTTTTTATTTTTATGTGTATCTGGTGTGGGAACACAGTAACTGAACAGAAAGCCCCATTACCAAATCAACACAAAAAACAAACCACTGAGCCCATTATCCTAGTTTTGCATAAGGTTCAAATTCAATGGCCTTCCACATCACTCTTCCACCTTGAGCCATAGACTCTTACAGCTTTGCAGAAGATGCTCTTCATGGAGTACCCTTTTTTTTGCACAAGCCTTGGCAAAATCCTTGTCATCTCAAAATCCAAGAAAATAAAAGATGTGAAGCATAAACTGTACACCTCCCCTAACAGGCAAGCTAAACACACACATTCCAGGAGAGAGGATGCACTCCTAAGCACTGTTTCCTAGTATTGCCAAACCCACCCCATGTGTTTCTGAATCATGTTTTGCCTACAAGTTCAGTGTCAAACTAGACAACTGTATCTTCTCCAACTACCTAACTAACAAGTCTGGAAAACAGAGAAAACATATATTTTACACTATTTTTTTTGACATGAAGAACACTGTTCTGCTTTGAGGTAACAGGTAACCAAGTAATACATTATACAAACACATTTCTGCACCACCTGTTAAGTAGGAACTTTACAATACAGACGGCTCTACCTTAAAAGCACCTTCTATTTTGATATGTAACACTAGAACCACCTTTTCTTCCCACCATTCAAAACTCCCACACACAAAAAAAATTTGCAGCTATTTATTTAGTTCAGTTCCATGAATGGAAGAAAGCCTTCAGCTTTCTTTTACACCCTCAGATTCCACACTGAATGTTTTAACAACTTCTGACCTTCCCCAAATTCTTTTCTACTCCCTTAAAACACATTGTATGTACCTTTCAAGCATGGAAGGGAAGTGTTTTGAAGCCAAATTATAGAATTTATCCTAAGCAAAAGTCACTTGAGGCTCACTGTAGAAATAAGCACGGACAAAAAAATCACTGGAAATCCCACCTTTAAAGACAACCACATCTTTTTCAGCTCCCATCCCACAATATTTCTCTCTCCAGGGTTTTATGAAAGTTCTATTCAGAAAGAGGCAAATGCATCCGGTGACTACTTGGTCCTTACCCTATATTCAAGTTTTTCCACAGCTTTGTTATAGCTTACATATCTGAATCCATTTCCAAGAATCTCTTTCTTAATCATTCTCAATAACTGACCTACATGCCTCAAAACACAATCCCACTGTATGCCAACAATGAGACATCTTTTACTTTGCCACTAACAGTTGGTAACATTTCACAAAATTAAGTATCAACCTGAGTATTTTTAGTGTTTGCTGAACAATAACTGGGTTCTGACTGAGTATTCTGATCAAGAACTTGTCTCTAAAGCATGACTGTAGTAGACTGGGTCTTGGAAACATATTTGAGTATAAAATTGTGTATAGCCTATCTGAACAGAAAGAGCAATACTGATTTATTATTAAGCATAGGCATATTCCTACTCTTAAATAGTACCCTTATAGTATTGTCACAGCACTCTCACCAATAACTGCTCAAAGAGGTGCATCATTAGGAAAACTGCATTTCCAGAAGCTGGAATACGAAAGATGCGTGCCATCAACACACACACCCTCATATTTATTTTTCTCTAGTGGTATTGTAAACAAGTAATAAATCATTGTTAGTCAAAAAGAAATGCTGTTGTCACAATCCATTATGTTAGTTTCCATACCATCAACATATTATAACCTTCATACAGGTCAACAGCCAATATTTTATATAAAAATTGTGGACCATATAAAAGAGCTGTGCACGTTTAAAAGAAGACTCTCATATTAAAACAAAGAAACTGAAAATAGAAGCCACTCAGTCTTCTGTGGTAAGATCATCCTAGCTTACTTAAAGTAATTTACTCTGAAGCTTTTTACCTCCTCGTCAGATGTTAAGTGTTGAACTGAAGTTTCATTTGGGCTTTGGGATAACTTTATTTCTGGCTGTACATCTGGATGGACAGAGGAGTCCCAGAAGTTGCACTCAGATGCCTGCTTTGTCCAGTCAAGTGCATCCCAAACTATTAACTCACCTATGTGAGAACCTGTCACAAAAGTCAAATCTGGAGGGGGAAAAAAAAACACACATAGAAATCACATGATTATTAAAAAAAATAAATTTCACACAAAGTTACAACCCTAGAAAGGGAAGACAGCCCATTTATGTGTAAAGCTATGTAGAATGTGCTGTACATAACTGACCGGATGAAAACCTCTCTCTTTGCGTAAATACTCATCTAATTGCCTAGCATAGCCCACATGAGCTCTCTTGTAAAATTAGAACTAGGAAGGAGAACATTCACTGGCCACAGTGCACAGTACAGAGTTGCAAAGGCAACACCACCAGAAGTGTACAAGTATTTGAACTTCATTTCTACGTACAAAGCCCTTCTATTCATTGGAGAAGCAGGTGTATAGACATCCCCCAGATACAACAAAGTATGTCTTTGCCATAAATAGAAATACTGATCACAAGTTAAATGAGTGAATTAATGGCAATATTGAAGTAGCTGCTCATGAATTTGTTTATCATACATGGAAAGGAACTTCTACAACAATATTTAATGCAGGTAGCACCTTGTGTTTTTAAGCCAAACACTGCTTGCCTTTCATAATCAAAAAGGAGAAAATAATGGCAACAGTTAAGCTCAGAAACAAGTATCATAGAACCCAAGTTTTCTTTTTTCCAGCCTATTGTTACCTCTGTAACACAGCCCCTTTGTGCCAACCATTCAAACACAGATACACCTGAGGATAAATACATACTCTCTATCCTACCAGTAAGGCCAGTAATACCTTTTCCTGGGCTCTGGGGGTGCTCCACTAAAAAAAAGACACGGAAGAAAAGAGTAGAAGGGGCTGATACTTGCAGCAGAGTTCACAGAATTTCAGGTATTAGTTCAGTATTACCATAATGAGCAGCACAGATCATATCTTCTTCCAGACCCTCTCTATAATGGATCTAATATGCATGCTCACATCTGCACCATCAGAACCTTCAGTTATCTTAGGACTACAACTGCAAGGGATGTGGCTGCATACCCCATTTTAAGAATAAGAATGAACAAGACAAGAAAAGTAGCATTTTTAACTTTTCCAGCAGATAGACCAAGAGCTCCATTTCCATCAATGACATTGACTCTTCTACTACACAACTTGCCTGGCTTCATCTCATTGTTAATCCATGAACAAAGGAATAACGTTTTGTCATATCACTACCTTTGCAGTTACACAAAAAGGTACATCCACTAGTTAATAAGCTTCACTCCAGTTAAAACTTTAGTTCCAATAAAAAGGTCCATAGCTGAAATATCCCACTAGTAACTAACAAAACCAGTAACATTATAAAATCACTCTTACCACTGACACTGACTAATGATGAAATGTTATCCTGATGGTCAACAAGGCGCTTTATTTCAAGGACATTCCAACCTTCAGACCCATTGTTAGAAGCACTCAACCTAAAAATTACTTCAAAGATAGAAGAATTGTCTAAATAAGCTTTTTCATTTGGATTAAGATGGAGCTATGCATAAATAAAACATCATTTTCAGAGACACAAGCTAAAACATTATAGGTGAGACCATACAAGAGCCACTTATGATCACTTATAACATCAAAAAACAGGAAGGAATTATTTTAGTGTTACCACTAAGGCCTCTTACCACAGCAAATAAGGATAAAATGCTTCAGCCTAGTAACTCTGAAATTCAGAGAATTGGTCAACACTAGAAGTGAAAAGTATCAGACACCTTTATGGATCAGTAACTAAAAGTGAAACATGTTTCTTGAGGACTCATCTCACTGAAAAATTACTATTCAAAAACAACGCAACATCCTGTAGTAAGGGAATCTATATTGTCAGAAATGAAGAATTTTAATGAGTCTTGAAATTTCTTTTGTTTCTCAAGGGTACTACAAAAGAAGTATGGGAAGTTCAAATGAAAGTTTATATTGTATAGCAGTGTCTAAACACAAGAGGACTATTTTTAATTTGTTCCTGCTTCTTCAATCAGAGCATCAGGTTCCTCTTTTTCAGCTAGGTGTTTAATCAACTCATTGTTTTGCTGATATAGTGCTCTACTTTTTCTCTTGGATTTTATTCCCTATTTTGAAATTTTAGCTATTTTACACAACACTTACTGAAAAGCTTCTTCATCAAAGCTAGCCAATGACTTACAGTTTGCATACATAGAAAACTCTGCCTCCAACTAAGCAAGATAAATCATATTGTCTCATTATAGCTTTGCATAGTAAGAGATCAGCAATATCCCATACTTATCGGGGGATAAGGATGCTCTAGAGAAGCCAAGTATCTGACAGCGCAAGTAAGCAGTTCCAGACCTTCTCTAGAAGAACAAATGTCAATTGCCACAGATCTGGACAGGCGGCACTAACACTGAGGGAGCTAGCAGCGCAGCTTGCCATTTATCATCAGTCCTCATTAACCAGGCAGGTCCCAGTCAACTACAGGCTGGCCAGTGTGATGCCCAACTACATGCCTGGTTGAAAGAAGGATCCAGGGAACTAGGCCTGTCAGCCTAACCCCACTGCCAAGTAAATTGATGGAACAAATTACCTTTAGTGTGATCACAGCACATACAGGACAACCATGGAATCAGCCCCAGACAGCATGGGTTTAACAAAGACACGTCCTGCTTGACCAACATGAGCCAGGGTGTGCCCAGGTGGCCAAGAAGGCCAGTGGCATCCTGGCCTGTATCAGCAATAGTGTGGCCAGCAGGACCAGGGCAGTGATTGTTCCCCCCTGTACCCTGCCCTGTAGCCACAACAGCCACTTGAGGCCACACCTCAAGTTGTGTGTTCTGTTTTGGGTCCCTTATGACAAGAAAGATATTGAGGTGCTGGAGTGTGTCTAGAGAACAGCAGTGGAGATGCTGAAGGATCTGGAGCACAAGTCTTATGAGGCGAGAGCTTGGGTTGTTTAACCTGGAGGAGGTTGTGGCGAAGTGGGCACTGGCCTCTTCTCACAGGCCACAAGTGACAGGACAAAGGGACATGGCCTCAAGCTGTGCAATCGGAGGTTCAGGTTGGACATCAGGAAGAATTTCTTCACTGAAGGGGTAGTCAGGCATTGGAATGGGTTGCCCAGGGATGCAGACGGAGTCAGCATCCCTGAAGGTGTTCAAGAAATGACTGGACATCGTACTTAGAGGTACGGTTTAGTTGGTATGGTGGTGATTGGTTAAAGCTTGGACTCAAAAATCCTAGAGGTCTTTTCCAATCTTAATGATTCTGTGATTCTAAATATAGAAAAGTTTTGTCTTTGCATGTCATGCATATCTCTAAAAAATTCTTGAGTAAGATCAGTATTGTCTCCTCTTTGTCAAATAATGGTAAAGAAAAAATGTTGCTGACCACACCCTAATACCATTTACTTTTCTTATGCAATTCTAGAAGCATGCTCTTCATACATATCTCTTATAAGCAGCTGTTATGGAGGAACATGAACGCTGGAAAACGCAAGATACTCACTTAGCTCTTTGCCAACTGCTGCTGCAACACAATTTTTGGGTAATTCAACCAAAGCATTGATGCCTTTGAAAAAAAAAGGGGGGATAAGGGAGAAAAGGATATTAATTGGTCACAAGAAAACACAACAAACTGTTAATTCCTTATTAATAAAGTTCTTAACAATCTTCTTTCCACTTATCAAAACAGAAGTATATTGCCTGAAGTGGAAGTTAAATGGCATCAGAAATGAACAGATTATCTCAAACGGAGGTAAGGTCAGGAGTTTTGATCCTGAATCCAGCAGAATTCTGAACATCAAACTTGTGGTGAGGCTGAAACCATGGCAATTATTGTGACTCTAAATACAGGCAGTACTAAAATTATTAGATACTGATACTGCCTCTGTATGTACAATTCTAAGATACTGTGCAGAGCAAGACGAAGCAGAATAAAGCATAAGATAAAAAATCCAGCTTGGTGTTTGTCTGTCTTCATCCTGCACAAAATTTCCCCAGTCTGTGCCAAAGCACTCTTAGAGGAAAATTCCCCAAGGAGTAAGTAATCTCTTTCCCCACAAAGGAAGTCAGAGATTAGGACAGAAGAGAAGGCCCATGCCACACATTCCATTGACTCCTTGTACCGAAGTTTCAAACAGCACTTCTTGCTAAGAATCACAGCATGACATCCAACTGATACTTACCATGAGATTTCATACTGAACCAAAACAAGTATTAATATTCTCAAAGATTCAGAAGGCTTTGCCTACCACTACTCTATTCTATGACAAAAATAAGGCCATACTGGTTCCATCTTTGAATGTGATTCACAGCTTTGTAAGCATCTTGGTAAAGTACAGCAATAAAATGCAACAATTTACTTCACATGGACAGATAATATAGAAGTTTACTAATAGAAAAGCATGATTGACATTGATTTCTGATTAGGTTTATTATATTCCTATGAAAACATGCATTTTCTACATTAAAAGTACTGATTCTTAACAATAAAAAGTAATCTTTACAGCTCTACTACTACAAAGCTTCATTTAGGAATACAGTAAAACTCCCACTCAATCACACAAAAAGCCAGTCAAAGGATCTGGTACACGTTACAGCAAATACATAAATCAGCATCTGAGCTCTAGGCCTTTAAGTCCAAGATAATGTACAGTTACTGAGATCTGAGATCTGAAATATTCTAAAAGTCACACAGCACATAACATTACAAGCAGTTTTAGTTCAGAATCCTATTAAATCTGACATTTAAAAAAATAAAGAGTGGCTCTAATACATAATGTTATCATTAGAATTAAAATGAATTTCCCAAGTTGGTTTAGCATCATTATACAGATCAATTTTACTTGCACTTTAACAGCTATAATGAGTCATTTCCATTTTTACCTGCATCAGTAAGATGACTGGTCTTACACAAGAGATCTAATTTTCGGTTCCAAACACATAGATCACTCCCTCCAGACAACCATATATTCAGTCGTTGAAGAACTGTCAAACACTGCGGAACAAAAATCAGATATATGTCACTTGCAAAAGTTCTACAGGGAATTTATGTATTTCGCAGTGAAATGATCATGAGCCTTAGTTAGATAAATCTGTAAGTACTATGAAATACTGTATCAGGGTCTCTGAGAAATACATATTTAATTACATACTAATATGTTAAATTTTTCATCAACAATGCTAAAACTTTAAATGTAGTAGGTTGCCTTTTCCAGTGCGCTAACAAAATCAAGTCACAGCACTACCTTTTTTCTACATTCTTTCAAAAGAGAAAACTGAGGTACTAAGAGTTCCGAAAACAAATTAAGAATTGTGCCCACTTCCCAGCCACTCATTATGTACCTATTCTTAAACAAAACAATGCCATTTATTCTAACACCTGCCCACATGACCCATTAGCCAGACATAACAGCTTAATATATACAACAAAACAACAGACATGCATAGGGTTTCCTCAGCATACCTTTACAGTAGAATGGAAACATGACACTTTCTGAACCTGTCTGCCACTACTGCAATCCCAAATCTGTCTTTATTCATTAAGGAAACTGAAAGGTTTCTATGTGTTATAAATGTAAATGCTGTGTTGGCAACTAAATGGCAGATTAGGAAAGAGGTACGAAGAGACTCAGTCTTCTAAATCCAGACAGTCTTTTCAATATTTGGCCTAAATGACATACTCATAAAGGCCTGTTATGGATTCATTTTTGTGGCAAGGATTGTATCTACATGTGAGCAATAACTAGTGAAACCCCTGTGTAATCCAATTACACCTAGTGAATATTACTAGCTGTTAAGTTTTGAAATGGGCTGCAGCCTGTGTCAGTGTTACCTTTTAAAAGTAAAAACCACAAAAAGCTCACAGAAATTTAAATTCTCTCCAGATCAAAGGATACAATAACTGTTCTATCAGCTGATGCTGTTATAATCAAATCAGTTTTTTCTTCAGTACCATCTGATGAAGAAAATGGTGCTATAGCTGTAATTTTGTGTGTGTGCCCATGAAGTTCATGAAGTTTTTCTCCAGTCTGAAAAACAAAAACAAGGAAAACTAAGGGTAAAATACGAAAATGCCTCCTGTAGCATAAAATAGAGGTATTAAATGACTTTTGAAAGTAAGAATTTCTAAGAGTCTAAAATCTCCCTTCCTAAAGTAATTTAAGGATTTGCTACTTACTACCTTCAGTGCTGATCAAGATCTTAAATTAAATAACATACTATGTGTAAGTTTAAAGAAGTGGTACATAATGCAAATTAATCCCTGAGTAAAAAAACCTCTGAAAGCCCTTAAGAAAAAAAAATCTATATTAAACTCATTAAACCGTAATGCAAATATTGGCCATTCACCTTTCTTAATGACTACTACATCAATTCATATTTGTTGACAAACCTTCACTTGAAAATGTTTTTTTTTTTTTTTATTTTAATTATTGGAAAAGCCTGACCTCTATTTATGGCAAACACTGACCTGTATTTATGGCCAACTTCCTGCCATATTTATTTAGTATGTATATTACCTATAGATTCAAGCTGGTGCTTTAGACAACTACAGCTACTTTTACTAACATCTTTAGTTAAATGGCAAAACCCTACAAAGAAACATGCAGAAGCATACTGGCATTTTAAACATGCAGCTAAAATACAGGGTAATTTAAACTGCAAACTTCTTTACAGATGTGGATTAATGTTTTAAATTAAAACTACAAGTTTTAACAAACACAGTAAAAGTCCTACAAAAGTAGAAAATGGAACTCAGTTCATAAGCTGGATATTCAAATGAGTTTTACATTCACGAACTGCTCAGAACACTGTGTTTTAAAATTACACCATCATAAATGTCACAAAAATTTTTCAGAAGATTTTAAAGGAAATTAAAAGTCTGAAATTTTTTCTTCCTCAATTGAATGTCACCGTAGACAGTATAGTATGTCTCCCCTTCAAACTTCTTATTAAA
>WEIT01024228.1:0-12383 GCA_013389985.1 Dryoscopus gambensis
GATTTTTTTTTCCTTTTGTTGCTGTAGCTAATATTAAAACTACACTTCTATTACACTGATTGGTAGCTTTGAATTATAATCCCACTACAGTTACCTGTAGTACTCCTTTGTAACTATTAATGGAAACTTATTTTTGTGATATTTAGTGAGGTTTTTGTAGGTAAAATTTTAGGATTTCTTTGGGGTGGTTTGTGCATCTCTAAATGGAAAGAACTTGTATAATGATTTATGTGATTGGAGGAGTTACCTTGTGCATTTTGAAATAAGTAGTAACACAACTGATTAAATATTAGTCATGCCGGCTGGGCCATGCCAAAATTACTTGAAAGTTGCATGTCCAGTATATGAATGCTCTTTAACTGGAAAATAATGATCAATACAAGGAATTAAAAGGATGCTAAGATCGGAAGGAGCAAGCAAACTCAACTGAACAAGCTCCTTTAGCTTTTAATGCTATATTTGAAAGCATAGGAACTTAATTTTATGTGTTTCTCTTAAATTGCTTAAGGCATCAGATTCCCTGGCTCCTGGTAATTCTGGCCTGGACATTTTAGAGAAATCTGAAAAAATTGTTTCTTCTTCATGTGTTAGGGAAGGAACCAAGAGAGTAATTACCTGCATGCCCTACTTCTAAATAAAATACCTATAACACGTCGTATAATATAATAATACATAATATAATACTATGTAAACAATGTATGCTATTTTCCCTAGATTTGAATCTTGCTGGGTCTGATTATCTCATTTATGTTAAAGGTATTTTTTCTACTCTTGGTGCGTTGACAGTGTAAAGGTCTTAAAGATCCCTTTCTTTTACTGCAGTGATGTAAAGCAGCCTTATTAATACAAGTAAAGATTTGGCTTAAGGTTTTAGGTTGTAATCTCCTTTGTGTTTAAAAGTATTTGCATCCTTTTTCATGCTTTGTCTCTATTAAAGAACAGTTTAACAGTGGGAAGGATGCACATCATTCGTTTGCTCTGAGGCTAATATTGCTATTTCCCTGCAAAAATGTCATTTGTGTCACTGCATATTGTGCTCTCACATAATATTTAATTCTGTGACCTTGGTTCACCATGCCTTCCTGATTGTCCATTAACTCTCATCTTCAAGCAGAGGCAGTCTTTGCTGCACAGATACTGGGGAAAATGCCTGATAGAACTGAAATAAGTATCAAAAATATGATACCTTGTATATTGATTCCACACATACTCTTAATAATGCTGATTAATGCCAAGCAACCTAAGACATAAAAGTCAAGAACTGAAACTGGGGGAGGGAAGGGACTGAAGAGGAAAGAAAAACAAGCCTTTCTGACAGGCACACACCAGGAAAATGCAAGGTTGAAAGTACCATGTCAGGTTGCGTCACCTTACCACGTGGTTGCTCTCGTTCAGTAATTGAGTGCAAATATGAACACTTTGGGTCTGTTTCATTTCCTGTTGCAGCAAACCAGCTCCCATCTTTGGTTGTTGTATAACACCTAGATAATTAACCGTGGTAGCAATTTTAGAAAAACTGAGTTATCTGAACAAGACATCAGCGTAGTACGTTTCTCCTTCCACCTTTGGAAATTATGAGAGATGGTTCAGACAGCATTTTCAACGAGCTGCAAGGAAAATTTAAATAAAAATCGTAACTTGAATATAGTTAAAATAACAAGGAAGGCCCCATATACTTTCTTGCTGAAATGAGGATAACTCTTTGCATTGCACGGACCTTTTTTTTCTCATCTCTAGATGGCTTATTTCTGTTTGTTTTGGTTGGGGTGTTTTNATCTGAACAAGACATCAGCGTAGTACGTTTCTCCTTCCACCTTTGGAAATTATGAGAGATGGTTCAGACAGCATTTTCAACGAGCTGCAAGGAAAATTTAAATAAAAATCGTAACTTGAATATAGTTAAAATAACAAGGAAGGCCCCATATACTTTCTTGCTGAAATGAGGATAACTCTTTGCATTGCACGGACCTTTTTTTTCTCATCTCTAGATGGCTTATTTCTGTTTGTTTTGGTTGGGGTGTTTTTCCCCAGACAGTGGAAATGCCTGCTATGAAACTCACTAATGATGGCTTTACAAACTTGTCTCCAGTCTAAGTGGTTCCTCCCTCAGTAATCTCCCTTCTCACGGGCTTTTTTTTTTTTGGCATTGCATGGAGTGCAATGGTTAAGTTTTTTCTTCTCTACCTGTTAACACTTCTAATTCCTTTTCACAACTGCCAGTTTTCCAGCTTTGTGAAGCTCTTACTGTAGGCAAATGTGGCACATTTGGGGCTCAGTCTAAGATTTAAAACAAATTTTTTGTCAACATACTGCTGTTCACACATTTGGAGCATGTTTTAGGCTACAGTGTTGTTAGGGATGAATCCACCTAACGACAAAAGGTGCAGAACATTTGGAGGGACAGGTTTAGAGCTGAATGGAGCAGTGCCATTCACTGAAAATGGTTTTAGCTGTTTATCTCAAGTCAGCACTTGGTCCTTACTACCAGATTTCTGCATGTCTTTATACCTTTTACAGCACACTATTAGTTGCTTTCTAACTGAGATCATTAGTAACTTGTCACAGCTCACTCTTAAGAGACATGTCAAATGCCAGCTCTGCTTGTTTAGTGTATTTGGCTTGCTTGGCAGGTTCTTAACCACAGGGTGCAGGATTTTATTCAGACAAATTACTCAGTTTTTACATTGCTGAAGTTGCCTTTAGGAAAGGGTTTTACCGAAGAGATTTAACTTTCCTAACAACTGTTTTGAGAAATGTATAGCTGGTTCCATATTAGAGTGCTTATTCTGAAAGTGAATGATAATGAAATTATTTTGGAGTATGTTATTTCCTTATTGTGGGATCATTGATGTTTTCGGATCTTTCTTTTTCCATCCTAAATAATGCTGTACCGAAGAGGAAAGTTATTAGCTGCATGTATAGGCTGTCTGTTTTTGCTGCTACGCACGTGCCAGTTTATTCCGCTTCCTTTGATTTGTGGGAAAGCCAGTTAAGCTTCCCAGGGAAGTTGGATGCTGTGAAAACTCTCCTGATGCTCTGTTGTTGACACTGGGAGCTCCTCTGTGCATTTCCAATAGTGTTTCACCTAGATCTGTACAACTGATTAATTAACAATTCATTAGCAAGTAACAGGTGGAACGGCTGATCCTGAAGGGATCTCAGGGAAGTGAGATACCCTATTGCCAGGATGTGGATGCTGGCTCTGGTTCTCTCCAAGTTGGTCATTCCTAGTGGTGGGAGGGGAATGCCTACTGCCACGGCTCACAGTGGTGCTATGTTTCAAACTGATGCAGCTTTCCAAGTCGGAAACAAGTGGAGGAGAATTAAATCTTAGTGCAGAGGTTTTTAGGGTTATTGGGCTTTTGTCTCTGAAGGGAGAATTGGGGTAAGCTTGCATGACAGTGGTCCTTGCTAGCACATGGTGTGTTACTTGCTATGGATGTTAGAGAGGTGTCCCTGTCCAGGGGACAGCTGAAGTTCTGGAAAGGGAATAATACAATCTACTGTAAATCCATATTCAGCCTAGTGTGTTAATTATAGCTGGAATTGTCACAGTGGGTTTCGGTTTTATCTGCTGTATGGTTTTCCACAGCGCTGCTAAAATCCTGGTGGCTGCAGAGCTTCCCTACATGTCACTGTATATTCTGATTTGAACTGGCACTGACAGGTACAGAGCATAATAACCTACGCTTGATGCAATGAGCAAGCATGCCTTTTGGGCTATATTTCTATTTCCTCCCTATCCCTATTGTAAGCAGAATTTGCATATTTAATTCTTTTCACTTAGTGAAGAATATATCCCTTTAGGTTTGACAGCTTCCCGAAGAATATTTTAGATTTCCCACACTCATTGTGGGCCATATGTTAGAACTAATTATATAAATGAGACATCATAGAATTGTGACATGCTTAAATGTTCAGTGCTTTAAAGA
Source organism: Dryoscopus gambensis (assembly GCA_013389985.1). Lineage (NCBI taxonomy): Eukaryota > Metazoa > Chordata > Aves > Passeriformes > Malaconotidae > Dryoscopus > Dryoscopus gambensis. The sequence goes on from WEIT01024228.1 coordinate 3,933, forward strand.
CTTATGCAAGTGCATGCTAGCTTGGGTAAGTGCTGGAAGAAGAAAAGAGAAGCTGCACGTTTTGAGCAGATGTTAGCAGCTTGGTAGGGCTATCCATTGTTTTTATCTCTCTATAAGAGGTTGCTGACACTTTGAAGGGTTTGGCAGACTATTCTGAGCTGCCAAAATGCAGGAAAGAAAGAATTTCTTTTTTGTACCTATGGATGTGCCAGAGATTCATTATATATTAAGTCATATGAAATGTGGGATGCAGATAGCCTCTTTTTACTGTTGGAAATGAGCATTAAACGTGTGGCTGTAGCTGAGTGTTTATGCCCCCCCCCCTCCCTTTTTTTTTTGGTGTACTGTGGATGTTGCTCTGAGGCAGAATGGCTCACAGACCTGCCTTTTATTATGAACTGATGCTATTATGAGTTAAATTATTGGGAATTAACTGAAAGAAAAAAGATAAGGGAAAAAAGGAAAAGATTGGAAGGTCAGAGCTGTACACTGGAGGCTTAAGCACCAAGGAAAGAATGTTATGAGATACTTGTCATTAATGTTGATTGGACAGGAATTACCTCTAAAGTCAGTTGTACTTTGAACAAGTTCCTAGGAGAAAAAAAAGCCTAGTTTCCACTGATGCTATCGTATTATTTTTTATTGCTTCAAGTGTCAGTGATGCATAGAACGGTAAAGATAGTGTCACAGAAAATATATTGTACAAAAGTTTTGTCTTCATAGTTAAAAATGAAATATGTATGCAGGTTATGCATGCCGAGCTGGAAAGCCAGAATTATGTCTGTAAGCTATTTCTGTATATTTAGCTTTAATGCTGATGCATATTTAATTGCTTGGCCTGTTTTCCCCACAGCAAGATGTGGCTGTCTTCCACCGAAGTCAGCGCCTGAAGTCTGCAGCAGCCCAGTTTGATGTTTGTACTTTTGCCTGCGAAGTGCAGGGTCCGCATCTGCGAGTAGCAGGTTGATGTAGTCCGGGGGAAAACCAAAGAATCCCTTCTGCTTTTAGAGGGGTGTTTCTGTGGAGGGCTTCCCTGTGGGACTGTAAATGGAGACATTTACAATTTTAATGGCTGTGTCAGTAATTTCTATGCTGGAAACATATATACTCTGTTTTCCTTTTGTGTGCAGAGACGTTCTTTAGCATGAACTAAATTGTTTTATGTTGCTTGTCTGCTTAAGCACAGAAAGGTTTTTTCTAATTTAATGTATTGAATTGGTTTTTAAATTATAATACTACTTTTGGCTTTCACGTTTAAGACCTCACCTATGCTGCTTTCTGTATTTCTTGTCAGAACACGTTTGGAAAACGGAATCACAAGAAGCAATTAGTAATAATTGTGTTGAAAGATTACTCTGCAAAGTTAAATCTCAGATGCTTTGTCTGTGAAAAATGAGTATTATTTAACTTCACGTGGAAAAGCACTCGTGGATTGTAAGTGAAGTTTGAGTAGCTGTTTCATATGAAATCTTTTTTTGGTTTTACATTAATTCAGTGTAACAGCTCAGATGGTTAGTACAAGTAAGACAGGAGGGAGCAATAGGAAAAAAGCTCTGGATTCTTGTATCAGCAGAAAAGTATGTGTGAGTAGAGAAGGAATCTTCATGATCCCAGATGTTTATTAGCTTGTATTCTCTAGTCAACTAAAGGAACTTTTTAATGCTGGAGATACTGAGTAACTTTTTTTTTAACTTCTTTTTCTGTTGGACTTGTGTCCTGTTGTGCTGTTTACTGTAATTTGTGTAATACTGGAGGTTCTTACTGTTTTATCAAAGGATAGCAGATTGTTTTATTTTAAATGAAGAAATCCCTTCAGATTGTACATTTTCTGCTCAGCTGCAGATTAACAGTTTTATCCAGTCACAATTGTAGAGTATCTTGCCAGAAGATAATTTGTTCCCTCTGTGTCTCAGTCATGCTTATTACCTTTGTTTTATTATATAGTGTGAGCCTGTGAAATGATTTCTCAACTGCACTTAAAGATAGTTTGTGTAGACAGCAAAATTACTGCTCCCGCCCTCAGGATCAATTTGGAATGTGCTTTTATATAAATATTATGTGCTACACTTCAATATTGTTCATAGTCCAGAAGATAATTGCTGTGATGAGTCTTACTTAAGCATGGTAAAAGCAGAGTCCATATGGAATTTGATGGAAAAGGTACTTAATTAGCTGTGCTGTAATACTGCTGTCCTGTATCCAAAAGGACTGCTGGTGCCCTCAAAACTGTTTCTTGCATGAAGGAAATATTTAGTTCAGTACAGCAACTTATCAAACATATTCTAGTGGGGTTTTTTGGGGGGGTAGAGAGAGCAACCATGAAATGAAGATCTAATTTTTAAAAGAAAAATACAGCAAACCCACTGACTTAGAAAAATTCACAAAGGGAGGGAATAGGAGGCAAACCTAAGTGGAGAAGTAAGAGGTATTGATGGATATGCAGGGAAACAAATTAAGGAAATAGAAGGAGGAAATAAATTCATGTGGTCTTAAAGAAGATGGAAGGAAACAAAGAAAGAAGGGACAGAATGCAGAACAAAATGAGTTGTGAACTGTCAAATCAAGCACCTAAACGTATTGCTCTCTTAACAAGGCCTGCTTGTCTTCACTTTTTTCTTTCTCCTTTTCCCCTCTTCTCCTTTCACCTATGCTGAAAATATAATTTTCTAGAGTGATACCACAACAGGACTGAGTGGTGCAGCTCAGAGGTGTCTTGGCATCTTATGGCTGACTCACTTATATACATTTACTTAAGTTACTAAGGAGATGTGCTCACACAGATTTAATTACTTCATTGCTATCTTTCAGCTTTATGCTAAGCTGAAGCATCGCTGGAACCTCAACAGGGCACTCCTCCTTTTTTTTACCTGCATCAAATATCTGTGTGCGAAAATAGAGAAACCTGATGCATGATAGCCCCATTATTGGGTTGCCACACACGATTCTGACTTCACCTTTTTTTTAAACCTTTTCACCATTCCTGTGGAATCGATGTCAGGCTTTGAAATATTGTCACAAGCAAGCATCGACCTTCGCCACCTGAGCTAAACCAAAATTTGTAGGGGCAGAGCCTGACTCCAGAGGGATAAATACAGTGCAGCACATTGCTAAGTTGCAGCTCAAAAAAAGATACAATACAATATTATCCATGTTCATGTGTTTGTTTATCATTAGTTTTGCTACAGATAAAAACACAATTTCCCAGTGCTGCATTGGAGACATGAGGTGTCTCCACGGTATCATTTGTTAATTTTAGAATTGCAGTTAGTTTCTCTTTTTTAATCCATGTGACTTGCCCTCCAGTTACTCTGGATGCAGTACTGTTGATTTCAAGGTACTCTCAGACTGTATAATGCTGTCTGAGATATAAGAGAGCCTTAAAGTGATCAGAAATTCTCATTACTTAATGACTTCAGTGGAATGATAGGAAACCTGTGTTGCTCTGGCACTGTTAAGTCCTGCTAGCCTCATTAATAGTTGTGAATTTTATTGCTATTTAACTTGAAGACTCTCTATACCTCTTGGCAGCATGAATGAGGTAGGAGCAGTAGTAACCTGAACCCAAGGCCCATGTTTGAGAGGTGCCCATGTAGGTGGCATCAGTGCCAGTGTGCAGGACTGGCTTGGCTGTTTTGGCACAACCCATAGTGAGGCACCTTGCCTGACCTGTGCCCCAGGTGCTGTGGTGTACCTAGGCTCCCTCAATTATAACTGATTTAAGTACTGCAGTTAGACATACTGTTTTATGCTGTCGATTGCCCTGATTTATTATGCTTTTCATGATTTTCTTTTTGACTGAACTTCCCTTTTTGTTAACAGATATTTATATTTTGTTTTATTCAGGTGGCACATGTTCTATGTTATGGAGAATAATGTTCAGTTTGATTGATTTGTTTCAGAATGCATCTATGCATAATTCCTCCTTCTCTCTTTAGTCTGTTCAGTGTGAGTCACTCCCTTGAGTGAGAGCCTTTATTTCCTCCTGTGTCTGTGCATGTACGTGTCTGCTTTCCCCAGCCTTACCCTCAGTGCCTGTTGTGAAGCTCACTGAGGTTGATCCTGGTCCCTGCAGTTTAGTGCTCTCCGTGCAGCTCTACAGGGTCACCACAAATCATGCCTTCTTCCAGGTTCCCCAGTGTTGGTGCATTCTCTTTGACATCTACTGCTTAAACACAGTTAAATGTTAATAATGTAACAATTTAATACTGTGAATACATCATGCATCCTTTAACGTTGTGGGGCTTTGGGTCGGCGCTTTGCAGGGACAGACTGTGCTACCCGTACTGACTTGGAAGGACGTCTCACTGCTTTAAAAGTCTTCTTGAAGTTAATGCAACTCTATGAGGAGCAAGTTGGGCTGCGGAACCTGCCCTAGGGTTGGTTGGCTTAATGCTATAGGTTTGGCATGCTGTTCTCAGCTTCCATTGTTCAGGGAGACTTACTTTGCTGAAATATGGGTTAAACACTGTACACTTGCTTCATAATACATTATGAAGGCTTACGGCAATTTATTTTTAATAACTTCCACCCTTTGTAACTGTCCTGCCAAGAGCTTGGCTTACTGATGTCCAGTCTTCTCCAGGCTTTAAAATCTACATTTTTGTTCCCGTAATAGTGGTTTTAATGTAAGTGGAAACATCAGTCTTGTCTTAAATCTTTAAAATTAAGTATAAATATTATCTGTTGGTTTTCATAAACTTGAATATTTGAGATGGTGCTTGGCTTTTTGTAAGCCAGCATAAGATGTTTGTAATTCATCCAGAAAGTACTTTGTCAGAAATATCAAATGATGAGCTGTGTTAAGAGTTTTAACATATTGTTGTAATTGCAGTTAAAGTTTTAAGCTTCTCTGTTAGCTATGTAGAGTATTCTTGAGAGAATATGATGTAGTAGAAGTTACTTTCCACAGGATGTGATTTGTCTTGTGATTATCTTTTTTTTCCCTTCAAAAATGATGTTTTAAAATTATGGCCTTTTACAGACTGGCTGAGAATGCCCTTTTCTGTAAAACCACACCCTGTGTGGGTGTGATGCCTTTTATTTAACAGGCCTTTTATGCCCATTTCCTTCTCTGGACCAGGGAGGACAGTAGCACCCAAGGGCATTGGGGTAAAGGAAGCTCGGACTGAATAGGCAGAAAGAGTTTGTGTCTACTGGAGCAGGTTCCTGCCTGGATCTTAGGCTGCCACCTGTAACTTCTGTTTCTGTCCTGCAAGGAGACAAAACAGTTTCTTCATCCTCTAGTTGGGGGTCTGGAGCGCAACAACATGGTGGTTGCTCCCTATGATCACCTCATAGAAAGCTGGGTGTTGAGCCTGAAGAATCAGTCCACGTGTTGACCTAAGTAGTTGTCAGTGTAATATAATTTGATAGAAATTCTCTCTATCAATGAAAAAAGTTCTAGAAAATTACTCAGGAAACGCATAGGAGAGCATTGTTGCCTGGGGTTATAGAGTTAGATGCTAAGAAATAAGAAAATAACAGATTTAAGGTATCAGCAACTTGAATTCAGTGCACGTGAACAAGGCTATTGGCTGCAACTGTAATAATTTGTTAACATGAGTGATGAACTGGGAGTTTTGTTGTAAGTCATTCAGATCTTGAGGGCAGACTACTGCATCTCCTGTAGGAGAACCCCGTTGTGTTTTCATTCACATATTTGTTCTGTGGAAAAAGGATTTGGCTGCTAGCTAAACTTTGATATATGGGCAAATTTTGGTACCTGTGAGCCAGAATTTTTGAGCTGGTTGGATAAACACTCCGTTTTGCTGTCTCATAGTAGATAAATGTGATTTTCCAATTGACACACAAAATATACATTGGCAGCCAAACAATGACTTGTCTGGTATTGACCAGCTGATTAAGGGTTACACAGGTGCAGAAGTGATGTCCTCTGCCATGGTGGTCACTACCTTTTTTGACAGAAGGATTCTTCTGTAATTATTTATAATAGGATTAGCTTAATTTTTAAGAATTCTGCTGTACTGGATTTTAAAATAATGTTTAGGAATATCTTAGTAGTAGGGGGTCTCTTTTGCAGATGGGCTATATTGCTTTGATCTACTGTTGTTGTTGGTATAGATTTAGAAATATACCTCTTCCACCACATAATAAAATTTGCATCTGTTAGACTGCATGCAATTTGATGTCTTTTATGTATATATTTTCCTTGATTTCTTTATTCTGGATAGATTTAAAGATGCTAAGCATAAATGCACTGAAGTGCAAAATTGTGGACTAAGAGCTTTGGAATAAGGAGTGTAAAGATGATGAAGATGAATATTTTTTTTCAGAGTTTTTTTTGAGATTTTTGCTAGGTGCTGAACAACTCCATGAAAATGATATGGATTCAGGATCAACCTTTATTCTTGGTGCACAAGTAAAGCAGTAGACTGTAAAGTCTGATTCTTGACTGAATCAGTAATAACAATAAATAAATAATAAGAGTTGTGGGGTGGTGTTGAGACAAGGAATCCTCTGTGTGTGTGTGTATTTGTTTGCATGATAAAGTCTGCGTATTCCAAGATTGACTTGTCTAGAGAGGCTCTTTTTGTGTCTGGAACAAACCTTTGATATTTTGAAGAAATCAAGAATGAATTCTTTCTGTTGAACTTTAAGGCATGTGTCTAAAAACATTACTTACCTGTCCCTCCCAGAAAAATAATTCTGCTTATGAACAGGTACTAAAAATACAATTAGTCCCAAAAATACAATTAACCAATTTCAATACTACAGCTAAGAAGCCTGCTCACAGTCAAAACCAAAACTAGATTTGATTTGCTTTAAGGACCAATGTTGTCCTCATGGGAAGGTAAGGTAATGACTTTTTTTATGCTTATACATAATTTTGCAAACCTAAAATATAGTTCAGATGTGTAATAGCAATATTAAATATTTAAAATTTTGAAAAATTTAATGCATTTAAATATTAAATACATGTGCTGGAGAACAAATTGCAGGGTTGAGTACTTATGTCAGTAACATGTTATATTTGAATAGTTCTTGTCATTTTTGTGTGAACAGTGAAAGAGATGTCAAGTGTATATGTGATGTCAGCACTGTTTAAGTCATGAAGACTTTTTGAAAGTGATTACATATTTAACTATGGGGTGGACAGCGTTTTTTGAAATAACAGAACAGAAATTACCCAGTTAATAAGAATAAACATGATTTGATTGCTGTACTCAGGTTAGTCGATTTTTCCTCAAAAGGAAAGTGCAGTCTTGCATTTCTCATTCATGGCTCTACTTTTTTAGGAAAACCAGGGACAAATTAAAACCTGCGTGCATTTAGTTGCTGTAAATCATCTTACAAAAAGCGTTGACCAGCAGAGGGCTTCTGTCCCTGGGAAATAATCCCTCACACCGTTATTGCCAGAGAAGAGGAGCTTTAAGCACACAGCTTTCCACAGTGGTTTTCCTTCTCTCATGGTCCTGTGGACCAGCCAGCTCTGGAGAGCTGTGCAGGATCCTGTAGTCTCTGTTGCTTCCCTTCAGGTTGTACGTGATGTGGTCTCATCTCCATAGGGCAGGGGAAAATTCAGTCCCTCTGCAGTGACTTCATTTTAATTATGTTAAATGTTTTTGTTGTCAAGATACAAGTATGAGGACAGGGAGGGATGCTGTGAGGATTTTTGGAGGTCAGACTGTGGGATAAATATCCTGTTGGTTGTCAATTTATAAAAGAGTCTATCACATTTTAAACCAGAGCAAAGCTTTATTCTTTTTGTCCTGTTCCGGCACAGAATGGCATCTGATAAATCTCACTGTATTGTAATTTATGCCTTTAGCAGTGTGAAGGGGGTACACCGATGTGGGGGCACTCAAGAAGGTTTCTGTAATGGCAAGAGCACTGATCCTCCACTCTGCTAGAAATGTATTTTGAATCTGTCTTGCTGCCTCATTCCTGAATATTCTTCTTGACACATAGTTTTGCGTTTTACCTGGCAGGCATTAGTCTTTCTTTTGGCTAGGTTTTGCATTCCTTTTATCTGCTTTATCTAGAATTCATCTCTGTTGCTTACTCTGTAGCCCACAGTGTGCTAAACAGGCTTAAGTCAAATATTGCCACATACACCTCTCTTCTTAAAACGCCATTAACTTCACGTGGTGCTGTGAGCCACCCAGTCAGAACCAAGCTTTTCGGCTGGGTGACTGGCAGCATATGGAGAGACAAACTCTTTTGGACACATTTGGTTAAAAAGATAGTGTTTGTTCTGCCTTTCTGTGTTCAGCAGTGCCTTTTTTTCCTTGGCAGAATTGGAAGATAATAGGATTTTAAAGGGTGAGTAATTGACCGACAACCACTTCCAGCCATAGCATTTTTCTTCATATTGTGTGGCCTCAGTGCTTAGGTGAGGAACAGCCTGATTTCTTATTTCCACAGCTCACTGCACTAAATCCTGTGGCAGCTCGGTTGTTCTGCTGGCCGCACACGGGAAGCAGAAAGAGA